>KB672153.1:212632-393699 GCA_000349105.1 Anopheles epiroticus | reverse complement strand
GAGCCGGTGACAGTGTGAAGCGAAAGCGGTTAAAAACAAGCGTTTTTCGGCGTTTTATTGATATTTTTTTTTGTAGATACGACACATTCATTATACACTATTTTCTTACACCTTCGTTCTAGAAACCGAACGACCCGCGACGGCGAGAAAACTGGCGTGTGGTGGAGCTTTTCTTCGAGGCAATCTGCTGTTAGGTGTCATGTTAGAAAAGGAAGAGGGAACAAAATAAGAAACGCATTCCCTGCTCGGTGCTGGTGGGTTGTATGTCGTTGGCCGGTTTGTTGTCTTCGTCAGTCTCATCGAAGGGAAATTTATGTCCCCAAAAATAAAGACCTTACTTTTCTTTCCTTTTCTTGCTCAACCCTTTTCAATTCACTTTCCTCCCACGTGAAATGTACCATCGAAAAAAAAAAAATAAATCTGACCATCACGACGACGCCCGGTGTCACCCTAACAGCGGCAGGGCACACACCAGCTGTGCTGCAGTTGAGGTTCATGCGCTGAGTGGTGAATGTCAGTGTCGGTTCAGCGCATGCAGTTTGCTGCACCTCCATATCCCACACAACCTAACCAAACCGACCGGTTGACGGATAACGTCACATTGCGGGGGCTTTTAATGGATACAAATCTGTTGGTGGTGTCTGTGGAAGACCCCTCCAAAAAGCACTATTATCCGCGACACCGATTAAATGAGGATTATCAAATTGTTAAATGAAGTGGGGAAAATGCTTCGAGTTGCAGACTCGTTTAACGGGAGTTGCTAATTACTTTTTTTCTATTCAAGGACCGCAACAACAAACGAAGGTAAAACTTTCATTTTAATGCTTATTTTAATGCACAAAGCAGTACCAGACAGATAAGGGGACGAATGAAGGGATTCCCTTTGATGGTGGTCCAACTGTTAGCTGGGGGCTATTTCTTTCAACACTTGCATAATATGTTCAATCTCACGTCCCACCACCTTCTGGATGGATTCCATTACCAAAAATACATATAAGTTCCGAGCATATGCTCTCCGTGACAGCGCGTGTTTTTCTTGGCGTAAAAGCTTAAAATAGCTGTTTCGCCCAATAATATGCTTGGTATCCAGAGTTTTTTCTTCTGCCGAGATCCAGAGTACCACAATACAGCAACACTCGAAAGAGGCACGCGGTAATGTCGCTATCGTGCCGCCGCATCATCATTGGAACGCATAAGAATCACGATCGAGGGCGCATTATATTACCATTTTTAAAAGAGAAGACAGACACACACTCTCCACTTTGCGATCATGACGAGCACGTGCGGTGCATTATGGTAAATAAGAACAAACCAAACCCTCACGAGGTCACAACGCGTATCTAGGAATGCTTCTAGCAGCGATTCCGTAGGGAAATAATACGATCTGAGCGTTTCTGGCCGGGCTTACCTCTGCTCTTTCTCGATACAATCCAAGCCAATTGAGAAACTTCTAAAAGACATTGCTCACGTAATGCAACACAATCCATTCTTTTATATACTAATGGCTTCGTTGCATCCCACAGGAGAGACCAAAACTGTAGGAACAATAACAAGAAATATGGCTGGATGGATGGATGGATAAGGTTTAACTTTATATTTTCTAGTATGGCGGTTTATCATAATGATTTGCGATTCAACCAAAATCATTGTACGAACTGTTTCAAGATAAATAATAATCTCTTGTGGAGTTCTTTTTACTTAAAAAAGCTCCCAAAGTAAGATTTTAAAAAGGTTGTTTAAACGCTTCTACATGTTTACTGTCCATAGCCAGGGCTATGTTTTTACAACGGAATTCTCGCAGTTTCCCCCATGGTGTCGGTCATCATTTTTGGGCAAACACAACCAATGTGCACTTATAGATTACATTTTAATGGTTAAGCCATATAATTTGCCCGTGTGCATCATGATCTCTGCAGCAGAGGCATGTTATAACGAGCCGTAGTGACGCAGCAAAAGGAAGAGAAAAATGCATCCCAAAAGCTTCGGTTCGGTTCAGTGCTCCCCATACATTGGCAACATCCCATCAATCAAAGCGAAATCGTAAGAAACTAATAAAAGTCTCTTTGGGCAAATGCAACCAGACGCTAGGAAACGGGGTTTACCATAAACATTTAATGCCGACACACACACAAGCACACAGAAGAAGAAGATTCTTACTACTCATCAGCTCAAAATACTCATCATTACATTTTATGCCCTGCGTTCGAGCAAATCACGCACATCCATTTCGTGGAGTTGGCTGGCGACTTTCTAGACTGGATGTAAATCCACCATGTGACGACTATTCGTAATGATTACCAGTGTGCCGTCAGATGATGATGATGACGATCATCGTCAAAGACAGATGAAGTGAGAAAAAAAAGCAGCGATCGTTTTCAAACGACTATCGCTTCGGCTAAAAATGGCTTTCCCTAGATCCCTCGTCCACAATGTCTTAGTATACCTTTTGTTGAATTTCTCTCATGTGTCGCATTTTTTTATTTTGGGAGTTGGTTCGGGGGGTCCTATTTCACTGGCCACAACGCACTTGGCATTCTTGGCGCCACACAGGGACAGTTGAAAACGGGGGAGGTTTGTTCCCGATTTTTTATCCATATAAGGCAACAGCTGTGCCCTTTAAATTGTGCCGCAAGCTCCCATTGCAACCGAGAGAAGGTGAAGCAATAGGTTGTTCGAAGGTGGCTTCGTGCTGTGCTTATTTTAATTGTTATCATTTTATTGCACTGGAACCGGTTCCATTTGTTCCAGTACCCTTTCAGTGCACCGAAAACAGAACAAACAAAGTAAAGCACTTTTACAAGTTTATCGTTCAGTTCAGTGTTATTGAAAAACCATGCAAAAAGCGCGTACCGAAAGTGTTATCGGCAATAATCAGGCTATGGTCACGTTATTACACAATGCCACCAACCACCGTTCGATTAAGATACCCGTAGTGGCAACCTCTCTAAATACATCATTCATATCTGCTCCTTCATGCAAGGACAATCGAGCCCGGAGAGGGCAATTATGTGTAGCTTTATGCGCACCCTGTTCTTTCCCCTTCCATCCATTGGCATGATCCATTGGCATCATGATCATTGCGATGATGATGATGATGATGATGATGATGATGATGATGTCTCCATTCAATGGCATTGTCCGAAGGTCAAAGAAACGAAACACGAAAAAACGGCAAAAGGTGTCGGAGAGCGCATGATAAATTGGTGAACTACCATATAAGGCAGGTGAGTGAAGTTGGTTTTATCACTTCAGTATCCTTGCTGCTGTCGGTGAGTGCGTTACACACAAGCAAACAAACAAAAAACTCATTGGGATAGTTTTTTTCTTCACTCCGATCGTGCGTCGATCATGTGCGCGTACCTTTCTTCGGGTCGTGTTGTGCTCTGTTTGAGCCGCCCCGGACCGCTGATTGATATGTGCCGCAACGATGAACTAACTAATTCACCGTGTTTCTGTCATGTCCAGAGCATGTCCAAATTTGCATCGGCAAAACACCCTCCAGCCGGCTGTCAGCCCTCCTGACAGCCCTTTCCTTCATTAGCTCGGAGCTGTCGAAGCTGTCCGAAACTGTTTCAGGCCGCATAGCAGACACAATGGAAAGTCGTCATCTGCCCAATTGGAGGCGGATGGGCCACAGTGAGTTCGTTAAATCAACGTATCCAACGCAACAGTACACGGCGCTTCCACAGCCATCAGTGGGCACAGGATTGTTTTTACATAATAGGACACCGACTGCAACACGCTCATACGACGATCAAAGTAGTGGAGTGTTGTGTAGCGAGATAGCGATAACGAACGCGTCGCTGTGTGGGATAATCCTCCTTTTGGCAGCCATAGCCCGTTGTGACTTACACATGATAGGAATATTAAATTTCGATCACAAACAACGTAGGGCAGATGACTCACTGCGCTGAACTGAAATCGTGCGGCCTTTTGTGAATTTTTAAAGGCAAACAAGACCGTGCTACGATCGATTGGGCTACAGAGTAAAATTGTCAGTACCTTAGTAGCGCCACCTTCGACGCACACACTATTTTCCACCTTTACGTTGGGTTTGTCCGTAGATACAGCACGAACACATCGGCCCTTACATACACACGTGCGCTTTGTTGTGGTCTATTCTATGCCCGATAGCGATAAGATATCGGTATTGCGAGAATTGTGACTGCACAAGAAAACGAGGTGTAAATGCAACACTGGTGTTTTTACAACAGAGAAGGGCCAAACGATGAATATGTTTGCACCGAATGCTTTTGCTCCCGCAAATGAATCTCTGGTGGGTTTGGTTTTGGGTTCTAGACGCCAGATTAGCACTTTTTCACGATCAAGCAACGACTACATGTAGGTTGCACTGAATTTAACACCATCTTTTAGCTAGCTGTTAGCAGCTCCATTTAGCCTTCGGGCAGTACGTTGAAAATGGGACTCACCGCCTAGCCTGGCCGCCGTCACGCGATGTACCTTGCTGCGAAACAGCGACAAACGAACTGCTCGGGTCTATGCTCGGTGTGTTCGTTCCTTCGGTGGCACAGACAGACGGACAGACACGGCCACTAAACGTCAACTGCTGGGTGCGACTCACTCATATCGTTGGCCGCCCGCAAACATTGCCCATTTCTCGTACAGAACTCTGATGATTTATTTTCTTATCATCGCATCGGATAGTGGCGCTGTGTTGTGGGGACAGCGACATGCGAATATACCGACACATACACACACGTGCTTGCAGTTATAAGCCAATAAGCTGCGATAGGGAGTTGTTTCGAAGCAGGGCAGCAAGCAACAAAAAAAAAAACGCTACAGTTTCACGCGCTTTAATTATTAAAATAATTCTACATGGAAAGCAAAAAAAAACATCGTTACCCGTTGGCAATGGCCCTTTGGCACGCTCGTGTTTCGGCATTGCCCCAGAATTGTGATACAGTCTCTCGCTCGACGAGAGTTTGCATACTAGCTAGCTATGTTGTGCTATAGTAGCCAGCGCAGGACACAACACAATGACACAATTCCGCAATTCCAATATGCTTAAAGGAAAAACCATGGTTTTGGCCCAAAAGGGCACAACACTGCATGATGCACAGTGTAGGCCTGCCAGCTAGGCAGCTTCTACCCAACCTAAACCCCTAACCTTTGTTCTGCATTCTTGCGTCCTCGGGTCGGTTGCAACATTCTTTGCACTCATCTTACACGAAGGAAGCGGCGAGCTTTCGAAACACGATAAATCACGCTTCATTTAAGACAACAATCTGCATTCTTCGGCATCAGAACGGCACGCAAATCAGGGTGGGTATGGTTGGATCGTCATACGACATTTCACTCTCTCGGCCCACCAATTCAGGAGGATGACGAATGTATGCTTTTAACCCCTTGGGCTGATACACCAGAGTGGCATTTTGGATCGAGGAGAGAGAGAGAAAGAAGCACTAACGGTGTCCCAATGGCACATAACACGGTAAATGTTTGTTACGTTAGAGCCGGTTGGTCGTAAGTTGGGGCATGAACTTATTTCCTATATTCGAACGTCCTGCATGTTGAGGGGATGACCTCTGAAAGGTGTTGAATCCCCGTTCACGTCATAGTTCGCTGGATTAGCGAACCAGAACCGCAATTAGGGAGCGATTTTCGATTGAAAAGCGTTTGAGTCATCCGGCGGAGAAAGCTACAATTTTTTCATAGTGCGCGATCGTCCCATCGCCGGAATCACTGCCACCGCTACTTCTATAGCGCCATAAGACGACAGGCCACACCACTTCAGCTGAAAACTTAGAGCAATGACGATCTTCCTCTTCGGACGTACACGATTGACATTTTCATGGTACGTTGATTTGCAGCACGCGGCTAACCTTTTCCGTCGACGGCAGAGGCTGGAACGTACCACCGAACGCCTTGCTAACGAGGATCCCGTCCCTTTGCCCGTTCTCGTACGTCTTTGAGAGACGAATGGTGTTTTATGTTTGCCACCAATATTCTTATCAACAATATTTCATTACAAACTTGCTCTGTGCATCCATGCAGCGAAAATCAGCTCCACAACAGTCACACTCAGACTCAGACACAGACTGCAGGTAGTTCCAGTGCCTCAGATGTCAAACCGTTGTACCAGTGACCACTTTCTCACTCTCACTCACTGCAAACAGCCACTTCATTCAAATTGCATACGCTTACCCTCGCAGTCCAATTTCGCCCATTCTGCTGTCATCACTCCCGCTTCCGACTCGCGCCAACGCGGCGATCGTTAGGGCGAAGCTTGAACAATTTAACGTTGCGCACCGACTGCTTCAAATCGGTGCGGAAGCAAGACAAACACAATACAATTCCATGCCCGTGTCTGTGTGGATGTGCGTCACAGAGGGCTGGGGCCAACAGTAGAGAGCTAGGGAAGTATAATAAGCTCAACCAAACTTGTGCACCGGTGCCATGGCAGGGAAGAGCCGTGGCGACACAATCCCAACATACTGCTGAATAACTGCAACAGGGGTACGTGTGGTTGTGTGTAGATGGTATGCCTCCTTTCTACAGGCCACCATCAACATCGACATGTATCACATGTTTCAAGCTTCGCTTCCGTCCGGTACCAGCATTTGCGTGTCCGCTTCACCGTAGTACGTATACGCGCGCGAGGCATATTGTTGGTGTTGGTCGACGCGCTGGCGACGAACGTTCGCTTGTCGCGACAAAGTTATCGAAACATGTCGCCCCTGTACCCTTGCACAGGGCTTCCGAGCGCTCTTTTGCAACACCGACCCATGGACAGCAGCACCACCCACTTCTCCGGCCGATATGACCGCTTCGTGCCGTTTGCATCAATCTTAATCCACTTTGAATTGTGCGCATAGGAGCGATGGCGTGGTTGTGAAGGGCAGGACAGTGCAGTACGGAACTGAGAATGCATACAAAATCGGATGGCGTGAATTTACCACCCTCTGGGCGTTCGTTTGTATCGGCGTTGAATATGTGCATGCCTGGATCGTGAGTCATTTTAGCATAACGCGGAATCAAGTCCATCAGCCGTCATCTGTGCCCGAAGGGTCCTAGATTGGTATGCACCGTCGTGTCATGTGCAGGAGCTTTGTCTCTCTTTCTCTCTCTCTCTCTCTCTCTCCCTCTCTCTCTCCCTCTCTCTCCCTCCCTCTTTCTCCCTCCCTCTCTCTCTCACTCTATCTCCTGGAAGTTTGAAAGGCAACGATGCGACCAATTTCACGTTACAAATGCAACGAGATACTACCGCACCTCCACATAAGTGAGATCGACCATTGAGATCGACTAACAATCAACCCTGTTAGACGGTGCGCGTCGTTGATGGCACTCAATCCCTCTCTCTGTCGCGCTCCTTCGCCTGCTCAAACATTGTGAGATTTTGCAATTAAGCGCACTATTTATCACTTCAAACAGCGCCCTATAGCGTTTGTGCCAAACCCTGGCGCCAAGATGCAGCACGACGAACGATGGGGGTAAGTGAAAACCCCACAGTACCCGCGATCGTCACCACCACATTAAAGGCGACAGAGCGGCATAGAAACCCTACACGACGAAGGTGAAAGGAGAGAAAGAGTCTTTTCTTCAAAAACAGCAGCCAGTGGCCAATGGTGGAATGGATCAACCGCAGCCCGACGAAAGCGCGGTTGGCGTGCGCGCCGCCTATTGCAAATGCAACCCACGCGCTACGGCGCCGACGACTACCAGCAGCGGCCCAGCAGTTCCCGGACTTTGGTCACCGAGCTGCTTCGGTCTGCTGTCTGCTTGCATAATTTCTCTCCGGAAGGTCTCTCGCTGCATGAGCGTGCAAGCGGGGCGACAATCTGATTATGATTGTGCATGCATTACCACCATGTGACCCTTCCGCGTTCGCGTCAGGATGGACAAAGTCTTTCCGTCAACCAGCCTCGAGGTGGACGACCGAGAGGAGAGCGCGAGTGACGAAGTATCTAAAGATTGTCGCCTCCGTCACTGGTTTCGCTACACTTAATCGCTTAATGTTCGTTGTGGCGGCTTGTAACGGGCAGCCGATAAACAGACCCCTCCATACAGCAAGGGATAATGGTTTTCACGCGTCCAAGCATAATTAGAGTGTCATTTATTTTGCATAATTCCTCACCGGCCCCATCATCAAGGCTGCAGATTGGTGGTGCTCATATTCCAATTAATCTTACACTGCCACTGTACCCAGTTACCACACGCGTCATCACGGCTATATTGCGACACCTTCATGGGCCATCCCCAAAGGAACCAGCGGCGGATAGACTAACTAAGACACGAAAAACGCTCCGACCGATGAGATTCTATATTTTCAACAGCAATTTAGCCGGGAACGGCACCACTTCCGTACGTACGCAAAGCTACCGGAAATAGACGCACGAACAGCGCTGTGATGCTTAATGATGGGACACGACTTTTGGGTTTTTTTGGGACTGAATGGTTTCCTTCTACGCGTGCACGCCGTCACGGTAGAGTTCATTTCGGACCGACACAGGCACATCACCACGCAGCAGCAGTTTGTGACATGTGAGCCTTTGGGACGGATGACGACATTGTTGACAGCCGCGTGATTTTCCACACCCGACCGACTACCAGGTTTTCTTTCAACCTAAAGCTGCACTTGCCGTGCCATGTTGTTGGCATCAAATTTGCTAGTTATTTATTAACAAAGCGCATCGGACGATACGCCTTATAGCACAAGCAAAATCATACAATGCTGCAATCTAAAAGCCAAGATTAACAATGTTAAGCTCCAAAAACGAAAAACCTGCAATTCAATATGCAATCATCGCCTCACCCCAAAACGGGAAGGGTTCTCTGGAGGGTCAGGTCAATACGGTTGTGTTCGTAATCGGAACCAAACACCAACCTTTATCTGCGTTCGATTTCTTGTCGTGCCTTCGATCGTACATCAGGAAATGCAAACAAGACCTACGGTACGTTTGACTCGACGAGTACCGGACGATAGGTCCGGTAACAGACTCAGGGGAGCGTATACAACGGTGACTCCGATGGCCAATCACACAAATCATCTGATAAGCGACCCTCTTGAAACGAGAACGAGTCAAGATTTCCTTCCGCTCGACTCAGCGATCGAGCACAAACCATTTCTCCACCGTTAAACGATAAACCGTTTCTCGAGTGGATAGGCGCGGAGAATATAAATATTTGCAATGATATTCATTGATATTCCCAGCTGTGTTTCTTAGCCAAGAAGTTTCGGATACGGTATCGTTCATCACACCACTTGTGAGAGCAGAATCGCCTTTACGAGGTAATGGCAGCTTTTTTTTTTCGCTAAGTTAAAGCTAAGCAGCAGGGCATATTCTAAGGCTGTCTCGGATTGCAGCGTATGAACATGTGTTACAGAGTACAATATAATTTATTCTTTCAGAATGTGTCGTCCACATTTTGCTCAACTCAACGCACACACCATTCAACCTCTCTGTGAATACGTAATTTAATGGTTGAGCACTCTGTAATGTTGCTAATAAAGAATATTGTACTAAAAAGCAACAGATTTTGAGCAGATGGTACTGGAACGCATAAAACAGGCGACAGTTGTACCGTGGATCGAGAGCACGTGTGTTGATCAATCATCAGCTGGCGAAGGACGACGACATCTTGTCGTCAGCGCTCCCCTCCCTATTGCCGGTCAATCACCAATCGCGCGGCACAGTTCAAGCGCTCATCTTGAGCCGGGGAACAGCCGCAGAGGCTCCCCGGTTTTTACTAATTACAGATATCATGCGCGATTTATAGCCGGCTGACCGGCTGACCTTGTTTGTCCGTTCGCTGCACGCATAGAGCTGTACGTAGGCCACGGATTTTGAACTCTGAAAAACTGATTACTCTTTTCGAGGTGGGCGTCTGGAGTAGCACAGAGAGAAAAAAGAGCAAGATCCATCGAGGGAAGCAAATCTGGACACACAACAATCGTCACCCGGTAGCCATCTCTAACCCGGGTAAGACGTCGATGCAGAATTGGTGCTGCCCATTTGCCCACTGCCTGTCTGTGTGTCTGTGTGTAGTACCACCCTGGGATGGTGGGTTGCCTGAAGTGTACCCCCGTGTGTAAAAATTGAGATCACGAACGAGGCCAGCTCCGCACCGGCACATCTTGCGCGGTGTTTGATGCTGCAGACACGGACCCGCGGTTTGGTTCAACAGGTTTTTAGTTTCAAGAAGACGGAACACATTCCGCCCTGGCAGCAAGCAAGTGAGCGCACGCTCGTTCTTCCCCATTCGGAGTTGCGTCGACACCGTTTTGGTGGCTGGCCCGCACAAGAGAGAACCCGGAGTTTGAGGGCCCCCACAAAGATACTGCACGAGATCGATCGTTGCTCGTTCGACCGCTCGAGACTTCTGTCTTTTTCCCTTTCTCGCTCAACTTGCTTGCTTACACACACACACACACATACACACGCCAAAGCGCGCTTCGCACAGCACAATGTGCACCGTTCGCTATCCCTCCTTTGCTGTCTCGTCTAGTGCAGCAACGAAGGGGGCACACAAGTAGCGTGTTGTTGCCTCGCGCTCCTAGCAGATCAAGCAAGGCCTACTAGGGCAAACACAGTGTGGAATGATTCATATGATTCTAAATGCTCAATTTTCTAGCCTTTGCACTGCACTATCGCGATCGGCACGATGACACATCGAAGGCTGGAGATGTAAATTTTATATCGCATGCAGCGTACTCACCGAAAAAATCCTCCCACCGTTCCGATCCGTCCGATTCCACGTCCATGGTTGCGCAGCACCTCCCAGGGGAGTATGCACGCGTGTGTTTGCGCTTGTTTGTGGGTGTCTGTGCTTGCACGCTAAGCACAACACACTAATTCCATGCACTATCTAAAACGGCAACGGTGGAATCTTCCTCCTTCGCTGAGCTTCAACTGTTTTCCGTGTACTGCCGATGCTGCTGATTGCCGTGGCCAATTGCATTTAGAAGAAAACACTTAAACCAGAACACATATCCACTTGTTCTTTATCCTCCTTCCCTCGCGCTCGGCTGGCGGCGAACAATATCGATACTGAAATCTTGAGCGGAACTTAGATAAATTACACACTCGGTTACACCGCACCAGTTCACGCTCGCTTTTCTCGCTGCACAAAAAATACACGCCCACACTAAAAATTATTACACTGCGTCCTAGTTGCAGACAAAACCTGGAGCCAGAATTACGGAATGGCGCAACAACAGACTGCTTTCCAACTGCGTTTGCGCGACGACTTGACGGACTACGATCTGCACCACCATCATCATCAGCATCATTACAGTGCCACTAGAATATTCCCATTCATTATCTACTCGCACACACTCTCGCACGCGCAAACCTTGCGTAGAAGGTGAGAATCTAAAACGGCAAGAGTGTCACGCGTTCGCACAGTCGCGTATTCACTAGACAATAATTTCTTCGTTCAACAGAACACCCTAGCCAGCAGCCACTTGGTTACAGCCTATTCTCACTCAATCATCCAGCCGTGTAATTTAATCAAACAAACGCGCACTCTCACCACACGGTGCTAGGTGATTTTCGCTATACCAACGAATAGGTTAACTATTGGAAATGAAGAAAAACAAACGAAGAGCTAAAAACACTAGAAATGCAGAGCGTGTCGTAGTAGAATAGGTGTGCTTTGTTTTCCTGCTGAACTGCTATTGTTGACGATCATTGATGGTGCCAGCGATCGAACGGTCATGGGTTTCCCTACCAACCGTGCGATGAACAGCGATACAGGGTTCACGCTAAATGAACCGGTTCTAGGAGTCCAATAAGGGTCTGATAAACGTGAGCGTATGACGTTGGAAATTCGTGTTATTTGCAACTTCTTGATGACCGTGCAGCAAGCATGCCGCACAATACATCATCTGTAAATTTATGTAAAGAAGGAGGAACATGTTTGTTTTAAAGATTTTTGGCCTCGGTTCATATCGATTTTAGACCAAATTTTATTACTTATTTTTCAAGAGAAATATTTGACCTTTCGTTTGAGTTCCAAATTTCGTTTCAAATTATGTTAAAAACATTTTTTTGAATGAATCTGTATGTTTCGTTTGGTGACACGATCCATTCATCAATGAATGCCGCTTGGGTATGGAGTTTCGTTGATCGCTGACAGACCTTTTGACAGATCTCTAGACGTTTGGGTGAACTGCTCTGATCTTTGTATGACATTCAAGGTTCGAAAATGTACAGGGTTCGCGTGCAATGAAACCAATCCACAATACTTTCAACTATTAAACGGAATTCAAGTAAATCATTTATGAAGCAACGTCTTCATGTACCGTCTGGAAGTCCAGATTTTCGTTTTTGTGGCCTCATTATTCTGCTCACCCACGCTCACGTATTGCGTATTCCAATGATTGAACGAAATCGAAGTCTATCGTTTATTCCTTCGTAAAGCCCCTAAATGTATGCAATCAACTTGTTTTAGATATTCTCAACTGGCATGCCACTTACCGTTATGGCGCAAAATGCACAATACCGTAAAATGTGTAATGTGGTAAAAATGTGCCTAATGGGAAAAAAATACCAAGCAAATGCCATTCACCAGCATTTGAGCTAGACGAGTGGAACTTCGGTTCGATAAGTGGTGTGCATTCGTCAAAATTACGCGAGTTTGAAAACGATGCAGCTTCGTATTCCTCACATAGTTTGAAAGCGAATGGTAAATTTCTTCGTTCTTAACAGTCTTTCTCTCACTCTCTCCATCTCTTTCTCCCGGTTAAGCCAGCAAGTGTTGTGCGCTTGTGCGCGAAACGCAAATGCGCGAAAGCGTTTGTCGCGTGTACACACGAGACGGCGTCGTGTGAGGGCGGTAAAAGAGTAAAAGCTCCGAACGTGAACATCGTGGTCTTTGTGGTCGTCGTATCCGCGCGCTGTCGTAGTCTGCGCGGTTCAAGCAGCAAGGCAAAGGCAATATCAACAGCTGGCAGCGAGCCGCAACAGCCAGTACGCGCGTTCATCTCGGAGAGACTCGCAGAAACACCCCATCCCGAGAAGGAATCCCTGAACAACGGAAGTGAAGCTCAAGTGTGAAAACGGACCCAACTGTTTCGCGGAGGTTCGCAGTGGTTTAGTTACTTAGTGGCAGTTGACTCACTTAGGGACGCGATCAGCCTCCTAGTCATCGTCCTACCATCCACATTCCCGCACCGTGGATGTCGTCTGTATCGTCGTCGTGACTTTCGGGGTTTTGTAGCTGCGGGACAAGAACAGTAGAAAGAACGAACCAAATAACGCTTAGTTTGCCGTTTTGCTGTCGCTGGTTGTGGTGCAGTGTTTTACCGATTGTACCGTCATTTGTGCGCGCCATCTCCTCATCAACGTATAGCACCACATACATCGAGAGTGAGTAGAGCCAGTAGCGTGTTCTTTTACATCCCTCTTTTCGCAACACCACATTTTCCTTTCGTTGGCGGAAATTGGACGCGTCAAGAATCAGCCTTCCTGTCCCGACAGGGCGCAGCACCGAACGGAACCACAGAAGGCCACCGTTTGGAGGAACAACGAAAAGAGTTTGAGTGCTACAAAGTATTGGTACAATGCAGCGTTATGTCGGCCAACAAGGCTTTCCCAAAACGTGGTGGTACGCACATACACGTTCTCTCTCTCTCTCCGCCAGTGCTGCTGCGTGTTGCGTGGCTCACTTAATCTTATTCGTTATCGGAAGTGGATCATGTGCGGTGAGGTGTGTGTTTTTGGTGTGTGTCTGTGTGTGCGAGCTGGTATTATTTGTTTCGGCGTGGGTGCCACCAATCGATTGCAAACCTTGTCATCAGGTTTTGCTCTCTTTTCTTACTCCGCGTTGTGTGACTTTGGACAAAGTTTCGCCCACGTGGCCAAGGATCTACCGAGGATCTACCTCACATGGAGAGGGGGACGAATAAAAAAAAATCCCCACTATCACACCAACAATGGCATGGGTGCCTAATATGGCCATGAAACACATGTCTGGGCCCCCGAAATTGAATCATGCAGCTTCTAGAACGCAACTACCACCAATGATATTGACGATCGTGGCAGTGGGACGAAGGAACAGGCCCCGGCGGGTGGGTTTTCTACGATATCTTTAATTCTCAATTTCGGGAGGAGAGTTAGAGTGTTACGATGACAATATGCACGATAAGATAAGACAGGCGGGAGTATGGAGCATCCCGCCTGGCTCTTCTCGGGGCAACCACACATCTTCCATTGCACGGGCTCGCAAGTGTGTCTCTTGCTTCAAACACACAAAATAGAGCAAACACGCGGGCGCTGCGCGGTACGCGAGCGAGCATACACGAGGCTTTGGAATGTGCAACACAAACATGTCTGCGCTCCCGGGACCCAGACTGTGTCGTTGTTGGCGGGCTTGTAAATAATCTAGTGCCCGGTAACGTACGCAACAAGTGAGGAAAGATGGACCTGCCAGCAGTTTTTGGGTTCGGCGAGAACGCGCGTGTGTGTTTCGCGCGGTCCTTGGATTCGAACGGTTCCGATAAACAACGCTCGCGTAGAGACAGCCCAACGCGGAGGAATGCAACTCATTCGCAATCCTCTTTCGGGAACACTGGCCGGGGTCGATGGGAGCGTGTTTACTGTTCACCGGGACCTAGTTTGTTATCGTCGGAACCGAACGATTGCGCGTTCGATTTCGATAGCAGCAGATCCAACAGTTGACCCGCGAAAGCGATGACTCTCTCTCAAGCAGAGCATTTATTTCGAAACGAATAAAAAACTCCACTATCTTCAGGTGCGAAAAGGTTAGCGGTTTTTTTTCTGTAGCTAGCGATGCTTCTCGGAGTACGATTTATTCACAATTTATGCTAACTTTGGATTTAATATTCAGCTACAGTTCGGACTCCGGATTCGGGCCTTTTTCGCAGTGGAATAGCGCATTAGTCGCACCATACCAACTATACCATCCACCCCTCTTGGTGATCCCCGCGATCATCACGATCTATCAAACACTAAGGCAGTAGCAATGTTCACACCAGGACAGTGGCAAATCGATTTAGCATTAATCGATGTACCACGCCACATCCAGCATGGCATATGTGGAAAGGACCATTGGTGGTCGATTTGTTTTCGTAACCGTCTCGAATCACCGGCACAGGTTGGCGATCAACAAATTTGATTAGATACTCGCATACACACACGCCCCTAAAGTCCAATTCCCGTGCGCGAATGTTTCGGGCATCTTCCGTCTTACGACGACTGTATCTGAATCAATTGAGCAAAGAGAGAAGGCGCTGCAAACACGGCATTCATAGAGGGAACGGAGAGCGGTCAACGGGAAAAGCGGTGGGTGATATTCTGGGGGGTCAATTTGTGTGTGCCACAATCATAGACAATCGATGCGATTGTGGTGACACTCTGGTCTTATTTTTAAAAGGTGCATGACGCCACCGTCTCCATTGGGTTCCGCGTACGGGGCAGTGCGTGTGTGTGCGTTTTTGCATTCCGATTGAGCTAATGTCACGATAGGCGAACGGGCGGGCTGTCGAGAGGTGAAATGAGGGGGCCCACAGTGCCCAAGTATTGTGGGTCGGTTCGCAGGTTATCTATTGAGGCTGGTGAACCGGTAGAGTTTGCAAGCTTCCGAATATTTGTCATCGCGCTCGTGGTCATGAATGTGGCAACATTATTACTCACTGGTGAAGTGGTGTGCAGTTCTTCGAAATTTCTTCCAATTCACAGCGAACATCTACTTATCACACACACACACAGCACAGGATGTACTAATGACTCACCACTCGTAGGCCGCCGTGGTGCTGGAATGGTTTATCCCGCAATCCGTGAGATACAACAAAACTACATCTCGCCTCGAGTGTTTTCTTAGCAAATGGATCAACAGAAACACTTTTGAATGCTAAACAATCCTATCCTACTCGGAGGGAATCGGCTCATTTATTTACAGAGAATCAAAACAAGCTCTCGCGCGAACGACGCTTCAGCTTCACCACAGAACTTTAGCGCGATGGATGGTGACTCATAAAATCCTGCCAATTCAAATGGATCACAATCAGTTGGAATAATGTATGAAGTATGTGTCAAAATGCTTTACATGTCCTTTGTTTTACGTTGACGCTAAAAACGCTGCCTTCAACAATTGATTGACATCTAATTCAGTCCGATGCCCTACTGATTCGTATCACTAACGATGCCGCAATGTGTCTTCAGACACACAATTGCATATCCGGAACGAACATACGAACAGAACAAACCGAGCGAAAAAGATCAATTGATTTTGGAATGTATTTGCTTCTACATGGCATAGAGGCCAACAATGGCTACACGACTGCAACAAAGATAAGCAATGCGGGTTAAGTTACAAATTTGCAATTATCGCTTCATGCATCAAACTGCACCCGATGGTCTGGAAGGCTTTTACGACTAATTTGTGTGGCATCATTGTATTTAAAGTGCAGGCGAGCGGAAGACGAGCGACAAAAAAACCGACTTTGCTAATGAGATGACTTGACTGGACGCCTGGTCTTCTTGGTGAATTACACATATAGAGTTATTCGAATGGCGCTAAATATTATCCATTTTGCAACTGTTTTGTAAAAAAGCTCCACCAGAGAGTTCGGCAGGCCCGGGCGGTTGCATCATTGGCCGTTCGTCATCGTATCGAACCGTCCAAAACGATCGGTGATCGATCGCTAAAGCATCTCGTGCTTTGCACTTTATGAGTAGCTTTAGCATGATCATTATTATGGTGTGTGCTTCAGCCACAGGCCGTTTGACAGGCGCACTCACTCACCGCGCCTCCGTGTCCTATTGCCATGAGATAAGTCCCGCCACAAAAAAGGCCATATTCTAATCGGCAAAAATTCTCTACAAGCATTTCACATTAAGCCTTCCCTGGGCTTGACGAATATACTACCGCGTGCGAAACCGTGTTCCGACCAGTCCGTGTGTCAGCGCAGTTGGGAAGTCGCCGCACATGGGTGCGCGCGAGAGTATGTTTATTGAAGGCAAGGCAAGGCGGGTAGGCGCAACAAGTTAATTTTAATGGCTATTAGTGGCGATGGGGGCATGAAAAATGGCCATTCGTTTATGAAACGCCCGTGTGGCCTCTGTCCGAATGTCACTGAACTAGCAAAGGTGGTGGAAAAGACAGAAAGATGCTCTTCACGGTCATTCTACCATCCAAGGGACGGGAGTGATCATCAAACAGCGAGGATACAACGTCCAGCAGCAAGAATTAGGTCAATTTTGGGCGTTGTCGCGGAACAGCGAACGACCTACAGCGAAGATCTGGGAATGTTTTGATTGATGTCAATTGCTGTAGAATTCGATTGTTCGAACACACGTTATGTTCGAAGATAGATCACCACGTCGTTACACGCACTAGACCGTACTAGGTCCCGTCGCTGTCCTTAGCCGTGCGACCAACTGAGACAGCGAATTAAAGGCTCTCCTCGGTGGATCGTTTACAGTCTAAACAACAGTTTGTCTTAATTTTCTCTGCACCAAAAGATTTGACGGCAAAAAGGCACTGCATCAGAGATGCATGGGAATGATCGTGCTTAGCGAACCGAAAACCCTTGTAATAACACTATTCGCCAAGTTTTGGTGGGATTGTGCCGGTACGCATACAAATTTCGTCTAAAAGCCAGTCCTCGACCTTTCTCTTCCCGGGACCGACGATGACGATACGACGACGACACGACATGTGTTTGTGCGGATCAAGATAAATGTTTATGATAAGCGCTTTTCCAGCACAATTTGCGTGCGGTCCAATTCTTCGATCGTGCAGCAATAGAGCTTCGCGCGTCTTCTTCCCCCGATTTGTGGCCACCTTCCGCGAACAAATTATTAATTCACGGTCCGTCCACGGCCATCCGTCGCCTGGTGGCTAGATTTTATTGCCTCGCACAACACCCAACAGCAAACAGCAAACAAGAAGTGGCTCAAAGTGGTTTATTAGGTTGCAGCGGTTTCAAAATTATGATGTCATGCAATCGGTATGGGATCGGCTGCTGCTGCTGGTGTTGGGCGGGTTGCCCTCCATGCGACGTGAAGCGAGGAAGCCTTATGACACCCCCTTTTGCCGAGTGTGATTAGCACACCCACAGCTGTGCATCGTTATCTGTCGTTTGTTTTTGCGTGTTATTTGCATCACCGCTCACCGAGCTTTATGTCACTCCCGTTCTCGGAAGCTTTTTCGGGCCACACTCGGGCGTGTTCTTGAGCATATCCTTCATCCGGTTAGAGGTGCAGATTAATTTTCTTCAATGGCCATTAGACAACACACCATCATCATTCCCATTTGCCTAAACAGCCGAAGAAAAGGTGTGTGTGCAGCCTCGAAAGATGAATGAATGAGCGTTAGTATCATCTATCACCATTTATCGGGTGCTGATTGTATAGGCAATTTAGATAGCAGCAGCAGCAGCAGCAGCGCCATTCGTTTCACACATCGCACACCACCGGGACCGGGAAGATATGATAACATCGATGGAAAGCAGCTGATAGGCTTGCCGCGGGACAGCATACCTTCAATTCCGGTTCTCTCATGATTTACGACGGCGCTTTTTCGGCCACTAGATGCCCTACGAAGGCCATCATAAGCTGTGCGACAAATCTCTTTTGTTGGCTCTGCGACATTGAATCTGCGCACGGCGTCCCACCGCCATCGACTGGGGTCTAAATGGTGACAAATTGTTTGTTTTGAGGACAAAATGCTGGTGGCTGCTCCCTGCTGGCCGCGAACAACAAAACGGACCACCGATACTATCTAATTTGCCTACCGAGGAAGGAGGTGGTTCAATGGCCTAATTGATTTATGACGGACGCGCGATCACCACCCCGTAAACATGCCGCGCTGATGGGGCTGCAGGTAGTAATAATGCTCCCAGTCACCAGACGCGGCCCGTTGGTTGGGTGAGTTGAGGGTGGCTGCAAATAGCAAAGGCATTCGGTCATTGAATGATTTACATGCAATCTACCCAACCCACAATGTACTCAACAACAGTATGCGCGCGCGATGTCAAGATCTCTCTTCTCGGTTCGTGTCAACGCCGAGGGGGAGTGTGCCGTTTATCCTGCCGTGGATGTGATTAATGCCGTATGACGCAGCTTCACTGGTTACTGCCACAGTTGCACTGTAACGTCAAAGTTGAGCATAGAAAATGCTGAGGCAATCATCGGTAAAAACCCCATGGCCCTTCGAGGCGGAAGCGCAGGCATAATTCTCTGCAGCTGACGATGGCGCTCACTACGCAAAGAGTGATCTGGCATCGGCGCCAGCAGAACGCTCGCAATAGCACCCTAATTAAAAGCAAACAATCCAAGCACGGTCCAGCCAGCCAGCCAAAGGCCTCGAGGAAGCGTCGGTGGGTGCTTTCGTTCTAAATGCAAGCGGATGGATGCTCCTTGATCCGTACACTCGCGAGTGGCACACGGGAAGCAAAAACCGCACAACAAATGTCCATTTTTTTTAAAAGCAAACGTTCTAAAACGACCGGCGGCCTTTGACGCGTTCTTGATTATGTGTCAATAAGGGTGTTAATAGGTACAAATATGGTCACTTTGTGCTGCACAAGCAAAATCCCCGACCCGACCCACCAGACCCGGGTCCAGAGCGATGGGCACCACCATTCTAGAAGGGAGCGAATTCGACCCCGGGCGGGCCACAAGTGTGACATGATAATTGATTGTTTATTTTTGCGGGCTGGAACGAAACACACGGATACGTTACGTTGCTAACGATGAGAGTGTGCTCTTTGGGAAAGCGTCGCTATCGCGCACACAAAACGCGGTTCCAAATGTGGAGCGAATGGAAATATAGCGTAGGCAAAAGAGCGATTTAGCAGATACCGTGAATTACTTTCCCATTAAATCGGGTGACACTTCGTAACGCACGCCGGGCCACCCAGATTTAGCCGAAGGAATGCCGTTTTGCGTGTAGCGATCATCATCAATCAAACTTTTGTGTATACAGTTTTAATTTTGATTTATTCGTACGAAAAAGGCATATTTCTTCACGCGTTCACAAACACGCTGTTAAAAAGGGAGGTGTGATCGCACTGTGAGGAATGTTTATGGAATTATATTAATCACATTTTCCGACTCCCAAAGCAAACATCGATCAGGTGTGTTGCTACCGAAACACTTTACATGTAATTTTGTTTGTTAGCGGCTTTTGAGCCGTTAACAACGACAACGATCCTCTCTTGGTCGGTTGGGTGGTTAGGAGCGGGACATCACATTCACTTTCATCAATTTAATGACCTTCTATACCGTTTCCAATCAGCTAGCAACGAGCGATGAGGTCCCGAACGAGACTTTTACGGCTAGCACTACAGAGCAGAGCAGCGTTAAATTAAATGTGCAAATTTCGTTTTATAACAATCGATTGCGGTCAGCTACTGCCATGAAGCGCGTAACCCGATCAAATTGATCGTACGACAGCGCATTTACCAATACGTCCAGCGCCGGTCACATTCCTCCTCGGGTTTGCGGTTTATATTATGTGGGCAGAACAACTCTAAAACTCAGCACGCACTATACGTGCCCCTTACATTGGTTTGCGTTTGATGTGGACTTACTACTGAAACAACGCACTGGGTTGTTTGTAGAGGTATTATTTTAGAAAAGAAAAAATATTCTATAACCCAGACATTACTTTGCCAAAACTGTGTAGAACACATGTATTGCATTCTTATTGTTGGTTTTCTTGTGCGTATACACCTTCACACCCTGGGCACATATGGGCGGCAACAACTTTCTAATGTCTCCCTTGAGAGGTGCTGAGAGGTGAGAAGTGGTGAACCGCCTTATGGGCGTAATATTTACGACTTCCTGGTCAAGGTTTGGATACGAGGACCCTCGAGACCGGGTAGTAAGGTCCATAACACACTGTTGAATCGGAGCTATACTATGGCTATGTCGGCGCTGAGTCAACAGCAGGGATTTCCGTCCATTTTTTCACTCTCTCCCTCGCCTAAAACGTGCATGTAATCGCAATGCAATGTGTGTTTATTTGGCGGGATAAGAGAGTTGTTTATTGAATTGCTTTTGTTTGGATCGGTAAGGATCAACCCAAGGCCCTCTCGCGCCCACCCTGTGTGGGAGTGAGTTATTGAGACATTGAGACAAGCTGCAATGCAGTTGCAAAACATTTCTAACGCTAATCCATCTTTCTCGTGATGGAAGGAGCGTTCTGCTGGTTGGCACATTTCACGGTGCCACGGCACGGCACGGTGCCAGCAGCCGGTGACGAAAAGCTTCTATCGGCAATGGATATTACGGTGCGCTATTTATATTTCTGCGTGCGATTGTGCACTTTCGCTACACAACGAACGCTCTTGAGACGCTTCAATCAAAAAGCCAAACATGAGTGGCGCAAAATTCCGAGCAAGTCACACACGTTGTGCAGGAACTTTTCGCTTTCGGATCCCAACCGTGGACCGGGAAAGGCGCAAACATTTAGAGCAACAACGAATGGTCATCGATTCAATCGAAAACACATAAATCACTTAACACTCGTCACTCGGGAACGGCAACTAGCCACTTCGTTTGGCTAGGCAATGAATTGATTGTCCGTCGGTGCGCGAATCACGACTCGTTCCGTCGGGCCGGTTTGACGGTTATTGATTAGTGCGCGAAAAGAAAAATGATATGCAGGTGCAAAGATGGCTCGTACAACGAACAGATTTTTTGGTCGTGACCATCACCCGGCTCTATATATTTCACGGTAGCAAATATTTCCCTTCGCGCATGTCCGTCACCAATAATGCTCATCTTTCGGGCCCATTGGAAGGGCACGCTTAGATTTTCCGCCCCACCGATAGGAAGGACGATCACGACACTGATTGGTGGGCGGCACGACGAAAGCTTTTTAATGGCAGTTTCGCATCCCGAGCTGGAGGCATCGATCAAATTTTCCGCTTAAGATACGCACAAAGGGCCAATGAATGACGCCCCGAGGGATGGATGGGTGCGACTACCAGCTACCTCCCACAACACTCTGTGTATGTGCGGAGCGAACATTCCCTATGTATGTTTATCACAGTGTAATCGTAATTGTCTACCCAATCTCGCTCCAACTAGCCCCAACAGTTCAATAGCTGTATTCCCGTTCGGTGTGTCGGCAGAATCGTGGAACTAAATCATCTCTACCATGACCAATTCTCCACCACCACCACCACCACCACCACCAGAGGATAAAATATATTGTGCGCTGCTAAGATTTATGTCCACAGTGCGCAATGTAAGGCCGTCCTCGTCGCCGACCGAAAAATGCCTTCCGGTTCGATGTGTCCGGACGCCTCTCGATCACTCTTCCCGCGATTGTACACACGTATCCATTACCTCCGTTTTACAGTGTGCTGGTACTGAAGTACCATAGAATCGTGACGCACCCTCAACCCGGCCGTGGTACACGTACGAGGAGAGTTCGGACGCGGATGGCTTATGGCCTCTGTTGCGCGTTCCTCCGAGGGCTTTGCGGGTAATCCCTGGCAGGGGCATTTGCATGCTTCCGACGATGTTGACTGCACTTTCACTGCACTGGCTTGTGTATGGGTTCCAAACGGACTCGCCTGTAGGTGAGGTGTGGGTGGTGTAGGTGTCCTTTTCGGACTTTCTCTCCGCCGCTTCCTGCGGTTGCCGAACGATCATTACACGATACACGGATCATGCCGGCGCCAGCAGACTGTTGCTGTAGAGTTTACGACGATCGTGCATGATACAATCGAACATATTTTCCATCAATCCTCCACCAACAAGAAGACGTTGGTGGTTGACGTGGGTCTGAACCACCCCACAACACGCTATTAACCTCCTGGTGATGGAAGCCAACGCTTAGTTGGATAAGTTCAAATGCAATACAGATGAAAAAACAGGCGGAAGGGCATGGACTATTACCATCGCTTGTCTTAAAGAATGCGATAAAAAAGGTCTGTTTATAGATCGATTGCTCCTATTGCTTAGCCGTTTGTTGAGCGGGAATGATGTGTGATTTTCTCTTTTCGTGGAAAACACCGATAAGCGAGATATTCGCAAGGGGTATTCCACCCAATAGCTGACAAACAACAAAACGACACCGATACCGAGAGATCTCGCGTCTTTTGCATTTCTCGCGGCCGTTCGGCTTTGCAAGCCGTATAATCCCCTCCCCAGGGCGCCTCCCCTTTACATCATTATGCTGACGAGAAAGGTAGGCTGCGATGATGATGATGGTGACGGTAGTTGTTGAGCATGCCGCATCTGTTTACTTTGAGCAAAGAGCAAATATTTTCGATGGTAAACATTAGAGCCAGTAACCATCCGTTCGAATCAACAGTGCCGCTCGTGGGAGTGCGTTGGATGGGCGTATGGTGAAGCGAAGTCCGCATTTTTACCAACTGTTACTTTCATTAAGAAATTCGGGCCTGGTCTTCAAGAGCAAAGCCACCAAAGCGATGATTTCATTCTCAGCTGACGTCGTTGCAGAAATACTTTTCGCGATCCGTCGGAGGAAACACGACATTGCTGCTGGGGGTTGCCATAACAAAATTAAAAAGGTAGCACCGATAAAAGTACACTAATGAGTAACGAGAGGTGAATATGTGCCCGTCCCATAACTGGGGCAGGGTTGAGTGACTAATCGTCCTAAAATATCTCTCCTCGTACATGATCTTCCCAACGGTTTCGGGAATAATGGTGGTCGCCTTTGTTGATTTTTGTTTGCGCTTTTAAACGGAATAAAATGAATTGAGTGCCAGTACGGGTGAAATGCGCGCCCAACGGGCGGAGGGCAAACGATCGTGCACCTGAAACGATCGTCCGCCGTTCACACAACACAACAACAAAATTACGTCTTTATAATCTAATCGGGCAAACGATCGTGCACCTGAAACGATCGTCCGCCGTTCACACAACACAACAACAAAATTACGTCTTTATAATCTAATCCTTTCTTTTGCCAACAGCATAGAAAGTAAGTAAGAAGCTAAAAATAATAATTTCACGTTTCACTTTCCTCCGGGCCCTATTCTATGGAAAAAATAACCCCGCATTACGTACAGCGGCCAGAGATTCCCAACAACGAACAGCACACGCTTGGCGTCGTTCGTTCTAACCGGCGTCCACGGCGTCACTCTCCCTTCTTCGTGGTACCTATACGACCCACCCGCAAAAGGGCAAAAGATCGTACGGGCCATAGACGCAGAGATCCCCCGGGGATCGTGTACACCTTACTAGAGCAACGCGCCAAGCAAACCACCCATTTGTATCTGCCATCAATTAAAATACTTCAAATTCCCCACATTGCTCCGCTCCTCCGTTCCCATGCCCACGATAATGCTCGAGTGGTTTATTTACCGCTTACAGAGAGAACAACGCGATGCAATCGTTGTGCTCTGCGTCTGGGGCGGGGTGGAGTACAGGAATCGCACAAACAAATCGTTCGCATCAGCTGATTACGAGGTGACGGCACCGACGGAGTGCGAGGAGTTGACTGGCCAAGCCCAACAACGAGGGGCCGTTGATAGCGACCTGACGGAGATCGCAACACACAGCTGATTGTCCCGTTCTTCCGCGCCCTTTATCAAGATCGAGCAAATTGTGAGTAATTAGCAGTGAAGGTCGGGGCTTTCTTGCAAAAATAAACCGCATAATTCGAAGCATGGCGTGTGGCAGGGCGTAAAGAGGCATTTCATAGAGCACGTGGACATTCCTGAGCGCATTGTCGTCGGGTGACAGGAATTGGGGTCCGTTGCGTGGGACACATTGTCGACAATGTAACAGTGAGAGAAACATGGCGATACGACCGTGAAAAATCTACAGGAACGACCTTACGTGAAGGCCGATCGTAATCTGGTACGTGTGTGTGCCCGGTTCTTATCGTTTGTGAAAGAGTGGCAATGGTAACAATTTTGCCAGCAAAGTAATCTCGGAGCACACTGATCCAGGCCATCGAAGTAAGTGGCCCCGAGAGGAATGTTTGCAATTAAATTAAGCTTATCCAACCGGCTCATCGGCCATTAACGCAATGTACTCCAGTGCAAACTGAACCGTCTCTAAGGCCTTTGCCTTAACGGCTTGTAAAGAAAAGGAACGAAACATTCGAGTCGCAGCAACAGAGGGTCCGCCGTCGTAGCTACAATTTAAGCCCAAATTAATCAATGCGCAAAGACCGGCAGTGGCATCCGTCAACATCTCCAACGCTTCCCTGACAAGCGCCAGAGGCAGAGCAACTTCTCACCAACCGTGACGGTGTGTAATTGATATGTACTCCTTCCCTTTTGCGCGCCGTTTCTATCAGTGTGGCATCCCGTTTAAGATGTATTCGCTCAGTCGGATTTTTTATATTACCTCGAGGTATTCCGCCTTGTGAGTGGACTATGACACGGGGTACGTGACTGAGAAGCTTAGCCAAACTAATCGCTCAAGATGCCATTTTGCTTCCTACCAATTCCTCATCGCTGACGGCACGGAACATAGGAGCAACGACAACTAGGGACGAACGCAAATATTATGTGCGCAGACTGACTGCGCACGCGACACACTTTGGCGCGTTATCGTGCAGGAAGGAAATAAATACGGAAATGTACCGAGCAGGTTTTAATAAGCCCACTCACGCGGTCAAACAATACAACGCGAACTAATGTATATTTACCTTTTTACTTAAACCCACCGTCTACCGAATGACCCAGCACTTGCTGGGCACACGTTTCAATTATTGTCCCGGTTCCCAAAACGTTAACTTCTCCGCGAGTGAACGGTTGTCAAAATTTACGACCAGAAATTGTCCGTACCGATGTGGTCCTTGATATTTCAAACGTAATTATCCTTGTGGATTAAAGTGAAAGGAAACGAAGGGGGAGTGCTTTCCCGCAGTGCTAACTAGGCGATCGATTTTTCTTCGTGCGATGCCGTTCGGGATTACGTACACAAATTTATTAGCTGGTGGCCATTACACGTTAACGCTTCATGGCCGTTATCATGACACATGGATGCAGTTGCACGCTTCCAAGGAAGCTTCAATGGTCGATAGTGGAGTGCAGCCATTCTTGTTTCATCGCAACAGTAATAGTTCGCGAGTGTAGTTCCGCCGGTAAAATTGGTTTTAAACTGTACCAACCACAATTTCTGCAGCATATTCGAAGGTCCGTTCAGATGCAGTTCTTAGGTGATACGAATCATTTACAATCAAAATCATACTCAGGAGATTCTCCACCGGAACTGATACGAGTTAGTGATATACACACCAAACTCATCATAAGTCTCTTGTGATTTTGTTCCCCACGGCCGCTGTACGGACCAGTAAAAGGAGGAAGAAAAGACTCATTAGGATGATCATGCGTCAAGAGATGCGTACAGGCGTTGAGCAGCCCTTGGACACTAATGAACAGATTAAAACCGATTTTTGTACAATGTCACCCGCACGCGACTGTGTCACTTGCAGTAAAAGGGGGCAGAATGGATGCATGGGGCTAGATAGATAAAACGGGCGCGTAAAATAGTAGATCTCGCAAGTTGTGCTACCCCTGCTTCCCTTTACCTGCATAACAAATGAGGAGGGTCGGTGGTGAGTGTGATAAGGTTGCATCATTAGTGGTCGGTTGCAGCTGAATGAGTGTGTGCGCGAGTCGGTCAGAGCTATGGTCGGAAGCGTCTTGATCACCGCGGGTGTCAGTTTGGACGCGAACGGCGAAGACTCCGTACAAACACGTTCTTAGCTTCAGCGCGCGCTCTTTCTCTCTCTGTGTGTTGTGCCTTGATCGCGGTTAGTTCTAACATAGTTGTGCAGCAGCATACACCAACGCGTCCCACCGTAGTCGGGGTAGGTGTATTTCGGTCGTTTTAGAACAACACCTCAGTTTTATGTTTCCTAAATCATTGCGTGCAGCGCCATCACCGGGGAAAGACCCATTCTTCTCTAGGGAAGTACTGCGTGCACATGAGATTGTGGGTGAGAGCGTGTGTAAGTTATGCAATAAAGTTTTTTTTATGCTTTAGGTGGCTAGCTCCGTATGTGTTTTTGAGGTGTTGAAAAGTGAACGAGGGCGTCGGCTAACAGATGTGCAAGATCGGATGTGATTTTCATATTTCATTCTAAAGCCCTAGCACAAGACGGATCGAATTTGACAAATTTCCACTAGCATAACAAAATAAGCATGTTTCGCCCTGTTTTTGATGCTACTGTGTCAATAAATTTAAAAAAAATCCTAAGCCAACCGGATTGTCACCGGAGGATAATCTACATGAGGCGGAACCGAAAAGCTGTTTTGTGTGGATGTATCGTTTAGCAATCGTTAGATACATTTCACACCTCACTCGTGCAACTGTAGCTCGAATCGAGTAGGGACGATGCAGATGCAATTATAAGCTGCACCCTTGTGCGTCAAATCAAACAAGCGGGAAGAATGTGAGTGCGGTCGCTGCTCTCGCGCCAAGCAAACAAGTTTGGGGGAGATTTTTGGGTGGTTAGCAAAACGTACACTCACATACTCATTCCGCCTAAAATGCGTCGTTTCGGGGTAATGACACATTCACTCTTGGTTCGCGACACCAAGCCGCCAACAGGGCCTCCCCAACGGCCGTCGTTTTCTGCTGAGTACGAGCAAAGTTAGAGTTAAAGCGCTGCTACGGGTATTTGCGATTACGATCGCAGCAACCGGGCGATATATGAGTTGTCTGTCAATGTCAATGCCAGTGCCTACTCGACGGAAACGTCCTACGTTTAGAAGTGTGGTGGTCGGCACCTTGTCCTGTCCTGTATTATGGAGAGCGTAGTGTAGTATAACGAGATTTGGTTTTCCGATACAATCGCATCCCCACGGCGGGACAAATATGTGGGGTGGGACGCAGCAACTGTCCTGCGCGACGTGAAGAAGCCACCGTGTGTCTCTAATCAAGAAACCAACCGTGCCCACTTCTTGGATTGAGGCATCGCCAGCCAAACCGTCATCGTCATTTGCGCAGCATGCAAACATGAGATGATGTTTATTTTTATCCACATTTATGAACTCACCTCGGCTGTTAAATTGAGCCACTGCCATGTGCCACTACCCTCTTCTACGTCTTGCTGGCATTTCGCTTCATTTGTTTTCGTTCGCTTCCGAAACATTCGCACTCGAAAGGCGGTGGTTGGGTCGTCGGGTTACCTGAGTGTGGATTGCTTTGAATGCGGTGCGTTGTAGACGGATTGCCGGATATGAAACGATGACGGGATACAGCGAATAACGACTGCAAAACAAGATGGTTGGAGATTTGTTACTGGTGTGCTGGTTAAAATGGCCATAGGATAAAAAGCGGGTTGGTTGCGATACGGTACAACCAACCGGTGGTTCATCCGAACCCCTTTGCATTTTTACCAATGCAGTACACTGCTGGTTGGACAGCTAATTGACATACTTTGAGCGGCGTCAAGTGCTCCGGTACTCATTCGTCCGTAGACTTTTGACGCGAACCTCTTCGCCTGCCACTGAAAAAGAAACATCGATGTCAATTCCGAATGTGCTCTAGACTCTCTTTCTGTGAAGCTGTGGTGAATGCCAATCCGTCTCCCAACTCACTTGCGATTTCTTATTAGGAAATAATGTCAACTATCTGTTTTCGAGTACAACCGTCTGCGCCTCCCCGGTACTACTACTAGTACTACTACCATAGAGCCACTTTACTAAACTCTATTCATACATTCATACTTTCCTATGTATGGGAGATGTTTTGAATCTTCACCATCCAGTAGAGCAAGCATTGAAACAGTTGCGCGTTGCCAATGTTTGAAGAGCTTTTGGGAAATTCCAGAAAAATATCTCCAGCGGTCAATAGAGCTACCTCACTTATTTTAAAAACTTGCTTGTTAAAAAGCCATGGCGTGCAAAATTGAAAACATTGACTTGACACAAAAACGAAAATACAAAATATATGTATCACCATTGTACAGTTGTTATCCGAGAGATTCAAATCTGAACATTAACAAAGTGATTCTAATCCTTTAATCTGATATGGTGTGGTGATGGTCATTTGGCAGTAAAAAGGTCGCATAATTCCATACGTATCAATTTCGACAAGTAGGCTAATTGTTTCTGTTCTCTCTTCTTTCACAGAATTTACGAAAAATGAGAAACCTGTTACTGGTTCTTGCGCTGGTAGCCGTTGCGACGGGCCAAAGCAGTCGCTTCCGTCAAGAGTTTCCAGGACCATACTGCGCCGCGCGTTTTGGTTCTTCCAACTGTTGCCAAGACCGCCAGGATGGCTGTGCACAACCGATCTCGAGTAAGTTGTTTTGTGCCGATTATGAGTTAGCTCCCAATCCTAATATAATTCCGTCCGTTTACTAGCAACGTTATGCTATTGTGATGAATTCTGTGACCGAGGCGAACATGGAGACTGTTGTCCGGATTATGAGGAGGTGTGTTTGGGTATGCCTCCTTCGGAACCAGAAAATGCCACTTCTTGTCTATATAAAAACCGCTATTTTACACCATTTGATCCGAACATTGTTGACAACTGTAACACTTGGTAAGAATAAGTCAGATATCCGTCTCCTTTGCTGATTGGTTTCAATGACAATCAATGTTTTCTTGATTCCACGTTTTTAGCAAATGCAATATGGATGGTTCGGTCACTTGCACGGAGGATATTTGCCTGGTGGATGATGATCTTCTCAGACAGCTGCACCATCTGGAGCGATCCATCGGTTGGAAGGCAACGAACTACAGCGAATGGTGGGGTCGAAAGTATGACGAAGGTAAGGTACTGCGTCTCGGTACTTTCCAGCCGAAAATTTTAGTGAAGGCTATGAAACGACTAAGCAACAAGGGAGGTGTCCTGCCCAAATATTTTGATGCTAGTGAACACTGGACTGGCCTGATTACTGAAGCGCGTGATCAAGGTACGTTGCGTGTCTTAACTGGAACACTGTTCGAGATTGAATGGATCTTATATCTCTGACTTTTATTCCTAGGATGGTGTGGTTCGTCTTGGGCATTCTCCACGGCTACGATGGCGTCCGATCGCTTCGCCATCCTGTCAAAGGGTCGCGAAATGGTTCAACTGGCTCCACAGCAGATGCTTGCATGTGTGCGCCGTCAGCGTGGATGCAATGGAGGACACTTGGATACGGCTTGGCAGTATCTGCGTAGAGTCGGGTACGCATAAAACCAACGAAAGTGTCAACTGTTCCTAATCGTCCTCTTTTTGTTCTACAGTGTGGTCAACGAAGAATGTTATCCTTATATTGCGGCACAAAACGTGTGCAAAATTAGTCCCGAGGACACACTGGTCACGGCCAACTGCGAGCTGCCGGTTAAGGTAAATCGCACTTTGATGTACAAGATGGGACCAGCCTTCAGCCTGAACAACGAAACTGATATAATGACCGAAATCAAGGAACGCGGAACGGTGCAGGGTAAGAGCAAAACTGCAGCTTTTTGAGATCTGGGCGAGTTTAACATTCTTATCTTCCTTGCTTCTCCAGCAATCATGCGCGTGTATCGCGATTTCTTCTCATACCGCAGTGGAGTTTACCGTCACTCGGCCGCAGCCACTCCCGCTGAGGAGCGTTCCGCTTATCATTCGGTTCGCCTGATCGGTTGGGGAGAGGATCGAGTTGGTTATGACGTCGTAAAATACTGGGTATGTATCGAATGACAACCGGAACTTACACTTCGTTGTAATGGAATACCATAAATATCACGTCTATTCTTTTATTGCTCTCGCCTTAGATTGCCATCAACTCATGGGGCCAATGGTGGGGCGAAAATGGACGCTTCCGTATTCTCCGTGGATCTAACGAATGTGACATTGAGAGCTACGTACTAGCTTCCAATCCCTACGTACACGAACATGTTCAGGCAATTCGTAAAGTGGGCGAACTACAGGAGCTGATTGTGGGAACGGGCTATGTTCCCCATCCCAGTCGCCGCTACCCACCGTATGGACGTGGTTAAAAGGAATCGGAGCATCCCTCGTTTAATTTTTGCAACAGCTGCCGGCGTAAATGTTTACCACTATCGTGTGCGCCACTTTTATTCTGCTCTCGATGCGAACGTTAAGCACAAACTACTCCATTTTCCACTACTAGCTGTGAGGATACGCACAGTATTAAAGTCCGAAAGAGCGTGCGTTTTGTCGTCCCGGTTCGGTCTCGAAGCCATACAGAAACGAAAAGTTCGAAATTACAATTAGAAACTCGATCCGGTCCGTCAAACAACGTGTAGTCGGACTTTTTACTTTAGCCGAACTTTGACAAAATTAGTCCTTATTATCTTTAACAAAAAAAAACAAAAAGCCAAAGTGCTATTAAGTAGAGGAAACACATGGAAGATATCAATTTATTAAGGAACCGGAACGGCAACAAACATTGGCCGCCAAAAAAGGCAAAGGAAGAGGATTTCTTGTTCGTTGTTTTATCTGTGGCACTGTGTGCAACCATTAACCAAAACTGCTTTTCGATGGTGTTCACTGTGCGCAACGTTTATATACCGTTTGACAAAATCTTCCTTGTTTTCAGTATATCGCGAACTGTTGCGTTTATTAATTGTATTATCGCCTTTCTTTTCGTTTCTGGACAAATTGTACATGTTAGGAGATAGTAAGCACTTAATCGTTATTATTGGAGTGTGAGTAATCGTTAAGTTGAACATTGGTTTTAAAAAGGGAAATAGTGTTTAAGGGTCACGAAAGAATGTACGACACTGAACAATTGCTTTCTTTCGAACAATATACTATATTTGTATCGAAACGAAACCCACCAGACCAGATCGACCCATCATCCCTCACCACTGTGGCGAGTGTTGTTCGTATCTTGTCGGAGTCGTTGCAGTTTTACATCGGCGGCAAATGGATCAAATTTTATGAATCAAGCAAATTTTCTTCCACGAATCTGATACACACACACAAAGTTTTGGAAAATTGTTACTGTTTTCGCTTGTAAAGAGCTTGTGTGTTTTGTTTAAGTTTTTACCATTTTTAATGGTATTGTAGAATTGTGTAACCGCAATACATGCTGACGATACTGCTTATACAATAAAGTGAAACTAGTTGTCACAACCATGTGTACTTCATGCGTAAAATTAATAAAAGTATTGCAGTCAACATTTTTCTTTCTTTCTTACTGCCTGTGTGTAACGGCCGAACCGGTACTCATGAGTTTCTGAATACCGTTGTGTTGGAAGGCATTCATAGGGTCAGTCAGCGACTTGTAGCAGCATTTAATATATAATCAAACTATTCAAACTATGATAAAAGTGACTAAATATCCGTAATTTTACACTATTAAAGTAAGTGAAAATTATAACACACATAACACGTTGGGAAACGATTTCAACACCTCTGTAGGAGCAAGATTTACTCAATGAATAACAATAAAAACTACGATGTTTTGATGTATTTTATGTGCTTCATACTGCAAAATCGCTAAAAACAAAACAACAGTTGCAGCTTACTCGTATTGCACAGGTGTAAAGATACGTACGGAAACCGTAACACGAAGGTCAAATAAGTATTTAAAAATTACCTGCTCGAAAGGTCATTACGGGTGGTTTTCTATAGATCTCAATATAGCACTCGGGACATTGACTCAACCTCGCGGCAGTTGATGCCATGAGTACACCACGATACTCCAATAAGTCCATGATACTCAAGGGAGCAGCACATGAAGCAAAGACTGCGAAAGTAAGCCCACATGTATATTATGTCCACTTTCAAAAAACATTTATCAGGATTTCCAAAGCGTCATTTAAACAGACTCCAAAACTGCTCGAATTCAGGCTCGAAGAACCATGCACAATAGCTTTTTCTATTTGTTCGTTGGGCAGTGTCACTGAAGGTAATTTTTTCTCACAATTTGACATAAGTATTTTGACAGCACCGCAGGGAAACAAATAAGAACTGCAATTGCAGAAGAAGCAGTCAAGATAATAAAGGGTAGAAAGATAATAAATAATGGTGAGTGTAAATCGCTAATAATCACATTTCCACCCATTGTCCCGCCCCCTTCCCCCGATAGAGCAAACTGCAAGTTTCCATAAAGTAGATCAATCTTTTACCGGCCGAAAACAAACAAAAGTCGATACGATCCGCCTCAGCATCATGTACCTTTGGAATTCGGCCAATTTGGACAACTCGGCACTGTATCGACGATCCTCTAAGGTTTAACTCACAGCCGCCTGCGATTCAACCCTTTCCCCCATTCAATAATGAGCGCTACATGGTAGTTCACTAATCGAATGATTTTTCTACACTGCAGCCTCAAACGCCTATTAACTCCATCGATGAGCAGGACAAGCTGCTCACCGAAGCGATGACGGTGGTGCGTGCACAGTCCTTCCAGATGAAGCGCTTTCTGGACAAGGACCGCCTGATGGAAGCAATGCGTTGTGCTTCGACGATGCTTGGGGAGCTGCGGACATCACTGCTATCGCCCAAAAGCTATTACGAGCTGTACATGGCCATCACGGACGAGTTGCGACACTTCGAGCATTACCTGTTGGACGAGTTTCAGAAGGGCCGCAAGGTGCCGGATCTCTACGAGCACGTGCAGTACGCAGGCAACATCGTCCCACGACTCTATCTGCTGATAACCGTCGGATTGGTGTACATCAAAACGAACAGTGCGCTAAAGCGTAGCATTCTGAAGGATTTGGTGGAAATGTGCCGTGGCGTACAGCATCCCTTGAGGGGACTGTTTCTGCGAAACTATCTGCTGCAGTGTACGCGAAATATCTTGCCAGACACCATGCACGTGAGTGCATCGGGGGACGAGAACGAGGGCACAGTGATCGATGCGATCGACTTCGTGCTGACCAACTTTGCCGAAATGAACAAACTGTGGGTACGAATCCAGCATCAGGGACATTCGAGCGAAAGAGCACGCCGTGAAAAGGAGCGGGAGGAGCTGAAGATTTTGGTTGGAACCAATCTGGTTCGATTGTCGCAACTCGAATCGGCTACGCTCGACATCTATCAGCGGCTCATCTTGCCCGGCATCCTAGAGCAGGTGGTCAGTTGCCGTGACGCGATCGCCCAGGAGTACCTCATGGAGTGTATTATTCAAGTGTTTCCGGACGAGTTTCATCTGCAGACGCTCGATCCATTCCTCAAGTCCTGCGCTCAGCTGCAACCGGGTGTGAACGTGAAAAACATAATCATATCGTTGATTGACCGTTTGGCACTATACAATCAGCGCAATGGCAAGGTTACGCAGACATCGGCCGGGACTACGGAAATAATTTCGGCCATTCCCGCCGAGGTGCAGCTGTTTGAGGTGTTCAGTACCCAAATAGCGAACATTGTACAATTGCGAACGGACATGCCGATGGAGGATACGGTCTCGTTACAGGTAGCACTTGTCAGTCTAGCACAGAAGGTGTACCCTGACCGGGTAGACTACGTTGACAAGGTACTAGAAACTACCGCCCAAATTTTGGACCGGTTAAAGCTATCCAAGTAAGTACTGGTCGGCCGTACGGTAAGCGGCTCACAATATTAACTCTTTTGCACTTTTGCATTTCAGCATTTCACATTCCTTATCGGTTAATCAAGAGCTATCACGTCTGTTGCGGTTGTGCGTCGACTTTTACAACAATATTCTGACCATCCTGCAGTTAAAATTCTTTACCCCGTTGTTGGAAAAATTTGACTATACCTCCCGAAAAGCACTCGCTCTTTTCATCGTCATGAATGTGCTCGAAAATGAGACACTCGTACCGACGGCCGAACAGGTCGACAGTGTGCTTACCATCATATCACCGCTCATACGCGATCAGGAAGATCAACCAGCAGATGTTCGTGTTAATATGGAAGATTTTGCTGAAGATCAGGGCCTCGTAGGGCGGTTTGTGCATCTGTTGCGCTCAGACGATCCCGACACACAATACAAAATACTGATCGCCGCCCGGAAACACTTTGGCACGGGAGGACAGCACCGTATACGATTCGTTCTGCCACCGCTTGTGTTCCAAGCGTACCAGCTGGCGTACAAATACAAATCTATTGCGGCGGAAGATGAAATGTGGGACAAAAAGTGTCAAAAAATCCTACAATTCTGTCACAGCACAATTGCCGTGCTGGCAAAATCGGAGCTACCCGAGCTGGCGCTGAGAATGTACCTTCAGGGGGCACTGTGCATCGGGCAGATCGCTTACACCAATCATGAGGCTGTCGCCTACGACTTTATGACACAGGTAAGGGTTTCAGCATTGACGTTGTACATGAATTCACAGAACACAGTAACTTCAAGTACATGACTCTAGTTAGTCAAAGCCCTCTAAAGTAAAAGTAAACCTCTGAATGTGGGAATTTGGACACGAGTCTAAATATCCATAGGAGGATACAACCATTCTCGCAGAACAGAATAAGAAGAAGAAGAGGTTGTAAATTAGCTGTCGAGCATAACTAATGAATTGTAACTCTTTTCAGGCATTCAGTTTGTATGAGGACGAAATTTCCGACTCAAAGTCACAGTTCGCTGCCATTACGCTGATCATATCGACCGTCGAGCAAATGACCTGCTTTTCAGAAGAAAACGCAGAACCCTTGCGTACGAGTTGTGCACTGGCGGCGTCGAAACTGCTCAAAAAGCCGGACCAATGTCGTGCCGTTGTTACATGCGCCAGTCTCTTTTGGAGTGGAAAGTAAGTAAGGAATATCATGGATATTAACTTGCCCTTGCATAAATGGTACTATCAATCATGTTCCAGGCAAAACGGTCAAGAGCTGCGCGATGAGAAACGTACACTAGAATGTTTGAAAAAAGCAGCCAAGATAGCATCTCAGTGCTTGGACGTTGGGGTACAGCTGCAGTTGTATGTAGAGCTGTTGAATCATTATATTTTCTACTTCACCCGGGGAAATACGCAAATCACCGTATCCATGCTTAACCAGGTAAGAAGCCAGGAGACGTAAAGTGGCAATTACAATGGCAATATGCTTTATGGATTTTTTTTATCCTTTTTTTACAGTTGGTAGCTAAAATCAACGAAGAGCTCCCAAATCTGGAACCCACGGAAGAAACGAAGCAAATCGAAATGCATTACCAAAACACTTTGGCACACATTCGCAGCCGGATGGAATCTACTGACGCGGGATTAGAAGCGTCTTTCGCCGGCATTACGTTGAACTAAAGTTCAGTTTATGTTTTCAGAAGAGCATAATTAACATGATGTCATAACGACCGTATATAGTACAGGCATATTTAAGAAGTGTACTGAATAGAACGTGTAGATTTATGAAGCTTACCACACAACTACTATGCTGTTACAATATGAATCGATAGCAATAATACAGTAGAAGAATATAGCAAGCATTTCTTTCAATTATAACGACTTTTGTGTATTGTGTGTCATGGAACTTTGGTTCACCTTTATCTCTTTTCTTTATAAGACTATCATTTTATAAGTATTACTTGACGTAATCAATCAAATACTTTTACACCTTAAATTTTATTTTAGAAACAGCAAGAACCACGATGTGTGTTAAAGAGAAGGTTTATATGTTTCTTTGCTTTGTTGCTGGACCCAACACAGTTCACTGCATATACCCTACAAATTACTTTGTTGGGATATTGCTTCACTACATCTATCTTCATCCGAACACGGTAATTCTACCATTTACCCCTATCGAATCAACCTATCAACGGTACATACTTCCACACACTTGTCCCTATTATGCCATTCGATGCCTTCTTCTACACGAAGGAGTTTAAACTCAGGAGCGACCATGGCTAAAGTTCCTATTTAATCTGTGCACTGTCCTGTTTGTCCACATATAGTACAAATCACATTCAGATAGTAATGTTGTGCTGCATTTGATTGCGCTTCCTCCGCTGCGTCCCCGGTTTGCGTACATATAGACCACACGACATAATGAAAGTAGGAAATTATTACGACTGTGCTTGGTAATCCCGATAAACTTCTGATAATGAAACAACAATGACTGATGAAGATATTGCTGACACCACACACATGCAATACTCATAATATGTTCGTTCGTTTTAGTATGTACTTATCATTATTCTCCTAATTTTCGCACGAGCAAATGGGCTTCATTGTCGCTACGGTTAAAACAAATAAGCTACACTATAATGCCTCAGACACGCAATAGGAGGACGCATAAACGGAATGATGAAGATGATGATGATGTGGTTGAGATTGTGCGTACGTATCTAGACGTGCGCAGGACAGAAGGATCAACATGATATGACGACAGGGGCGTCGACAGTAGCGGACTGCCGGCAAATGGTAAAAACATCAACGTTCCCTGCTCCACTGATACATCCATTGTACGATTGCTTTTGATACTGTCTCAATATTAAGATTGGCGTGAGCTAAACGCCGATTTATTGTACCCTTGCATATTAGTTGCGTATTTTAATAATTGTGTATTCTTGTTTGCATATGCGTTTACTGATCTATATGTTTCTTTTTATAGCGCGAACAATTGTAAATGTTTTTGATCGTTAAATTTTGGTATGGTGTAAAAATTCTATCGAAAAAAATCTATTGTGAACTAGCTCATTGTTATCATTATGATCATTTTCATTTATGCGATCATTTTTTATCATATTGCAAAACTGTTTCGACGCGCTTTTTCTATATAGATGTTTTTGTATAATAATATTATATCTGGGAATATTTTTACTCATTTCGATTTGATTCCATTGTAAAAAACTTCATCCATGTTGATTTCCACTATCATTTTCATTGTAATACTCTCTCTATCGCTCACTCTCCCTCCTTTTTTCACTCTCTGTCTCTCTCCCTCTCTCTATCTCTTTCTCTACCTCTATCTCCCTACAAAAAAACAAGGCAGGACTGGGCTAGGAAATGGTACTGAGTGCATGTAATTGCTTCGAAACGTTCATCTCATCGGTTCCCACACTACACTATATGAACTCTACCCTGGAGAGGAAGCCGTTGACTCGAATGATATAACGAGATGCTTCAAATTGTATGAGCACTGCTACAAATTGGTGACTAGACAAGTTTGCAACTTTATTTATGCAGTTGTGTGTTTTCAAAATGTTACTATACCTCTCTATCTGTTTCTACTTGTGGTGTATTATGATTCACGTTTGGTCAATTTCTGCGCTTTTGCGCACTTTTATATTTGCTGTCATTTATATATTGTTGACGAAATATGTAATAAGTGTTATCTAAACAGTATGACAATTAACTTGGGCAAATGCAAAACTTTTTCTTTCCAATAACACCTGAAATCCTAAGCATTCGCTAGAGCGAAAATAGTAAAATTGCATTTCAAATTGATGTTTTCCAGATGGATCAGCAAAAAGACAGTAGTTATCAAACATGCAAACATTGCTTGAATGCGAAGGATTCATCAAGCCCTTCACTTATCGAAAACAAATATAAACTCGCCGCCGTTCGTTGTACGCAATCCAATTGTTTGCTACTTCAAACGAACAATAGAAATTAAATATATGCTCATCACAAAAACGACTATACGAGTTAGAAAGCCGGAAAGTGATCCAACTAACTACTCACTGCATGATTTTTTTTAATAAAAGGTGAAAATGAATATAGAAGCTCGGTTCAACCAATCATACCATCAAAAGGGGCAACTAATAAAAGGCACTTTTACCACTTATTCAGACACTCTACTCTGCTAGCTTGTTGTAATGATTCTGGCATTCCATTTCGTTGATCATAATTGTATTACTTATTGCATTTTACGTTTACTCTTTTTACTACATTCTGAGCTGATTTCCATTTTAAGTAGCGATTAAGAGATACGAGAATAAAACCCGAAACTATTGCAAATGGTGCTTGCAATAATCACTGATATAGGATTCTTTATAGTTATTGAAATAGTGATACAAAAGAAGAGAGAACTACAAAAGTTTCTTTTCTAGCGAAATAACGAAAAATTGTGCCTGTGCACGCTTGCGATAAAATCTATCGCTCTTTCATATGGTGTTGCTATCGAACTTAACTTGACGACACACGATCACTAGTGCGGGTTTCTGTTAATGGAAGGAGTCGTCGATTTTGATTGCAAACACTTTAGGAACTGTAGGACAAAACACACGTCGCTAAATTTTTGTTTTCGAATGTTAATACATATGTGTACGGATAGAGCGCTACGGTTTTACAGAGGGAAGAAGGGTCTAACGGTAAAACAATAGACATATGTGTGCACTCACGTGCATTTACAATTTCAGTTAACTTATGGACAGCGTATTATACCAAACAGTAGTTGTGTGAAGTATGTGAAGTTGTCTCTTGGAATCACTCGTTTACAGCACTGGGATTAGGTCCCGCGGGACACCATTCAGTGCTGCAGTTGCATAATCGTTTGCCTCTTAGTGCAAACCAATCGAGCAATGGATCTTCGGAATTGCGTCTAAAGACCCCCGGTCACCCGCGTGCTTGATTCAGTTTGCGCGTTGTGATGCCTGCGCCCGTTTTACGAGACGAAAGAGAGAGTTGGTGAACAAAATTTACAGGACATGCAAATTTTCACAACTCTTGGATTTCGAATCACGAGCCCACACACGGCCGAGCAACCCTTTCACCTTTAGGCTAGCGGATGTTCGCGATCCCCGATACTTCCTGGGACTGGGATAGGGATGCAATAGAAGAAAAACAAAGCAAATCTACCATTACCAACCCGGCAAACCACCACCACCGAAGAGAGTATGTTGCTGAAGCTCTTACCTACTATGAGCACTTCCAGGCGGGGTGTCGACAAATCCGCCACCACTGGCTGGAGGACCCGACACTGGTGTACTTGGATTCGTGCTGCCACCGATGCCGGCCAAACAGATGGCACCACCCAACGGTGAGCAGGCTCGACGTTTCGATTTCCGAATCGATCGTTTCCGGAAAAGATCCCTGCAAATTAACATACAATGTATCATTAATTCTAAATCCATCAGAAAACCTATCTCGCTTGTGTATGTGTACCGTGATTTTTCCGGATTTTCCAATTTCAATCTTATTTGGGAGAGAAGACCCACCAGCAACTCGTCCACGTTGTGATTGATGCCGACGGATGTTTCAATGAATTTGCAATCGTACTGTGTTGCCATAGCTTTACCCTCTAGATACGGAGAAGGACACGAAAACTAGATCAGTTTCCTTTCGCATACAAACTGGGGCTGGGATAAAACTTACCGTCTGACGTTACCACCCGACATCGTGCCAGGTCTGCCTTGTTGGCCACCAGTATCACTGCCTTTTGAGCTATATTTTCCGTCGTCCACAGGATTTGCAAGATGCGCTCCGCTATGAGAAACGTTTCTTTGTCCGTGGAGGAATAAATCACACAATAACCGTGTGGGTCGTACGTAGACATGCAATTTTCGGGCTATAAAATGCAACATTAATAGGAAAACCGCATTACGAACGGAGAGTCAAGGGGAAGAGGAGCAAAACGACTTGCTACTCGCATGTATTCTTACCGTCATTTCGGAGTAACTGTGGTCGATGAACGTCAGTTCGGATTCTTCTCCACTGAGAAGCACGGAAACCGTTTTCTCGCCTGAATCATCATCTTTAGAAAAAAGGACGTTAAAAAAAGAAACAAAACTTAATTATAGCAAACCACCGAGTGAAGATAATGGCACAGATGGCGCAGAAGCGTATATTAAATATTTCTACATCATTACTACCATCACATTTCTTAAGAGATGAGCAGCTTATTAAACAATATTCGTCGAATGCGGGGTCGACTAAAACCAATATAATAAATGAGTGTAATATAACGATTTAACAGTTGGCCTTTTCTGCAAGAGGATAGAGGTAATAAAAGGTAATAAATAATCGGAAGCTCCAATCGTGTTATCCTACTTTTATGTTGCGCGCTATTGTACTGTCCGCGGTTATACCGCAAAAAGAAGGTGCAGAATCGAGTAAAAAGATGTAACAACAATGAGCTTTTCGTTCATAAACCGAATCCCAATGCTTTTGATAACTGTGCGATACAAAGAGCTTACATTTTATAAATAATTGCATTTACTTTCTTCAACAGCATCGAGCTATTGTGTTTGGCGAACAATTCTAGTGTTGCTGCAACTGTGCACTGCATCCAGCTGGACAATAGCTGGCCCCTTGCTTGCTGGCCACTATACACTTTACTGCAGAATCGATGAAACATGTTTCATTGTGGTTCAAGGTGATGACGAACGATGCAAAGTTCAACACAATGGGAAAGTGCAGGTGTCAGCAATGTCCGGACATTTCACCAGCACTTTTGAAGAAATGACAATCCACGACTGCAACTGATGTGCCCGTCGCCATCATGAATGGATGATAGGTGGGTAGCAATTGTGACCGAAGTAATCAACGGACTCAAACCACGAAGCGGTGCACTTCTACCGGGTGATTGGGTTGTGCAGGGACCAATATTAAATCAGCACTACCGCCTAGGTGATGTACGCGTCGCTGCCGGTAAACACTATCGGCCAGCCACTCGTTGCAAAATAAAGAAGGAAATTTAATTAAGTCCTTTCGGTACCAATGCAAGGACAGTTTGCCATCACTTCCATCCGTTCGGATGCTCTTTTACCAACATGTTTTGCGTTCCGTTCCACCGATGCTGGGTGGCGATCTTCCACGCTCAGACTAAGAAGACAAAAAGTGTGTGTTGCTGCAAGCCAGAGAGGAAATTGATTTGCTTCAACGGAAATTACCGGCTTTCGAGAGACGTATTGATGCACAGCAATTAATTTAATCTCGACAAACTAGCGTATATAAGGTAGAAATTCTTGTTGGAGCTCCCGTTCCATTACACCTTGTTGTTTTGAAATATTTTAATAAACCAAATTTCCGAAAAGCGTTTATACGCAATTCAAATCACAAAAATGGCATACCCTTTACCAGCCCGCTATGCTATGTCCGTGATGGTGTGTGATCGCAAAATGTAACTTTCAATAGCCATTATTGTTATTGCAGCCGTTTGGGCGTTTCCGGAAAATAATTGAACATGACGAGTTTCTCTCCGGGGCCCATTATGCTCTCCAATATTGACGATACGCAAGGTGTTGGTGACAGTTTCATTACGCTTTAAACCATTATGCTCATATGTGCAACGGTGGCTTGAGGCCACTGCCCATTGAGGAGCACGGAGGACGGGAAGTAGATGCTCGATTGTTGGCGTGTACGAAACATTGATGCAAACATGCTAGCCCATTTGGTGAAAGCTTATCACCGTATGTGACCGTACATTGCATACGTGGTGGGTGGTTTGCCTAATGGGAAATCTATTGCTTTTACCCTCCCACACCTTCTGCTATTCGTTTTCAGGGACAATGTCACAGGAACTGAATAGAATTTGTTAGCGTTAAACAACACAATTGCTGACGTAAAACAAATAAAGGAAATGTATCTCTTACCAATGCTAGTATCATACGCGTGCAGGTATTCCGAGGTCATGAACTGCGACACTAATGAGCTTTTTCCTACGGCCTGTCCACCCAGCATTAGCACCCTAAAACCGATTGAAATAAACGGGAGCAGTTTTACAAATTTGCGACAAAAATTCTCGCTTTCATGCTCCATACACGTACTTGTACGGTCCAGATGCCGGATTAGATGTGCTGCTCTCTCGGCTGGATGCCAAGCTGCACGTTGCTGATGTTCGGGCCGAGCCGGCCACGGCACCGGTGGCAGGAGTTAAATGTTCAGTGCTGTAATACAATCCAACGAAAATGGGTGTAAGTAAATTTGCAAAGCAGTAAACATTTGTGTGTGTAAATTATTTTCGGTTATCGTTGTAGAGGGTATCATTTATCCTAATTGGTTCATTAAAACTTAAACCCCAGCAGTCTCCAACTGATGCCAGACGGTTGTCAGGATCTTCAGGCATACACGCATGGTAAAGTTGTGTGGACCAATGTACATAATTAGTTTATGCGTTGCGTTACCTTGAGTTTGAACTGGCCACGCTGTTGTTTGATTTGCTTCGTCTGCTTTTCAACGAGTCGCCCCGGTTCACGACACCTTTGCCAGTAATGGAAAAATGCCTCAGTCTGTAGTACTCCTCTTCCACTCCTGTGTTGGGCATGGAAGCCACTCTGCGCGGGAAGAGCGATGCATTATGAACGATTAAATTCTTAAATTCAAATTGTCTTTGGTTGGAATAAATTCTACATAATTTTTTAATGTTTCACATTTCGCCGTACCTCGAGCGTTGCTGCGGCAAGCATAGTTGATTTGGACGGCCTGATGCTCTGCTTCCTGGAGTTTTGACCGATTGTGATCGGCTGTGATGTGGGCTACCATACCTGTGAAAAACGACGAATATGAAAATTCATATAATTACCCTAAATATGGCCCCTGTGCTATGTAAGGGTTAATTCTCTTCCAAATGAGGATTCGTTTAGACCCACTGCTCAGCTTCTTCGATTGTGTTTTATACCGAACGCCAGCAATGAAGTACACGGTACAAACGCGCACGCGAATGTCTTGCGCGGCTGGTGCGTCTGCGCTGAAAATCAGAGATTCGCAACGACAGACGAAACTTTGCCTTTGCCGTTCATCGAACTAGGTCCTGTTTGTGCAGATATCGTTTTGAATATGATTGAGCATTGTTGGCGTAAACGATTTGTTATGAAAATAGTTTAATTTTGTTACACTGTTGAAAAGCTGGCTGAACAAGTGTGTATGTGTCTGTCTGCGTGTGCGTTTCCTTGCCAATACTCTGCTTGAAGGTGAAAGTGTTGTGTTGAGACTACTTTGTTCTCTAGAGCTATTCATGCACCCTCCAGATACCGACCCCCTCGTTGGTAGGATTATCCAATTTTCTATGTGCAAGACGTGTTGGGCTGTTAGCCAATCCTAGCCGTTTCGACCACTACAATAAGGGATTCATAAATAGATTCAGTTCTAGCTTCCAGCAGCTTGATACCACCCTACACAGCGACGGCACGGATCCCCTATGGCAGGTATGTATGAGCAGAAAATTCCCACCACTCCGGACACATTCTATTGTCCACCGTACGTACCACCACTTCCACAAAAATCGTGAACGCACAGCTGAGCAGCTCAATGCTAGGCCCCGTACCGTCTTGTATGCTGCCCCTTTTGTCAGTGTAGCGACGAGGTTTGCAGGCGTAGCATACTGAGATGGAAAACATACGTATATTGTTTGTTTGTTTATGTTTTGATCGGTACGAAATGTCAAAAACCAAGTATGTGTATGTGGTGGTAGGGATGGTGGTGCGCGCGGTACGTCGCAACTCATGCGTGACCGATGCAAAGCCTGTAATCAGTTCGACTGACTGAGGCGACCACCAATCATCGAGCAGGAGTGTTTATCAGCAGCATGGTTTAATGAGATTTAATTATTTCTTCCGCTACAGAGACATCAGATTAGAGCAGGATCGGATTGTCCCCTGGACCATTCAGTGCCTCCACATCGGGAATGCTCGCTTCGATCATATCATTCCAGAAGCAAACTGCACCGCATTAGTTAATCACACAAGCGTTACGGATCAGCCCAGTACCGTGATACATCAAGCGGAGGAACGAGAGACAGAATGACTTCCCCGAAAAAAATCATGCAGCAATCAACGGGTGGTACGACCGCACCATCATCTGGAGCGACGACGGTTGCGATAGGAATCGATTTCGGTACCAGCTTCTCTAGCGTAGGTATTTATCGCAATGGCAAATTCGAAATCATTGCAAATGAGTATGGGAATCACCGCATACCATCCGTGGTGGCGTTTACCGAGAAAGGGCGGCTCGTAGGCGAGGAAGCGCTGGCGCAAGCCGACATCGATCCGGCAAACTGTGTGATAGAAGTGAAGCGCATCCTCGGTCGTCACAAAAGGGAAGGCGGGCTGAAGGTGCAGTTTAAGGGTGAAACGAAGTGCTACCATCCGGAGGAAATCTGTGGCATTATACTGGCACACCTGCGCTCGATGGCCGAAAAGCAGCTCGGTGTGTCGGTGACGGGTGCGGTTATTGCCGTGCCGGCTCAGTTCTCGGATGGACAGCGGCAGGCCGTGCTGGATGCGGCCACTATCGCTGGATTGACGGTGCTGCGACTTATCAATGAACCGACGGCCGCGGCCATTTCCATCGGCATCAACAAAAAGCTTATCGGAGAACAGTACGTGCTAGTGTGCTCGTTCGGTGGCGGATTCCTGGACGTTTCCATTGTAACCATCTATAACGGAGTGTTCCAGGTTAAGGCAAGCTCGGGCGATACTAAGCTAGGTGGGGTGGATATCGACAAACGGTTGGTGGACCACTTCGTCAGAGTGCTGAAAGAAACGCAATCGCTTGACATTACACGTGATGGAATTGCGATGCGAAAACTGCGCAAGACGTGCGAACAAGCGAAACGCACACTATCCTACACGAGCCAGGTGGCAGTGGAGATTGAGGACCTGGTCGATGGACACAGCCTCTCTTCGATATTAACCAAGGACAACGTGGACGAATTGTGCAAGGATCTGTTCGAGCGAGTGATTCTGCACGTGGAAACGGCTCTGCGACGCGCCCGGAAGGATCGTTTCACTATGCACGACATCATGCTGGTCGGCGAGTCGTCACGCATACCTCGAGTGCAGATTATGCTGAGCGAATTCTTCGATCGACGATCGCTCAGTAGTTCGGTCAACTCGGATGAAGCCATCGTGGTCGGCACGGCCATTGCCGCCGGCATACTGAGCGGGGATAAATCGTGCGCGATTCAGGACCTGCTTTGGTGGGATTTGGTGCCACGATCGATCGGAATGATAGGTGAAGTGAGCGAGGAAGCAGGTGATGGAGATGGTGGAGAACCACCCCGCATTCTGATTAGCCGCAATTCGACGCTACCGCTTAAGGTGCGTCACCGCGTGAAGAACTTTCGCGAGGTGCACCGACTGTACGAGGGAGAAAGTGCCATTGTTAGTGATAATATTACGCTGGGCAGCCTGCAGCTGGAGGGAAGCTTCGGGGAAGGACTCGAAGACGTTGGTCTATCGTTTAACGTGGACCTAAACGGTGTGCTACACGTGATGGTGGAGGGAAACATCGAGCTGAAAGCCACTCTGGACAAGGGACGGCTCGAGCGGTACGAGATTGATCGTATCGTGTACGAACACAAGCGCCTAATACTCGAAATGGAACGCGGTCAAGAGGAGGAAGAGCAGCGCAAGCGGAAGGAAAACCCGCCGACTGTGATTGACCAGCAGCAGGAAACCGAAACGGACGGTGCAGCCGTCGGGACCTGGGATCGCTTCAGCGAGTGGTTGCACTGCATCTGCGTCGTTACGTTCGATCTCGAACTGGGACAGGCCATGGAGCTTATCTATCCCAAGCACGTGACGTTGACGGAGCAGGAAAAGATGAACATTTGCTATCTGGCCTTTCCCGATTCCAACTCGGGCTGCATGGGCGATTCGCAGTTCCACATCCGGCTGCGCGTGTCTTCCGGTTCTGAAAATTCTATACTGCCCAAGGGACTGCAGGAATTTAATTGCCACTGCATGCCGGTACACCGTGCCGATCCGGGCCATTTCTGGGGCTTCGTTTATTTCCGCCAAATCAAGGATGCCACCCTGAAACGAGGCTATTTTCAGAAAAGTTTGGTCCTGCTGACACGCCTTCCGTTCGTCAATCTGTTCTACGAACTGTGCGGAGTGATTGCACCGTCCTATTTTAGCTCCGGCGAACCTACGCTGGAGGCCGTTTGTGACAGTGTCTGCAAATGGCCGTCCCTGCTTACTGACGAAATGCTTCAGCTGCATCTACTCGGCAGCGTGTATGAAGTTTCCATCCCAAAGCAAAACGGTAAATACAGCACACTCGTTTCGCCAGTGGACAGCCTTTATCCTGCCCACAAGGCGGGCGTCAATGGGCGACAAAATCAAACCCGAACCATATCATCCGTGCACGAGATCGACATCTTCCGCAGTTTGCAGCTGTTCCTACCTCACATCCATCTGCTCTGGGAACTGGTGCTGACCGGTGAGCCAATCATCGTCACAGGCACCTCACCGACCGATTGTGCCCACATGGTGCAGTCCCTCACTAGCCTTATCAGTCCGCTTGCGTACTGCGCCGAAAGCCGTCCCTACTTCACCATCCACGACACGGAGTTCAAGGAGTTTACGCAGAGCAAGAACGGTCATCCCTCTATCATACTGGGCGTTACGAATCCGTTCTTCGCGAAGACACTTCAACACTGGCCCCACACGATACGCCTACAGGATAGTGCAGAAACGCAACTGCAAAGGCAGCTTACAACGACCCCGTCGACTATCGGCCTACCAGGCACGATTGGGGCATCGTCATCGTCGTCTTCCGACGGTTCCGCGACGCTTTCGCGATTGTCAAAGATTAAACAGATCACTCACAAGCTGCTGGATTCCTCCCCCGGTCTTTACACACAGTACAAACCATTCGTGCAGAAGGACAAACCGTTCATAAAGAAGATTCTGCTCGGCCTAAAGACGGATCGACCACTATCGGTACAGTCTGCTTTGTTGCGGCGGCATCTGCTTGAGCTAACGCAAAGCTTCATGATTCCGCTGGAAAGATACATGGCCTCGCTGATGCCACTCCAGAAGGACATCTCGCCTTTCCGCTCTGCGCCACAACCACATCCGTTCAAGCAGGAGGATTTTCTGTCTACGCTCGACGAGTGCGGTCCGCAGCTGACCTCAACGTGCAAGGGCGACTGGGAGGGTTTGTATAGGCGGTTCTTTAGTTCCCCCAACTTCAAAGGCTGGTATGAGACACGCTACTTCGAGCTCGAGCAAACGCTGCAGGTGCTGCACATGCAGACCCTCTCCGAGTCCAATCTTGCCGAGTGGGCCAAAGGCAAGCTGGAGGTGGAAATTGTCGACATGATCCTGCGGTTACGGCACAAACTGACACTGCTGCAAGGCAACAGCAGCTGCGCTATGGCGGCGCTACCGGTGCAGCTTAACGTTCGTGACACCCAGGAGCAACTGTTACGCCACATGGAAAACATGAAGAAAAGTCTTCCAGACGATTTGAAGCAAATCCTGGGTGACGCGTGATCGCCCTCTTCGCATACACCACATACACACGTACGCAGACCCACGGAGAATAGAGTAAATGAGAAATAAAGCCTAGGTAGTACACATAACCGAAAGTTGCTCTTTTAACCTAGTAAACATAACCGTGTTTCGCTTCATTGCTGATGACCGTTATATTTGAAGCGGTGTGCTATGATTCCGCTGAACCACAGCGCTATGTCCATTGATTGCATTGTCCACAGCTGAATCGCGACTGAACGGAGAAATTATAAATTTAATTTACGTTCCATAAAATACAGCAGAGAGTGTTCCCGTTCCCTTGAAAGTGCATGACACCGTACACTATAGGGTTTGTGCACTGGTCGAGCGACACAAGATGACAGGATGATGACACAAATGAGACCCTAGTGCCACCTCTCCGCTCCATGTCCCGATTCGTGTAGCCGTACAATTTTTTCACTTTACTGACCAACTAAACGAATAGCATTGGAAAGATTTGATGCACACAAGCACCAGCAGACGTTTCTTGGCTCCTTCTTCTTCGCACTATCTTATTCCCATTATCCAGGCTGGGGCAGGCAAACAGCACTTCTGACCGAACCCGGTCGCATTCTTGGCGATGGGCCAAATGGAAATATTTCAAATATTCCATAAAAGAGAAGACAACCTCCTCCTGACTTTAATAGCCTTTTGCTGCATATTGCTACAAGCCGGGATGATGGAGGCGCCCCATCGTTTGCACAGCTACCGACGCGTAGCTCCGACGCGAATCTATACCTTTGCGAGGAATAGATTTTTTTCTTGTGAAAAATCAATATCCCTTTCGCGTCTAAGTGGGGAAGAAAAAAAAACAAAGTCTGTAGAGAGGTGTTTTGTTTCCTTCTCTTTGCATTTCAAACGACGTACAACAACGAACATTGATTTCCACACCATTTAATGAAACTCGGAATCGTAAGTTTATTATCAGCCCGATGAGATTATTCGTTTTAAAAGGTATTTGTTTACGATTTCCTATACTAAGGCCAGTCCAAGAGAGGTCATTGATAGGGCCACAGGACAACTGAGCAAGATTTGCCACCAATGCTGCTTAATTCCATCACGTGGCTTTTCTGCCTATCATCACGTTGCACATGCAATCCAACTTTATACCATTAAAAGTTTGGAATGAGTTGCAGATCCTCCAAACACGGCAGGTCTGGTTTGCACACTCACTTTTATTATGCTGCTTCTGTGTTATTTGTGCTACACAGTCTACCCATTCGTCGGCTCGGTTCTGAAAAAGGGGGCCATCATGGTAATTGGGCGCAGGGAAATCCTTTGACAGTTCGACAAGAAGTGAATCACCGGCTTGGTCGCGAGAAGCGCCCTAATAAAGGGAACCGCCGAGACCAGCACTAACCTTGCGTACGAAATCAATTTACTTTCAGTCAACGACGGAAAATGAAAATAAAAACGCTGTCAACAAATAAAAGTTCCCTTGCAAAGGCAGAGGGGAGCTTGGGATGGATTGGACGAGGGCATAGGACTTTCGCTCGTGACACAGGGAACCCCGACCACAGTAGAAAGTTGTGCTTCCACGAAATTTTGCCGGTAGAAAAGGGTCTTTGTCAGCGACAAATTGAAGAGAGGATGGAGGCTGTACACAATTCCTCTTCCGCCAGGTAAGTCTCTATCTCGCGAAGAAAAGCCCTCGATCGGGTCGGATTGGGTTGAAAGAAAGTAGCGAAATGAATAAAGTGAACTTTATTTCATCGTAACTTCGGGTTGTTGGTAGACTTAATGCTTTGCCGTCAATATGTTCCTTGATATCGATTAGCATATAGGGCAAATTAGAGAACCATCATGCAATAAGAAATCTCTGAAAGATGTATTATTTTAAACGACATTAGCTCGTTTTTATAAAAATACCTATTTACTCCCGTTATTAAACATTCCACTTTGATAAGCGTACGCTGATTGCTGATTGGTCGTTAGCATGGCAAGCTGTGAGAAGTGAGTGAGCGCAAACGATGGTATAATTTAGTACACCGTTTTTCTCTTTCACCGCTGCTAGTCCAACAGCATCCGACATCGTCCACCTGGCCATATAATACGAGATATCAGTCGTGAAGATGTGGAGCGGCAATGGAGGCCGTAATGGTCCGTAATTAATGTGAACCCAGTACCGCCGTCCTAAGAAAGGCATTTGGCTTGTTTGGCTGGCCTTGAACGTGGTTTGTTCTCGGAGCTGCCGAAGCTTCCATTGCTACTAACACATCCAGCAGTCGCGAACCAATTAGCCCGAAAACGGGAAGAAATTGCAAAAAATGGCGGCATATCGGTAAAAATACTTTGCTTCTTTTTTGGTTACGTTACCGCCGTGAACGTTGTTTTGTTACAACAGACGGACGACCGGTACACACGGTCCCGGTCCCGGTGTGTCGATTCTGCGAATTAACAAATTTTCCGTGCTATTACCGGTTCCACAAACGCATATGGCGGCGGTGGAGATACCGGTTCAGGCGGAACTTCCGACGAAGACCTTCAAAAAACAAGAAGTAAACTCATGCGACGGTGTCTTTGTTAAGACGAGATCACCCACACACTTCCCTATCGAGCGGTGGAGTGTTTTGTATCTTAGGCAAGAAAGTTGGGGAAATTGAAATTCAGGATAAAATGTTTATTTATCGACAACCAGGCTTCATCGTGGGTGATTGCCATGTTGTTGCGAACCCGATCGGGCGGGGGGAACAAATCCAATTTCATTTGATGATCGTTCTACTGCACGTATCGCCCTACCGCGCAACCTGCCAGTCGGTTCTTAGGTCAATTGAACGACACAGATCGATCACGTATGCAAGCCAGGGTACTGGAGAAAGTAGTAGTGCTTTTCCACCCAGTACCACCCGATGACCATGAGAATGTTGTCAAATATCGTTTCGGAAGCAACAACGACGTTCCTCTTCTTTTTATGGACAAAGTTAAGGTCAGCGGAAATTTCATCAAGGGCCACGCTGCCCGTTGCTCGACATCCCAAACAATGACAATTTTGCGCTTGGTGCGGCTCTCACATCTTCACCGTTTCTCGCCTACCGTAAACTATTTAATGAATATTACAGCATCAAATGGTGCAAGTAATGATGTCCCACCACACTCCGAAAGAAATTGCCCTGACGGCCGGGGAAGCTGTAAAGGACACATTTTTATGCGCAAAATATGCTTCACAGGATCATATTTTGACCGCACACACATAATATCTCCCCTAATATATACCCCCAACCGGCGCGACATCATCTTTGTTTTGCTCAATTAAGTTTCAAATGTTGCATTACTTTGCTGTCTGCCACTACCCCACGACAATATGCAGAGACTTACCTCATTTCGAAGTCCTTTATTTCCTCCGTGGTTAGCGTATTGGTCACGTCCAGCAACTGTCGCATATGTTCCTCGCGCTGCTGCTTTTTCCTCTGCGAAGACTGTAGATCGCCTTTGGTGCCCTGTTCGCCGACGCTGATGAAATCTCCTTCATTTTTCAGCAGAATCGTCTCCACGGATGTATAGTCCAGGCTGAGCGATGGCTATTATGGGCGTGTAGCAAAAGAAAATGAAATTAGACATCATGGCAAAAACTCCGCTTAGCAAGCGCTATCATAAGCAACCATAATCTAATAACTTTACAGGCGGAGTGTTGAACGTATTTTTACGGCTTTGCTCTTCCAAACCACACTTCTTACATATGTTAATGAAAGCTTCATCATTAGCAATAGAAGTTGTCAGTAAACACCGCCTATATGTGGTACCAACTTTCGATTCGTTCGCTCGTTCGTCCTTTGCTGCTAAAAGTTAGAAATTATTCCAATTATTTTAAATCCACTATGTTATCCACATGCCCATTCGTCAATTCAGCAGCTCGATTGTGAATGGTAACGGCATTAATTGAGCTAAGGCTTCACATATGTTAATACTACCACGCGCGCTTGCATTGTTGCGCGTATACGCTAATGAATTAGATAATTTTCTGCCCGAATTACGTGCGTGATTTATTGCAGTACCATTTCCGTCGGATCCTTGCAGGGGAGGACTACAACAAAATAAAAGGAGAGTGAGTGCCGGACAGCCTGCCAACAGCCTAAATGGACAGTTACGACAAAGAGTCACCACTTCACGCGAACGTGACATTGCGGCACAAGTTCATCTTAGCGAGATCGCTTTTCTTTGCACGACTCAATACGTGTATTTTGCGTGTGTGTGTGTGTGCCACCCCAGTTCATGTGGCCATCATCTCTGAAACCGGGCGACCTGGAAAACCATCATTCAATAACATTAATCAAAGTCCCTGGGTGCTTTCTTCTCCGTCCTAAATTCGTGAGACCAAATCGCGTGCTAAAATACCCGTGACGCGCTGGAGGGCCTTATGTGATGGGGTGCTCATCCACTTCATCTCTCCGCACATACATGCTGTTTTCCAGTTTTCCAAGAGCCGGTGCGGATTGGTGCGTTTTGTCTCGTATGTGGCCTGATTAAAACAGGAAACCGACCGGCTGACGCTATACACGACGCACGTGTTTGTTAGCCGGACATCGTCTCGTCCTCACACTCTGATCGTTCGCACATGTTTAATGTTCTCGCAATCATTCACTGCACACCCACGTAATGTTGCAGTTCCTCTGCCTGCCTGCCTGTCTGTTGGTCTGCTCGTCAACGTATGTATGGCGGCACCCTTAATGAAATCATCGACGCACCAACGACGGCACGACGCGGCCTCAACGACATCGTCGTCATCGTGCTCGTCGTCGCGGTGGTGAAAGAAGGAGGGTTTGACGAATTTGGAACTGCCATATCACCCCACGTACTGCCCTACCAAATAGGAAGGAAATTGGTCAGAATCATACGGGAGTAGGAGACGAAATGGTCTGGGAGGAAAGCAAAAGCCAATCCTCAAACGTGATGACTGAGAACCGTATGCCGCTCATGATTATGTAGGCGACATGACCCGGGGAGTCAGGGAATTGGAGGATACTCTTTCTCTTCAGAATCCCCTTACTATGATTAAGGGTCGGGGGGGCAAAAACCAATTCGCAACGCAAACACCATTTCTAGGAAGTGAGTATCCGTTCGTCTGTGTGTCACTTTTTCACATCTTACGCTCTGATACTTCGCAGAAGGATGACTAATATTTTTAACCAATTTTCACTGTCACCGTGTGAAAGGATGGACACCGTGTGAAAGGATGCACAAATGACTCAGACGTAATTTTCGCTACACGCTCGCGGTTGTCGCGTCGCTACGCGAGAGGACAACAGATTATCAGAATCTACCTTTCTACGGAGGTATTCACAATAGGGAAATGTTCACTTTTTTCCTCACTTACGATACGAAACCGTACTACTACTCGTACATGCTACATCAAAGGAAACAAATCAACAAGAGCTTCCGAGGAAACTACGACACAAAGATGACGAATGCTTTGGATTTAGCGCATGCTACAGCACATCGTCATTCCGTCCGTGACGGAAGTACAGTTACTGGACTTGCTCAAACACCAGTGACTGTTGTCATTTGAGGCTGTATGGATACTAGAGAGCAGGAGTTTAAAATTGCATAAGTAATTTTAATTAAATTTAGAAATTCATGACACGTTGTCCGCAGCGGGAGAAGAATCATTAAAAAGTTTCAGCTGCATATCACTATGGCGAAGGCTAGCTCCTGCCCGCGGAGCACCCGATAGATATTATTTACAATCTCTGTTTAGTACCTATCGTTGCATATAGCTAGCAACCTAGGCAGGTATGCCGGAAACTTTGTACACGGGTCACATTAAACTATGAAAACGACAGCCCACGTCGGCGTGGAACAATGTCATTGGAATGCTTAACCAAAGCAAATTTCATACTATTTTCCCTTCTTAATCCGTCAACATATACCTTTTCCCGGTGATCCCAAGTTACATGATGTCTATTATGACCGACGCACCAGCAGCACTCGAGAGATTGATTTCCATAATGCCCCCGTTATCGACAGTTCCATTCTTAAACGGCCTCACGCGGCTTGCGAGCGATTCGCGTAAAACGTGGCTTAGCTATTGCGAATAAAAAAGCACGTTACGAGCCAAATTTTGATTCCGAATCCGAATTTCAATCGCTGGAAAAAAGTGAAATTCGATTACGCCGAAAAGATGAAAAAAAAACTGATACCGCATTTGCGAGAGTTAGTGGAATTTTTGTACGCAGCCTGCCTTCGTAAAACCCCGTCCGTGAAGGTGTTGGGTTAAGTGTCGAGGCATGCTCGACAAGGTTTCCAGGGTTGAATTCACATTTTATTGCTCAAACAAGGAGAAAAAGGCACCGAAACGTGAAGCTGGTTCCGGATTTTCGGGTACGAATGGGAAATGGGAGTTTTGATCGAAAGAGAATGAATTTGCACTTTTCCTTAGTTCTTCAATCACAACACCACGAGTCGACGGTGTGTTTATGAACAGTGTGCACAACACAGCACAACTCGAGCTATAATAAAGGCAATTCCGTCGAGCTTCAAACCAACGGGACTGCATTCCGACTGTTTGTTGATGTTTGCAATGCCCGACGAAAAATGCTAGAAGCAGCTTCGAAGAACCTCGACGCAACAAAAAAAAGACGTCCATTTTCAAAAGCAGTGTCAGGACTTTCGCTTTCCACGAATACGGCTAGGTGCGCCGGGCTGGTGTAATTGGTTTCGTTAGTTATGTTTTATCAAACGAAAACAATAGCAAGCAGAGGCGTTGGAAGGCCGACCATCCAACGGAAAACAACCCGATAAGCATATATAACCTAATGTGCACGGGCAGGCGTGAAGTATAAAATTTCACAATAAAAATCTGTACATGTTCCTAAACAACAAATAATCATTGTGGTCATTCGTACTCGTGTTCCGGAAGTGGGGTTATTATGGAGGTCGATTGCATTACACATTAAACTACGCTCGTTTCGCCCACCCAGCTGTGTAACGCTAATGACGCAAATGCCTCGTACGTACCGTATCGTACCGTACGCGTACACGTGTCTTGCAAACATAAACAATAATTGGTTTGCAGTTGAGACATGAAAAGTTAATCCAAATAGATACCGAGATGCGTACTCGAGTTTGCCGAGTTTCCTATGGAACTTGCTATACACGATTGAATACGTGTACAACATTCTTCCGAGATGTTATCGAGAATTCATAAAAATCACAGCACATTAGTGGGTTACAGCATTCATTGGTGTTTAGACCGAGTATTAGTGAAGTTAATTAGTTAGCACTGGTCATACCTTTTGGTCCAAAAATTTGGTCACTTTTTTAATTAATCGATTCATCGTGAACGCTGCTATAGGTTGATATGCTACTCTCCCAACACTAATATCTCGCTCACTCGTCTAAATGTTGCGATCGTTTTCTACCCCGTTATTGCAAACATTATTGTTTATCGCCACCATAACACTCTGCACAGGTTTAGGAGGTGTGGGAAAGTGTGGGAGATGCGCGTACTGCTGCCACTCTGGAGTTGGGGCTACCGTGTTTACACCGGAGTACAACAATCGAACACGAAACTGAGATTAACCAGCACCGCACAATCGAGAGAGGAAAACGTAAAAATAACTCCACAGGACAACAACCAGGAAGGCGTGAAACTCTTTACAAAAATCACTTCCAGCAGCGCTTTTTACAAACGCACACACGACCACGTACGATTGATCATATGTATGTTGTTTATATTACAGCACGCAAAACTCGTTTGGCATTCGTTGTCGTTTTTATCACACACACACACGTCTGCAGCGGGAAAGGTCAATTTTCTAACACACACTGGTAATTATGAACGGCTGAGCTTGGATTTTCTCTCGCAAATGATATGTAGAATTGATCATACGAATTAACGAAACAACGAACGAACGAACGAACGAACGAACGAAAGTGAAACTCGAGCACGCTATGAATTGATTGGGGACGGACAAAACTACGTACTTGCTGTACGACTATTGTCGCCCGCGGTTGTGTACAAACTGCTCCTTCCATCGGGTTCGGTGTTACATTTATAGCACCGGCGGCCAGTGCGCCTGTGCCAACGACTTCCATCGGACGGAGGCCACCACCACCAGAGGTCGCCGGAGACGACGCACGCGCCTTGCCGGACTCGCTTGTTGATTCTCCGCTCGGTGAGACGGAAATTCCCGCCCCGGTACAGCACGACGTTTCTGCGAAGTAGTCGACCCGTAGGTCCGGAAGTGTGCCACAACCGAGCTGCTGTGCGGCGGTCAGCGAACTGCCCGACTTGGATGGCATCATGTCGAACTTGGTGGCGATCTGATCGAACTTGGAGAGCCGCGAATGACTAGTCACGCCCGAACTAGATGCTGCTGCGTTGTGGTCGTTTCGACGCTGCGGCGAAAAGGCATCGGATGTGGTCACTATCCGGTTGCGCTTTGAAGGCGTCGCGGTGCGATCGGTTGCCATGTCGCGGGTTTCCTGCTGCGTCAGGTAAGCGTACTGCTGAAAGATCGAATAGTGATCGCGAAAGATCTCCGCATCGTACAGTGCCTTGGATGGCGACTCGCCACAGCCTCCACCGGCACTTACACTGCGATAGTCATCATCATTACGGTGATCATGCTCAAATAGGAACTCCTCTTCGACAGCAAAGCATTCGCGCTGGATGCGATCGTAGTCGATCGCTTCGCGGTCGAACGGAAACATCGTCAGGTCGGGATCGTAGTTTGGATTCTTAAACGGCTTACCAGACGCTCCACCGGCGGACGTAACGGCGGCCGTGGCTGCCGCCACCGCGCTTCCCGCCTGTTGTACAAGACGTTCCTTGCGCGTCTTAAAACTGTTCATTAGTCGCTTTGGCGTCGAAGTGGTTGTTTGTGGTGGTTCCATCAGCTGCTTTGGAGTTTGTGTCACTTCCGTAACACGTTCCTTTGCAGCGTTCGTCGATTCTTCCACCAAAACAGTATCAATCGTGTTTGGAGAATGATCGGGAGTCTGCTCGATCGAAGAAGGTGGCGGCAGTTTTGGCGGTGGGCGCCTAACCGGATTCGGCGATTCATCGAAGCTAAACATGGTTTCGTGGGTGCGAGCAAACGAAGCAATATCACCCCGGCTAACTCCACCGCTATACGCTTTTGGAGACATGGGCGGATCGAAGGGAAATCGCGTAGCAGTTGATGAAACCGGGGCCGTGCGTGACTGCGAGCGATTGTTCGTGCCGCCCGGCGTCATCTTTGGCGATTCGCGCGGTGAAAACATGGGCGATCTGGGTGAAAGATCCTCCAGCTCCTGCTCAATGAAATAAACAATAGAAACCAGATTAGTACAAAAACACAGATGCAGGTGTCGTAAATTGGAAATGTTTCACACTAAATCACAACCATTTGCTATGAACCACCGGGCGCCTCCATTGCGTCTTTCAAACACTTTCAAAGGGTTCCCTCCATCGCGGTACTTGGAGCTCTCAAAATTCCCTTGAAGTCTTCGTTCGACCAAGAAAAAGGTCATTGTTTACCGTAATTTGCACGTGGGAGTGATTTAAGCACTCTGGCTCGACAAACATTTTGCAATGTCCGCATCAAATCTGTCCTGAGCAAAGAGCCGTTACGTCGCACCATCATCGCAACACTGGACACACAAACCACTACCACCGGTAGCAGCAGCGGTTATGTCATTTGACGACTGTTCAAGACAAAATTTCTAGTTGCGAAGCAATTGTAGTTCAAAGCGAATTGCCGACGTTCCAAAAACTCCCACTAATTAGCGTGCAATTTATTGTCCTCGAGTAAACACAGCAATCTGGGCATCAAAAGGCGCTATGTGCGTTGGTCCGGCACAGTGGAAACACGCCGGGGTTTGAATCATTTTCCAGCTGTGTTAATTCTGTACACGGGCCATGGATGGCCGACACAAACATAGCGAAGGATTTAAAACTCTGTCAACTATCTAGAGAGGGAAAGAGAAAGAGGGAGAGATGGAGAGAGGAGGAGAAGGAAGAGACACTAAGTGCGGCGCTCTTTTCTACACAAAGCCCCGTGCCGCAGCGAATACTGCTTTCCGCATGTAGCGCCGCGCAACGACAAAGATTTATGACCGTTTTCACGGCTACAAAGGTAAAAGACCTTCCTGAAGACACCCGAATGAACCCGCGGACTGGCACAGAATAAAACCAAAACCGGCGATGACTAAACAGATGTGCGAGGGGCCACATAGAGTAAGGGAAAGACAAATTGCAATTGTTTCATGAAGTGCATCGTGCACCCAAGTCCTCTCCAGCACATTCCTTTTATAGACATACATAGTGCTTGAGTGACATCCTATGAAATTAATTACTATCACTTTAAGAGAGATTTTAGGTACGGCGCGGCTCCGGATATAGTTGGCAACCTTTCGACTTGTGAAGTTTGTCAGTATTATTACGCGACTTTCGTTGATCGTTACTAGTTTTACTGACCGTTACCGAGGTTATTAATATTAGTGTTATTGCCATTTATCGACAACCCGTGCTAGAAGCCACTTTTCATTTCGCACCATCACGGCAAACGTCCATTAATGGGGGATTTGTGATGCGTGAATCAATGTAGGATATCCCATCCCAACCAAGTTGGACATTGGCCCCAACACGTCTGTCACGAGGCGAAGACCGGCAGGTCTCGTAAAATGATACACAATAAAAAAAAATTGACGATACTAGCGGAGCACGATCAAGCGCCAAATGCTACCTTCCACCATTCGAAGGAGAATGGCGGTAAGAGTAAATAAAATCATACTTCCCAGCCACACACTCTCTTTCTCTATCCTTTTCAATGCAGAGTCATTGGACTTTTCACGTCTTTGATTCTCTCGAACACACGCAATGCTTAACCATCACATATTAAAGATAGTCGCTGCCGGCAGCTAGGCATCGACGGGTAGTGAGCGTCTTGCAATGACGGCGCAAATTGTTGTCCAAACACACGTCACGTCAGTGACAGCCGGACGACATCCAGTAGGGTGTCCCGGAACTGTTTCCGCGTCAACGACCGTCCGAACCGACTGTGACAACTTGTGTGCAGATTGCTCTGCTGGCTGGGACGGTCGCGCACATTTCTCGACAAATGGGCCTTTTGCTCGCGTTGGGCAATGGCTTGGTTTGTTGTTTTTTGTGACTTTTCCATCCCGTCACAAGCGGATGTTTTTCTTTGTGGCGATTCCGTCAAGAAAAAAAGGAGACCGTTGCACTAAACACAACACAGGACACACTTCGTCCGGTTTGAGGTAATTTCAGATACTTTCAATCAGTGCAATACGCATCCACCACATTGGCGTTGAAAACATTTGAACCGGCCCTAGGTTCATCTATTTTAATTCAGCATGACGGTTCTGCACGGAACTTCCTTTCCAGACGTTTATTTGCATAAACAGGACAATAGGTGGCAGGTGCACAACATGCTTCTCCGAGCGAGAAATATACATCCGTCTTTGTTGATAGCTTGTTGCAGATATCAGTACAAAAGGTTTGCTGTTTTGTCGGTAAAGCATATAACATTATTCAGAAACTCGACTCAAAGGGTACAAGCACAACAATGGCATGACAAAATCGATTCGCTACACTTTCCTTTTGGAACGAAATTCGACAAAATGTTTGCGAAATTCTTATTCCACATTTGCACATTTGTGTACATTCATTGGTTGGAACATTGCTTCGGCAGAGTTGGAAAAAAGTACTTTTACATCAATTGAAAATACGAATCATGAAATGGGAAACCCAGTATTACAGTATACTGCGTCTTCCGCGTTTTTTCCCCTATCCTGCCAAACAGCACTGCTCCTGTTCGTGTTGTGCTACTTTTACGCATATAAAATATTGCCTTGCGTGTGGGAGCGTGTGTTCCGGCAGCTTCTTCCGGCGCACCACACACACTCATGCACACGAATCAAACGAACCGAACAAAGAGCATTATACAATAACAAAACAACATTTCTCTGCACTCGTAATGAGACAAGCAAGGGACACGGGCAAGACAAGAGAGAAAACAGAACAAAATACACATACACAAGCGTAGAAAATGAAACAAAGCACCACTCACTAAAACACACCCCGTAATGCCGGCACTTCCTCCAGAGAGTACACATTACGAGAGAAAAGGTAAATGCATGAGTTAAGCCATTAGGCTCAGAACAAAACCACGCACGGAGGGGCGTTTGCTGGAAAAAAGGTGTCAGTGGAATGCAAAAACTGGTACTGCTGAATAAATGCGGCATGTCGTCAGTTACGTGCAGAGTCATTAGTGACAAATGTTAGCGCATGTAAAAAATGGGGGCTGCAGCAGTGCCTTTTGGCGCGTCACCAAGCAAGATAAAATTCCGTTTCCATTTTATTTTCTTTTTGTTGTTAAAACCATCACTCTAAAATCATGGATCATGGTGCACAGGCCGCATCACACGCACCGCACACTCTGTCGAGGTTCATGATTTCCAAAAATAAATCATCATTTCTGCAGCGAACAAAAACTTATTATTCTTGCAAAAGGAGTAGCTTAATAAGCGACAAGGGACGGAGTGCAAAACCTGACACATCTAATTACATTAATTAACCATTCGTCCAGCGCACCACCGTTCCTCGCGCTGTACTCGACGAAGATCATACGTAACGAAGACATAAAGAAGGAGCAGAGCAAATCAGACCAAACGACCATGCTTTCCCGGGTTACGATGAGGGCGGTCTACAATCGACATCCTTTTTTCCCTAAGAGGAAGAGGAATATAAGATACGGCCATGGTGGTATTGGGCCTGAGATGGGGCGATGTTAAAGTGTGCAATATCATGAGCAACGCTTATATTGGTGGAAAAATATACCATAAACAATGCCACCTACCACGAGAACTGGAAATTAAATCAAACCTATCGAGATCTCACCCGTTTATGATATCTGGGTGTCCACCGGATTTGCCTCTGCCCAATCATGATACTTTGTTTCAGCTTTTAAAGTACGGGTTGGGAGTGTGTATGTGTGTCTGCTGTTTTTTACCTCCCCTATACACAAACATCATCCTATCCTCATTGATAATGATAATGATATTGCGGAGGCGGAGAGAGGCCCTTTCTATTTTGTTAATGTTGTTCCATCTTTCTTAATTTAGGGAACCTTTTAATTAGGAAAAGATTTTTTTCATTCCAGCATTCTTTTCGGGATGTGGGCGCCTGCACCTACGCTTTTCCGTTGTTTCTGTTTTTGCTATTATCTTCCGATTGATCCTTTGAAGGCAAATGAGAGGATACCGTCTTGGAAGCCATGACGTACCTCTTTTGGAGAGTCATACTCACTCACGACACAACACGGGACAGGTGACTGGGCTTGAACTCACGCCTTAAGTGGATTATTCGAGAGGATGTCTCTCCATCCTTCACCCTCTCCATTATTATTACCATGGCGCTAGCATTGTGACCACCCCTTGGAAGAAGTATGTTTTTGAGTGGCGGAATTTCGGCTTCGGGAAACATTTTTCGCTGAATAACGCTTCACTGAACATTGAATAGTGGTCGCGTGTGTCGGATTTGTCAGCTTCATCACGTAGAAGCAGTGACTGCCGGTGCCTTTCAACGAGCGACGTTGGTGGGTGAGGTTGAATTGAAGTGGCGCTTCTTTTCTGCTTTTGACGTTGCTTCGAAGGTGGGTAAAGGGAGGAAGTCGTTGGCGTAACGCAGGAAATATCTTGTTGATCTTTGCCGTTGTTTGGAAACTGTAGGTGACGGTGATAGGGAACACCCTATGGAAATGAAGAAACGCCGGGGGAAAAAGGCAAACCAAAGCACATTTCTCAAGAAAGGGATGCCAAAATGTGTCATCTGTGCCTTTGAGGAACAGATTTCGCTCAAGTAGAGTTCGGCTATGCTTTGATAAACGATGATAAAGCACATGGGCGTTACTGCCGCCTCGCTAGGCACTGCCCGTCACAAATCAACCTCCTATTGATTGTTTCTATTTAGCTTTATAAACGACCAGTCAACAGAGATTGGTAGCGATTCAGGTTCAAAGAAAAATCTTTTTCATCGCATTCTGAGCGATTTCTATGAATTTTAATATGCCATTTTGTTCTGTCTTTTTTATTTCTGCCCAGTAAGTTTACTTTGATTTCCTAATGCTTTTTGGATGGATGGAGAAAAATGGCAAGGCACTACAACACAAATCAATCTTCCTCAGCGTTTACGCACACTCCACGCTTCTCAGAAGCACGATCAACACGTGCAGCAGCAGTGACAGCGCGTTAAAGCTACTCTTCCTCTGTTGTAGGTGCAATTTTTCAACTGTACATTACTGCTGTCGCCGTTTCTGATATGTTTACACAATAGTGAGATGAAAAATCGTGCACCGATCGCCACATATCAACGTTCGCACCTAAAAATAACACACAACATGCTAATTATAAAATGCCCACAGAGTGACGCTAGCTATTAATACGATCGCTTCAACCACAAACACACATACGCACACACATGCTGGCAAAACGCATACGCAATGTGTGACTGGTAATTCGCACAAGAAACGTGCTGCTGCTGCTGCAACACAACATTTCACTGCTGGATGTACAGCTAACGGATGAGCGGGCAGCGGCGTCATAGCGTACCGCCTTAGAAATCCTACCAACACGGGCCCCGTGCCCCTATGCCCTATGCCGATCTCGAATACCCGCTCGCACCGTGTTGAGGAGTAGTAGATCAGGTCGAATGAATGGGTGGTCGATGAGGCCACTTCTCTAAATTACTCAACAGTGCGCAAATGACGTCATAAGAGGGCCTAACTGACTGAATTAAACCGAGAAGAGGGCGACGCTGGTGAAGTGAAACAGCCGGTGCTGCTGAGTGCTTTCTTTTCGGTACTTTAGAATTTAGGTTGCTGCGTCGTTGCAGATTGCATAGGATCGTCATGCGCTCACGTGCTGTGCTAGAGCACACACTGCTCTCAAGTAGTAAAAGAGCACATGGTGTTGGTGGCAAGCGAATGGCCTGAAACGGGGCAGTACCAATGGTAAACCAATGGTATCGGAAGCGCATAGTTCAGCGGACCAAAACACGGATGTGAGATTCCTGAGTGTACCCGGGCCACCAAACGGAGAAGGAAACGAAATGCCACTAAAATATTGATCATAATTGCAATTTCAATATTTACCCAAGCCGGGTCTCTCGTTGGGGTAGCGGGTAGGCACACCACCGCGACCGTGCAGTGGCAGTAGTATGTCGGTGCAAATTGAGATATTACAAGCGTGCGCGTGAGATTAACAGTACCGCTTAATGGGTAAGTGTAGTGTTCGACGTTTTCGAATAATGGTGGAGCAGAGCAACTGCACATTCCATCACAGTCCGACCAACTGCAAATGGCAACCGTTTGGGACGGTTTCCGGGAACATACGGAACCCATTCAATTGGAACTGAGCAAATGAGCGCAGTAAAATTGGAATAGAGACTCCAGAGAGGCAACTGCTGGTGCAGATTAATTGTTTCGGATGTGTTTCCAAACATGGTTCTAATTCAATAACTATTTCATCCCTGGAAGCTACCATGGAGAAGATCAAAACATATTTTAAAGCAAATAATCGTTCAATATGTTTAAAGCGAATCAGTGCCGCTACACTGACCTGATAACTAATCAGTAATGGTGTGTCGGGCCCATTAATGACGGTGATGTTTTCATCCTCCTCATTGCCTGCAGTTTGGTTTAACGCGATAATGCTCGAACTTTCGTCCTCCAGCGAGCTTAACAGTGGTTCACTTTGTCCTGAAACGTCACCTGGAAATAAAGGACAAGCAAAAGTGTTGTAATGTGTATCCAAACATGATTATATCATTAGTGGGTGTTGCTAAATAAGATCCTGTTGTTTTGCACGTTTAATGCTCTATCTCGTTACTAAATAACGCAGCCATATTTTTTGTTATTTCTGCCTATTCAAAACGGGAGTAATTATATTTGAGTAAACAAAAGCCGAGTCAAACGAAGCTGTGCATCCTTGCAATACTGGGGAAATGCAAACACTGTGAACAAGAAACACAGAGGGTGGTCAGACGAAGCGCAGCCTTTCCCTCTGTTCTGTTGTTCTCTCCCTTCCGGCATCCGATACATTCTTGCATCACTTTCCGCCACCACGCTGCTGGCTGGCTGTTTGGCCAAATATTTGTAAACATTATTTTCAACTAGCAACAACAAAAACAACAGTCACCGATAAACATCTTTGTAACGTTCTCATAAATTCTTATGATGACTACAAGAGGGAAACTGGTAGGCGCACGGCGAACGATGAGAAGCTATGGCGTTTTTTTCGCGGTATTTGCGACGTTGAATTCCGACGGTTTTTTGGAAATGATTTGAAAAACAGTACATCTATCCGTGTATTGTTATTTGCATGCCAGAAAGAAAGGGAATGCTTGCCGACTTGGCTTTGTTTCGGTCAAAGTTATTTAAAGTTAATAACCCCCCAGCCTGACCGCGTCTCGGAATTTAAATATACTCCTCGTAAATGAAAATAATATTAGGCTCTATATTTTTCTCTGTCGTTGTTATGGTCGGCACATTCAAAATGATTTAAAGATCAGTGAGACATAATCTATTGCTGTATAACGTTGCTCTTTGTTTGTCGTTTTGGGCAGAGTATGTAAATATTGGTTCAAAGCTTCATTTATCAGACTGGCGAGTATGAAATAAATTGCTTTCTAAGAGAGATACTTCTATTTCATTACAACGTGCTTACCGTGAAAAAAAATGATAATGAAAACGGAAGCAGAACCAACTAAAACAACCACGATGAACGACGAACCGTTCCTGCAAATCAAATGTAAAACAACGAAAACGACACAAACGTATCGATACTATCATCTTTCGTACCTAGATCCAGCGAATCATTCGTTTCAGTATCAGTCGTCGTCGTGACGTTGGTGACGTGCGTCGATGCAGAATCAGTCGAGGTGTTAATAGTGGCTTCGGACGTTGTGGATGACCCCATCACGACCACCTTCGGTACGGTCGACGAGCTAGCGGCAGCGGCAGTAATCGTCGTTGCCGTGGTTGCCGCTGTTGCTGCCATTTTGGCAGCTTTGCTTGCGCGAGCCGTTTTGAAGTAGAGCCTTCGCAGGGCCGATGTTGGTGTGGACGTGTGCGAATGGTTTCCATGGGTCATGTCGGGATTGGGGCTATCGCGCGATACAGTCGTACGTCCGTGTGCCGGACTCCCCGACTGAACGGTGGAGGATGACGGAGAGGAGGACGACATCGTAGCCGTGGACAGCGCCATCGAGGAGCTGGCAACAGCGTCAATGATGGCGGTCGAGCACGACGATGACGACGAAGGGGTGAAGGATGTAGCCGAAGGTACGACGGCGCTGCACGTTGCCGCCAGAGAACCGCAGTGGACGCTTTCGATCGGCTGCTGCGGTTGGGAAACTGACACTGTCATGGCATCGGGGGGCACTGTAAATAGAAGCAAAAGAAGTGAAACCGAAGGGCAGGTCAGTTTTGTTGCCATTAGGTAGCACACACAAGTAGGTAGCGGTCAATCGATTTCGAGTCAAGCAAATGACGATAAATGAGCACACACGTGCGTAAAACGTAAAACTGTAGTTAAGCTAAAGAGGACAAGTCAATGAAACTTGTATGAAGCATTTAGTTCCCATCGCACAATCCGACCCATTTTAACTCCATCTTTTCAAAAGAAAATTCCCTCCATACGTGTAGTCGCTCGGCAGTTGTGTCAGGTATTGACGCCTTTACATAGACGTCAATCGTCAATAGTTTGCACGACCTCTGAAAGGTGTTTAAAAGCGATTCCAAAATGTCGATTAGTGAGAAACTTTTCGGTTGACTGGTAACGTCCCGAAAGCATCGGGGCACACGTGGTAGGGATTTTGGTTGAAATTCATCCTTGAATTGAAACGAGAAAGTTATTACAAAGTTTGATTTTCACTCCGACCAGCTTACGATGGCGTTATGATTGCTTGTTCAAGATGACGAATCGTGGAAACGTTACCTCAACAAATCCACCGGTTCGGTGCTATAGACTAACAACAACGCTCGGTTTTTTGCGCGAACACTGTTCGACCTGTGTCCCACAAATGTTTGAACACATTTTTGTTTTCTCGTATTACTTTTCCTGTTTGTTTGCTCGCTCTGCTTCTTTTTTTGCTTTCTGCTAGAACGTCTCAAGCAACAATCAATCTTGAGTACATTCCAAGCGAAAGAGAGCAAACTTTAAGAAGTGCTCACCCTGCAATGTTCGCTTTCCCAAGGGGCAAAAGAAGTCGTTTACCTTCAACCGATACGAAAACGCGTACCAACAAAAAACCTTCCAAACCTTACGAAACCATCGTCGCGGTGCCTACCGCTTCATTGGCAGCAAGTACCCTTACCTTTATTTTTCCGGGGCGTTGAAGGAGGTGGTGCCGGTGTTGGAGGCGGAGATTGGCAGTTATCTCGCTCTCGTCGACATCGGAAGGGAGAGGACGATCGTTCAACACTTTCAATCTGAAAGAAGACGAAACGAATAATGGTGATAAACAAATTATGGATCAATGCGCAACACAAAAAAACATTTCAAGCTCGGTTGCCACACTTTCGGGAAGTGTAACAAATCGAATCAATTCATTCCACCATTCCACAATCATTACATTATCGAACAGCTCTGCGCACATGCACCTGGATATTTCATATCTATAATATTTGGTGGCCAATAAGTACGCGATGGAACCGCTGCTGAACCGCTGTTGGGGGATGAGTTTGGATAAATTTCCTTTCGACTAGTCGGGGCCGGGAACAGACGGGCACCGGTACGAGGTCGCGTAAGCTTATCTTGTCACGACTAGGCCCAGGGAAGCAATTTAATTTATTCTGAGTGCACGCCACCGAAAGACATGCTGAAGGCGGAGGTAGCTCAAGACGAACACAAGTAGTTCGCTGATGCTATCAATGATAAACTGATAACTTTGCCCTGTCGTATTGCATTTCCGGCGAAGCTTTTTCTCCTACTTGTACAATGTACCGTCCTATCTTATCGGAACTATCAACGACTACTATCTGTGCATCAAGACGAGACACGTTGTGTACAGTGCGTTCGTTCAATGCGTAGCTGGTTCTAAAAATTATTCACAATTTTTTATAAAAACAAATCACAACTCGAGACCCGATTTTCTCGCACCTTGTCTTCGACTCACCAAAATGATCATGCATTTATGTTTTTTCACATAAACTAAAGAGTTTTCTAGAGTCAACTCGCTACTCACTGTACAAATGTATTGGGCTGATTCAATTGATAGTTTCGTTTTCTCCCAGATGCTCTATCTCTCATTCTCTCTCTCTCTCTGTCTCTCTTTTTAGAGGGGTTTGCGTTTACTGCATCGTAGCTTACTGACCGTTTGGAAGGCTGGAGAAATTCATTCTCTGTGGAACCATTTCCGACACACCACTTAGCGAGATCCGGAATAGGAAAGAAGCAGCAACGCAGAATCAATAAAAATGTCAAGTCCTAGTGATGGTGGATGTCGATCGGGTCGATTTTTGCTATTAAATAAATCGTTCTCTTCAATTACCACCAACAAAGCTGCCGTCGTGCTGATTGCAATTGTATTAATGTTGATACAATTTAACACCCCCACGGTAGAAGGTAAGATTCTACTGTATTTTACTATCAGACACATATCCTTTTTATCGGTACCTTTGCTGCCTTTCATAAAACGGTTAACACTTCGTGTGGAATCTAGCACTGCGCTGTTATGCCTGCGGTTTAACGCAGACTTCCGGAGACGTGCGGTGTGTTACAGAGCCACAGAGCGTGGAGGGACAGAGTGTCGTGACCTGTTCGAGAAAGTATTGCACCATCACACGACAGGAGTTAGTGGTAAGCCTTAGTATTTGTTCAACATTAATTTGACATAGAAATCGAAGAAGAATCGCCAGAGCTGCCAACATATATCAATATGTACAAACTGCAGTCCAAGCTACGTAAGTCAAGTGATTATTCAGCCTCAAGTGCTGTCAAGTTCCATCACAACGACCTCATCGAACCATTTATAGTGGCATGTATCATTGAAGGGATCAAATAGTACTGATACAGCTCTGGGCAATTAACGTAGAGCACTGTGGCCATACACAACCGATGAGCTTTTATGAGTGCTTTGAAAGCGCTTCAGTGAGAGGGCCAGCTTGGACAAAATTTAACACTACAAATACTGGATGAACCATTATTATGGTTAATGCTCATCTCTGAGTAACGTTTATGGTAAAAGAAAACATGGTGTGTTATTTTGTCGTCAAGCCGTACTAGTGATACAAACAACAAAAATGTATAGTAATCTCGCTACCAGAGCATTCTCTTACTGCCTTTCTGTCTCTTTCGTAGGATCCACCTGGAAAACTGGTGACTTTCTTGCGAGGATGTGAAGAAAATCCATTGGTAGATATTTCACTATTTTTGACAGCCATCGCGAACGTGGCCGGCGTATATCTACTGCAACTAATTGGGTGTTAAATTTCACGTATTTCTTCGTACAGTATCTCGACGAAGTCATCGAAGACCCAACCTTCATCACCTACTACCGGTCTTGTACCACGGATCTGTGTAATGACGGCGATGCCCTCGGATCCTCCGGATCCGCCCTGACCGGGCTCAATGAGGGCGCATCTGATAATCTGCTCGTGCCAGGATTACCTAGCAGTGGCGTTGGACGGGCGGCATCGACATCTCCATTACCGCTGATCATTAAAATCACATCACTGTCGCTATCGGTGGCACGCATCATCATCGCGTAGGGCGCGCTGTCACATTTCCTTCCGGCGCTAAAGGGACAGCGGGTCTGTTGATATTAATGAGATGATGGGTAAAGAGGCGATGGATAAAAGTTCAATATTCATAATCCATTTCCCTTTTAGCCGGAGAGTTTACATGTGCATGTGACCCGGTTGGACATTCGTCCGTGAACACGAACGACCAAAGTGTATTTACTTTATGGAAGTTATTAAATAAATAATGTTCTTCCGTATGCGTATAGTTTTTGGTCGTCCCACATTCCCTCTTTTAACAGTATTTAAGTATACGCTGTAGGCTCTCACTAGGGTCCTTTTACTTAATCGCTCAAGGACACCGGCGTAATAAGCCGAAGGTTTTCCTTTACCGTAGGACCTATGCGTCTCTTTTTATGTTTTAGGATTTACGAATTTTCGAAGCTGCAGTTATGCAGGAGAAGCGGTGATGCTGTTGCCTTCAATTTTAATAATTTCACTTATAGCCAAAAGGGATGTATTTGGGAAGCTGCTAGTTTTTTCTAAAGCCTTTTGTAAAGCCAAGAGAATATTACGCGTAACACGCTTACAGTTTAAGTTTGCCTAATACCCACATCCGTAGGCAACACAGAGATTTTGCCCTTTTTTGAAATCCTTTGATAATGAGCTTTTTAAGATACTCTTTTATCTTAATAAAGCCGATACAAACAGTACGGCAGAAGGGCTTGGGAGACGTTGTAGTGCTATTAATAAGATGACACTTTCAAATATATCAGAACATTCGGTCGGTTAAAAGCACGTACCGTGAGCGTATGCAGCCGGTTTACCGTAAACTTTTCAACGAAAAACGTGCCCTTAACCGCATTCTCCAGGCAATATAAATAGCAAACAGAAACCAAACTCCCGTTCACCTCATTTCATTCCTATTTTTGGGTCTTTGCCCTCCAAAACTAGTTTCGGCACAATAAGTCGCCTTTCACCCAAGCGAGAGCGAGAGGGAGACAGAAAGAAAGAAAACGAGAGGGAGAGAGAGAAAGAGAGGGGGAGGGGGGGATTGAGAGAAGGAAGGAGAGCGAGATGGAGCTTAATGAAACAAGTGGCAGTAAATGGTGGATAGAGATAGAGACAACCGCCAACAACAGAACGGTATCATTGCCAAGGGAGTCTCAAAGCCACAGGACGTCGCTACTCCATTATCAAAGTGTTCGGTAGGCTTTTCCTAGGGCGTCTATCTATCTTTTTCATGAACCACAATCAATCTACGGAAAACCCGGATTACCACCAAGCCAAGCACTACACCACTAGCGTGAGTTAAAAGGAACAAAGCTACGAACTCCACGACCCCAGCGAGGACACCGCAAACAACAAAGACAAGATGTGCGCTGTATGTATGTCGTAGTGTTCAACAAATCGTTAAGAAGTCGTTAAGGGCGTAGCGCGACAGTCGAACTTTCAGGGCAGCTATTTAACAAGCGCCCTGGGAGATGTGCAAGTTGGTTAAAAGGAAGACAAATTTCTTCGTGGCAGGCACACCACCAGCAAAACCACCCCAGAAAGTGGCTAGGCAAACGAGCTGTTGCCACGCACACCATAGGCACCCCCAGCACATATTGTACGCCTCCAAGAAGGTGAACAACGGGATCGGTATCCGATTTCGACGATCTAGAGAAAAGTGGCAAGACCGAATTACTGTCGCTTACTGTCACGTATTTTACCGGAGGTGCGTGTCGATCTTATACAATTCCTATAGGCGGGAAGAGGTTAATTATTTGTACCCAAGCATCGCGGGAAGCTGCTTTAATGCTGCGTTCAATTATAAAAGAAAAACTGTAGCATCATGAGGTAGAGTAGTAGGGAAGAAAATCAGATCTCTGGCGAATCGTAAAACTGGCAGTAATTAGAACTGGCTAATTGAATAGTAATAAAATAATATAATACTTTATTTTTAATACCCGATCGGTTGTGCACAACACGTTAAATCAGATAGGAATATAATGTAATAGAAACACAAGTGGACGTACAATCGATTACAATGATTAAATTAATGTTCAAATCCATACTAAGTTATGTTGCCAAACTAGGGAAAGAATTACTATTTCTTGTCCCTGTCCATCAATATTCATTTTCCATTGTCAATTTTCGATCCACCATGTGTATATAATCATGATTTGACTATCTTTTCGTCACGATGGGTGTTGTGGTGGTAAGATTTGAACATTCCTTTGCCACACAACACACTACTAACAGTACTACAGTTTAGAACACACGGTATCGATTTGATTTTAGGATTTTTTTTTTGTATTTACAGCACCAAGTAGCAAAAGCTCTACCTAGTACGGAATCCAATTTCCGATCGTGACTTCCACATTTTCAGGTTCACTAACACACCTGACTTTGCCAAGTGGTTGTAAAAAAGCATTCGTTTAATCAAAATTCCAAACTAAACACATCTAAGCAAAAACATCAAAACAATCAAACCCAATTGCTTCTAACACTTTCAACACAAACGATAATTCATAGGTAAGGTTATGCGTCCAAGCTACTGCCACGGTAGATTCGCCAGGCACGAAGGATTTTCACAACGATGTAACAAAAGAGTTTCTACCACATCAGGAAGAATAAATAATGAAGCAAGGACTTTTGTAGCATCAATCCCTCTCAGCTTATTTGAGGATAAAATAATTTCCTTTTGTTCGATCTAATGAGCTTATCCCCCGGAAGCAACCAGGAACGCACCGTTGCTTCAACCGGCGTCTCGGTCTTGTGGTACAGATCCCTTTTTTCCGCTCCATCAAATTATTTTTACACCTCCATTTGCCGTATTATCTCCTGTGGGTAGTATGTTTTTTTCCACACTGCGCTTCCCACCGTCCACGGACCCTTTGTCCGCTACTGTTGCTCTGGGACCGAGTTTTGGGTATCGTATCAGGAAGTCAGACAGCAGCCACACGCTGTGTTCGCTTGTTCCGGTGGTTAATCATTAAACGGATGAATTCTCTTATCGTCCAATGTGTCATTTATATTCCCACCCTAGGGCGAAATGTTTCGACACGTTCAGTGTACCTTCCTTCTACCGGCGAATCCACTTCAAACCGACAAACACCGATACCAGCATTGAGGAGTTCGTGAATGATTCGATTCGTGCCAATGACAGACCCAGAAAACGGAGACCTAGAGTAACGCGAGTCGTGGGGTTTGTTGCTTCGATCGAGAACAGAACGGGACGGGACGGGCGCTTCCTACCTACGGGAGGACCTAAGCTCTCCACAGATGACTTGCTGGTTTGGTGAAGAAAGGATCATTTTCTCTTAGAAGGGTTGTTTGTGTGGTCGAATGCGGCTCAGTGTTTATTTTCGTTCGTTCGATTTGCCAGCCACGCACACAGCAAGCAATGCTACGTTCTAGTCCCCACTAGTTCGGTGAACCGATGGGGCAATGAAGCAGTCGAGGGATACGCCTGTTTTGGCTACGGGTAAATTTATCGTGTAATTTAGCAGCTGCACCAGAACCAATTCTGGCATATCGTTTTCCGGCCGCCCACAAACACGTCGTAGTAGTTCCGTTGGCCAGGCTGTTTAGATCCCGCCAGGAGAATAATGATGATGATGATGAGGATCACACGATGATGATGCGAAACTAGATAAGGTGTGATTAATTCACACCGAAACCCCAAACAACGAAAACGACCCGGCTATCGTTATGGTTGAAAACCTCGAGTGCTGAGTTTGTACCATTACTTACGAAAATATACATCGCAAGATAACTCCTATACTTCAGCTCTGTTCGGCACTGGTCCGAATTTCTATCAAAACTGAACACATGCTCAGCTTGTCCAGCATACTGAAGGATTGAAGTGGTGATCCTTTCGAGACAGCCGACCGTTTAACGTGTCCAACACAAATTGCCTATTTGTCGCTTCCTATCAAGCAACAACAATTTTTCGCCACACGCACACACTGTGTAATAAGAACGCGCTTACGGCCTTTACGGGTTCTAAACATGCGAAATAGTTTGCGCGACGACAGCTTTCCGCTGCTCCCACAGGGATTAAAATGCTCCAAAAGTGGGAAGCTACAAAGCAAGAACCACTCAATCCCACACCGCAGATGAGGAACCCGCCGAGGAGCAGTAAATCATACACATTCCACTTAATTTATTCCCTCAGGTAAGGAATTGCGGTCCTCGCACAACTTGTGGACAACATATAGCAAGAGCAACAATAAGCATGGGTTGGAGATGGCAATTATGGTAATCACAAGAAAACCGTTTTGCTGTTTACTTCAGCGCACGAGCCACAAACCAGCAGAAATAGTTTACAAACCGGTTTTCTCGCGTCCTGTGACACTCCCTCTCAATCTGTGTGACCCTCGTAATCGCTAATATTATAAGCACAGGCTAATTTCCGTGCAAAAATCATCACCTTTTTATGCCCTAAACGGTCACTGTGCTGTTGTTTACTTGTTCAACAGGCTAATAGAACCATTCGTTTTTTGACTCAATTTACCATTTCCACGCAATTTGATGCGTTCTTTTTCTATTCAATTAAATTCCCAGCAATCTCAATTTGTTTGTCGAAAAGAAAAAAAATCAACGCTCGGATCTGATTCCCTTAAGAGTTCGCATACATGGCGGCGTCCCTTACTACTCTCGTTCTCCATCGCATTCAGAGTCTCATCAAATCCCTGTTACGGATCGAGATTTAGGTATCATTAATTATTCATAAGAGTTTTTTTAAATTACTTTCCATCTCCCCGTTTGTTATACTGCTTGGTGTACCCAGACGAGAATACAGGTTAAACCGATACGCCAGTCACAAAGGTCAAAGAGAAGGACTTTTAGATCTGCACTGTGCAAAGTTTTATATTTTGTGTGAACAATTACTGGAATGCTTTATATTGATGTGCCATTTGTAAAAAAAAACGCGAGATCAAAATACCTTCCTTCAGGTGTACTTCTGTCAAATAGCCAAACAACCTATCAAACAAATTTCCCCGAAAAAAAAACCTGACGCGACAATGAAGCATCCCTTAGGTCCCTGCCTATACTGAGCCACGGGAAAACGGGCTTCGTTTTCTTTATTGATTCGGTTATTTACAACGACAGATCTCTAGTCTACCTACATTCTCCGAAACATTACATTTTGCGTACCGTCATCGAACTTCGATGAGTGCGAAGAACACCATGTTGTGTGCTTAGGTAAGGCAGATGATGGTGTCCTTCGCATCTTTCAGGCTGGCATGGTATACTCCTGCCTAGTTAAAAATACATTAATTTTCATCTACCGTGCAATTTATGGCGGCCGACAACGACACTTTTACCCATACCGGAGTATTCGTTGTATCGTTCTTTCTAAGCACAGCGTTTGTTCCGTCGTCGATCTGGTTCTGAGCGATTCTTTTTAGAGTGCTTATAAAAATCGATACCATCGTTCGTGACTTAGGTTGACAGGCTTATTAGGATACTGTTGTTGGCTAAAAGGCAAAGAAACGATTTATGAATTCATATCAATTTCGCATTTCCATGTCTTTTCTTTAATGTATTTTTGAACACTCTTTAGCACCTACCAGCATCCTCTGTTCATCCCGAACTTAAACAGTGCGGGAAAATATTTTTGGTGCCTTCAAATGGTCGTTTCCCCATTTTCCAGGATCTCACAAGCTGGAAGCTTGTTGCAGAGCTTTTCATTCAAATGTAAAATAATCTAGCCTGCTTTAATGGTTGGCATGGCCAACGCCACCAACCAGACAGCGTTGTGCTCTGCCCTACCGGGCGAACCTTTATCGGATCAATTAGAAACAGCCGATTGATTTCATCCGACCCATTCGAGCGTAATTTACTTTATAGGGCATCCTGCAACTAACGTGGAACACAATACAGGCTTTCAGCAGGTTCCGGCGGATTCGCATCGAGCAATATTCAGCAAAAGCTGTACGTGCATGCAGCCCCAGCTGATGCAGAGGATGTGCGGCCTTTGAAAATATCACAGTTTTAAATTTGCAACGATCCTTCTGGAAGGAAGCTTTTCGAAACAAGGAAAAAGGGGGCAGTCGTTGCTATGATATCGATCCTGTCGCTGCAATTATCTCCTGTCTCAAGAAACCATCACATGAAATCCCTCATACAGGGTCTTATTAGACAGCGACGCTTTTGTAGATCAAATTGAAAAAAAAAAAAAAAAACAAAATAACAATGGAACCATCTATGCTACCTTGTAAAATAACCTGCCTAGACAATCAGATAAATCAATGGGACACTTTTTCACTAATACAACACATTAAACGAACACTGAACTCAAATTAAAATACTGACATTTTTAATTACTTCCGCGCACTTCTCAAGTCACGCAATGAATAAACGCGCAGCTTAAACAACTTAACCTCACTTTTTTTCACTGTAGATACACCACACATTGGCATGAATGGAAAGTTTTCGGTATCCTTATACTGCACTTAAAATCTTTGAAATCTGGTGTACTAATGGTAAACTTAGCTATTCGCGTTTAAACATATAAACAAAGCATAAATATTATAACTCTCGCTTATACAACACGCGCGCGTCTCTGAAACTACTGTCAACTGAGTGATGATGATGATGTGTACGTAGAGATGAAAGAGCGAGAAGGGGAGCATGGTCCAGTTTGACAGTGCTTCGCGTGCAGTGGAAAATCATCGCTTTGAACATTTTGGAACGCATCTAGGTGGCCATGCAGTCGGTACTTTTCAAGAACGACCAGTGAGGAAATTATTCTTTTCGTTGGATTTGGACAGCAAGGTAGCTAAAAAGGTTGCAAGGCCTTTGTTAGTGGAAATTTTTGTAAAGTGTAGATAGTGCAGCTTAAAGTACGAGTAGAATCATAAAAGTGCTACTGTTCCGTTTAACAATCGTGCTTGCTCAAATGTGGCGCGTTAAACAAGACGAAACGTCCGGCTCGAATACTAGGGGACAAGTAAATGGGGATGGTCCGGAGCCACGGTCAAAGGTAGGGTTGTTTTAGCTGCCATATGGTTGCTCTCGCAAGTTGTGTAAGTTATGCAAACAGCCGGTTTTATGTTAAATTTCGTTTTTCATATTGAAGTTAAATTTGGCAGCAAAACCTTTTATGCGTCGAGTGAATGCGGCACCATCCAGCTCGCAAGGCGACAGCAATGGCAGCAATGGCAGTAGTAGTAACAAAATTCAAGACATTGCCTACATTGGACCAACAAACCTTCGCGTTAATGCGCGCGTGTGGAACTCGATTTCGTCCTTCTCGCTTGAAGACATCGCCCGAACGGTTCCTCCGGCGCGGCCTGTACAAAGCCAGATCATAAATGTATTCCCTAGCAATGGTCCATCGGCTACGACCAGCTGCTTAAAATCTCCGTTTAAACAACCAATCTCCCAGGCCTCACAGTTTCCTTTCGGACCAATTTTGCTTGACAATGGTGTCATACAGCTGCGCTTGCGGGACTCGATTACGTAAGTTTCCTGGTGTTATCGGCTGAACGGTGGGATTAGGGTTGAATTGGGATGACCAACGATGCAGAGATTTAACAAACTATGTTTTACACAGAGTGGACATGACCGTGGAAGGCTCAGTGAAGGTTTTCAACGGTAACCATAACATTGCTATAGCCGTTTCCAGCGATACGATGGCTACTGCGATGCACCATCCAAATGGTATCGTGTTTCAAAACGGTGCACGGGTCGATATTGCAGCGGTAGACGCTCGGCGCAAATATCCCTACATGTAAGTGAAATGCAACGAAAAAGGAGTTGCTTTGTATGAATTACAATTGATTTTAATACCTTTGTTTGTTGGGACCAAATGCAGACGCTTTGCAAAAATGTGGCAAAAAGGAATCAGCCTGACTAGTGCAAGATGTGCCCTGATTTATCTCGTCGATGCGGCCGGCACACGAACAACGTCCGATATGATTAGTATGGATATGGAAGCGGATTATGTGAACCAAGTTTTTTTCAAGTAAGCAAAATCTATCCCATAACCTAATGTTTCTACCTCTTGGGGGTTGTTGTTTTAGCAAACTGACTGATGCTTCTCGGATGCGTTTTTCCTGTTATTGTATCGTTTCAGCGGCGTGGTACCCGCTGCCCACAACTACGTCGACCAGTGGCAAGTGATCAGGAACTCGAGCTACCAGCTTGGGCAGGAGGGTAGCCTTCTGTTTCAAGTGAACGGCTTCCGTATTACGCAGGGCGGTGATGGGTTGGTAAAAATATCTCGTCCTAACAACCGGTGCTCAATCCGTACCAGCCCTACGAATGGATGTGCGACAGTCACAACAAACTCCATCCATTGCACTGCTTCACTGGGAACATCCTCGCACCTGTTTGTTCGGTAGGACCTGTTTTATTTTTTGTTCTTTATCTCATAGCTCCAACAGCACCGGTAGCATTACTAATACCGATCTTTCGACTGTTATATTTCTTCCAACAGGCGGGAAGAACGTCGGATGCACTTTGATGGGGCTACATTCATCGTGCGCAATGCAGGCCATTCTGCTGGTTTCGATGAGCTTGATCGATTGCGCGTCTACTGAAGTGGAACTGAAAGCACTTTCCACTCAGCCTTTAGCAGACTGTTCCTTTATCAAAGACCGATGGATAGACGGCGTGTTGGCTGTTTTAATATGCATGTGTATGTTTCCCGTTGTGCAAGTTACTACCCACTTTCTTGTTTTCCATTGCTAGCGTGTGTCTGTGTAGGGCATATTGTATTGAATTTTTCGATTGCACTAGTCTGTTTAAAAAAATTTCAACTGTTATTTATGCGTTATACATCATTAGACGATACAAACTGTGTATTGCGTGAAAAGGAGTATTTTCAATAGCAAATAAAGCCAAACGGTAAAACCACAACGTAACAAATGGCCATACTTACATGATCGGAATTGGAAGGGTTAGGGAGTGGGCCCGATCTGCGAAGACGGGCTAGGGCACTCCTGAGACCTTCCGTACTGCTTTGTTTGGCCCCCCGTTCGTAAATATAACAACCGCACAGGAACAGCTTGAAAGTCTAATAACTTTTCACGTGGCCACCCTGGTGTTGCAGGATATAATCGTCGCCTGTTCGCTTACGGCTTCCTTTTCGCTTGCGGTGATACGGTTAACCAGTGCCAGTCTCCGGCGTTGCTCGACTCTGCACAGAGCCGTTTAGCACACTAATCGACACGACCACTGCACACAATTAGCTACCACTTTGGGCTTTATTTATAAATATTGCTTTTGATTACACTTGCTTCGTGAACTTAACGGCGCTGTAGACTGAAGCGAACCAAATAAGCTTGCACTCACATTGCATCTGCTTGTAAGCAAACGGTAATTGCACTTCACTCTTATACACCACTTCATACTGCAAAACAATTGAACGAACCGTGAACTACCTACAATCGTGTGCTGCAAAACAAAGGTTGTAGTAGTCGTGTCTAGTTAAGGATCACATCAGCTCCACCGCACATCATGTACGGAAACCGAACAACGTCAGTTAATCTAATCCTCGTTTAGGAGATCTCAAATGCATGCGGATGTTCACTATACTGGCATGTATGGCACTCGTATGGCAGTGATGGTCGACTGATCGACCACCATGATGTTATGTGATGGCTTCAATAATCAACCAGATGAAATATATTTCAGTATCGTTACGATGTGTGCGTACAAAGCGTTTGTTTTTGGAAATTTTTTAACACCAGCTTACAATAAAGGATAGGAAAAGTAGAATATGAAAAGCTTACAACAGAACAATACTAACCACACTACTACTCAATGTTTACACCAACTGAATTTAAATTACAGTTTGTTGTTGGTAGTCATAAAAACGCTGCAACAAAGTTCGACGTCTAACAATGCTTTTGGTGGCGCAAAAACGGCACTGGCACTGGATAAACATGAACACGTAGGATGCGGTTCAGGGAAGGACTCCAAACTCAGCTACAGCGTAAAGTTAAGTGTTGAAATGGATGTTTGTTCCATTAAAAGAATGACCTACTGAAAGTGTGTTTAGATTCCACCGTGCCAGAGCCACCATGTGCACATTCAATGTATGTGTTCGAGTAATAGGGCTCATTTCATTGGGCAAGGACACGGTACGGCTCGTAACAGGAAGCGAAAAAATGATAAATGAATTTTCAACCACCTTGTCCTAAATACGCGTCAGGCGCTCTTTGCAACATCTAAGCGAAGGTCTGATGGGCGTTTCCGGCACCTAAACCATTTTATCAGATTTGTGAGAGTTGTTTAACTGTTCAGGCGTTCTTTAGATGGTTGTAGTTGTAGGTATGCTTCATTTTCCTGCCAAAAGTTAATAGCAGTTTTTGAGTCTGGGAACAAACTCTTCCCACATTTGTAGGATATGAATGCAAAGGACGTGTGCACATTTTCTGCAACTTCTGCTCTGATCATTAATCATACTATTAACGCATGAAAGTTTTTAAGGCACATCCAGCAAATGCGGATTAAATAATCATGCTGACTAATCATGTACCATGAAAGGAATAATTCCATAATACAGCAAATTCTATGATGCTTCCCTCCCTTTCTATGTTTTAGGGCGCAGAAAATAAAAACGAAACAGAAGGAAAGTCCTTACAAACTACGCGAAGCTTAAAATTGCAAGCAACGTAATGCTAAACATAAATCTTCAAGTGGAATTGGGGGCTATGCGCTGTGCATTGAATCACATTTTCATAGCGGGTTTTTTTATTTGCAAACGTCTAATCGTTTCTTGCTTGGTACTCAACTTGATATGGAATAGCTGAAGAAAGAGGTTTGAAAAAAGAAATAGAATAATTTATGCCCCTGAGCATATCTTAAACCATGTAAAACAACGAAAATTATGTTATCACATTGTTACTGTTTGCAATCTGTTCCACCGAGAAAAACTTTGGGAAATTCTACAACAATTGTAGCGCACCTAACCGACATAACGCGTTGAGCTACCACCAGTCCGATCCCGTACGACCCAGATTTCCATTAAAGCGACGGTTAAAATCTAGACACAAACTGGCAAGAGTTGCGATCTACAGCGCTCCAAGAGCCAATTACAGGAATCTGTAAGCTTTTGCACTGTCTGCTCTCAGGTTTTGCGCACTATTGCCGTCGCTTAGGAGACGGTGGTAGCTCGTGCCGTAAATTTCAATTACACAACTCTTGCCTCATGATCTAGCCGGGATACACACACACACACACTGCTTCAGAGCAGAAGTTTGGGACTTTCCTTACCCGACTTGCCGAAGAGAGAAGATGCGGTCACTCGACCTCTTTTTGAACCCTCTTTAAAGGCATGTCGGAGAATTCAACCTACTTTTACGCCCACCACGTATACTTCCGTTCGCACTCAATGGACGGAGGACATTTTATCTGCTGATTTTACAGTGATTTTAACTAGAAAACCTTTTACTCCGAGACTGTGCAATTTTCTTTCTGCTTCACTTTTTGAGGGCCGGTTTCGTTCGGGAAAATATTTAAATCCAAAAAGGTAAAAGGTCATTCGGGGCAGAACTCGTTACGCTTCCTGCCGCTCACTGCCAAAGTAGAATAGGATTTGTGGCGTGTTATTCTACTTTTCTTTACACTTTGATTAAGTTAGCAGAAGCAAAATAAACCTGCCGCTTCTTAGCTGTGTCCAAACACGCTGTAGCCTACGACCGATACCGTTTAGCACGGGGTGCATGCAAACACGAAAAGTATCCTCTGCCCGTTTTACTTTCCCGGACAATCGCATGTTTATGATGGCACCGGTACAGAGGCAACGAAAGCGCTATTCTGGGATGATAAAGTTTTCATTCTTATCCGCCTCTGCGCGTCCCAGGCGGCAGAGGAAGTGTTCTAGGAACCAGCTTTGCCAATTTTTCGGTGAGGGGATCCCATTAATGGCAAAGGACGAATCTCGATGGCTCACGTCAATAGACAAACAAAACCACCCTCCTTTACCAGTCACCCCTTATTGACAGATGTGTCGCGCTCAGACGTTTCACTTAACAGAGAAGTAGATATGCGGAAAGTAGCTTTACATGGGACTCTGAGCAATAAGATAAGAAACGATAAACTTGACCGCATGCCCCTATGTGGGTAAAACTGAAGTTCGTCTGAAGGTCCTTCCCTGCCATGGCCTGTTGCCGTGATGAATAGCAAAAGTTACTTTTTTTATTCTCTTCCAGCGTCGCTTCGGATTAGAGTGGCGGTGCAGGATCGTTCATATTGTGCTCCTGAGGGTTTGCGCTTGCGAGGGGATAAGTTTCCTTTGCTATTGAGCGAAAATTCTTTATGATTTGTTAAAGCTACCAACTTCGAGCTAAGTGTTTTCTCATGTCAGTGTTTCATCGAAGTTTATCACTTTTTCTATAGGTAATGTTTAAGGATGCGAGAAGACTACGACGTTCTGTGACTGAACGTACCCATCCTTAGCAAGATTGTCAATCCTGCGTACGGGGGGCTGTGACAAAGTGTACCCATATCAGGATAGTCAATCCTGCGTATAGGGGGCGGCGGCAGCGGTCCGAATGGGATTCGATGCAACGTCGGACCTGATCGTATGAACCAGGCCTACGCCGCTATTCATGAGACCACCGAGCCGTCCATTTGAATCCTGTTTAATGGACAACGGGAAATCTCTTACGCTGTTTGTTTTCTTGTTTTGCTTCTAGAGTCCTTTCATACTCAGTCCATGAAAATTCATTCCAAGCATGCAGCAAGCCTGTCAGCTCATAATTTAAATGTGATGACGATCGCATTCCTTTTCTTCTTCGCTGTGAGGTCTCTTTGTATTTCACAAACATCCCAGAAGCCGAAAGAAAGCACTGTCTCAGCACTTACTCACACTGTACAATATTCGTCCGAGGCTTCGCTTTCAGGATCCGGAAATTAAAATCCACCATTCTTCGCCGCACCTGTCCGCTTACTTCAGCGCCTGTGGATAAGTGCCATGAAATTCGGACATGGGCCAAAGACGGCCCATACCGGCGGCTAGCGGTGAAATGTGAGTGAAAAACACGCGACACAATTTCATAACGCGCGGAATACACCAAGGCTTCCGCTCCATCTGGACTAAATGTGGGTGTTGGACCACGCGGCCCGAGATGTTTCACGCTACGGCAGAAGCCCAATAATCAATAAACAACTCGACAACGACGTTGCTGAAAATGACGGATAAGTCGTCGTCGGCGTCATCATCACTAGCCTCGTCAACAGAGCTGGCAGAAGTTGGCAGCCAATTCAACCTATCAATGGTTCTTCCTGCCGCAACGCTTTGCATTATTTAATACTTTATAAACCACCGTCTGTAATGAGGGTCCTTGTGGATTTAGCGCTGCTGGTCTCATTTTCACTGCAAGGAGAGTGTCGAAACGTTACTGAAACGAGGGTTGGTGCAGCTTCAGCCAGCTTTTTCCCTATACTTAGTACCCGCGAGTAGTGCAATGGCCGGAAATCGGTGCGAGTCGAGAGTAAAAATGTGCGCCCTTTCCCTATCAGCACACTGTTATCGCAACCAAGTTCTCGTAACGCAACACTATCTGGCAGCCAGCTGTTGTACGCTGATGGTGTACGAGTGCGAGTGGACCACCAAAAGAACACAACATTATCGATTGCTACAAATGCACCTTTCAAAGGTAATCAGGCTCCACAGCGAAAGGAACACTTTGGCATGGTAAACCTGTGTCTAATTTCGTTTATGTTTTTCCGACGACACTTCTCACAGGCCAAAAAACCGCCGGATGAAACAGAACGGAAAGTCAACTTCCCGCAATCCTGGAAACGGACTGTCGAGCAATAAGGGAAAAACTTTTTGAATTCCATTCCATTCTTCCTTTCTTCACCTCTTCACGAAACCGAAAGGCTCGTGCACTGCTCGCTTTCTTTGCTTTCTTTTCGAAGAGTCGCGTGCGTTGCAGTTTTCCCAAACGCTTTTTTTAACACACACACACACGCGCGCACACACTTGCTCAGAACGCAATTCATGAACCAACACGATTTCTTTAAAACGTTCTGGGCATTCCGTTCATCTTACAATACATCCTCCATGGAAACCGCGTGGAAGATGAAAGGATATCCACCGAAACAAAGCATACATTCACACACACACACACACACACACACACACACACACACACCCACACGGTGACACACAAACAAGCTTCCTCAACCTTTATCGTCGGACGCCGAGGCAAACTACGTGTACTAGGACTGGCACCCACGGCGACGTTCCGTTAAAAATTGAGCTTTTTCGTCCTCGGCTCGGCAGTTTTATTCGTTCGGCATAAATGTTCTCTGGCTCGGCCGGAAATTCAGAGCTGCAGCAACTTTCGATGCGGTCTCTACTTCCTGTCGAGAGCGTGAGAGGGAGAGAGAGAGAAACCTCATAGCATGGGAAATTTTCCATGAAAAGCTCTCAGTACGCAGCATAAAAAAACATGTACTGTGGGGCATATAACGCACACAAATTATTCAAGTCGGAGAGAGCGACTGAGAGTGAGAAAGAATGCGTGAGCATAAAACCACACTTGCCGTGAGCAAGCAAGCAACACCACGTGAGGAAAAACGCTCTCTGTTTACGTGCCGCAACCGATGGTAGGCGATGAGCATAGAACGGAGCAGCGACTGTGCGTTGTTTGCGTTTGCCACCGTTCCTAGTGGAACCCGCGCACCTTCAAAGTGCGACCACTCAACGGAGATTAAAATCATAAACAATTTTTAAGCCGTCGCAAACGCCCAGCACCACCCCAGCTATCGGGAGACCGATTGGGACTCGTAAATCACAAAAACCCAAACCCAGAACAATGCCCTACGCCGAAGGAAAGTAATCTATCCGATTGCTCGTAATGGCTATTCCCCTCCCGATTCATGCAGATTTTTGATAATCGAGCGCGTATATTTATCGCCACCCCAATTGTGCCTACTCGTGCCAGCAAAAAAAAAAACAAACATATGTACAAACTATCTTATCAACCTGATTGCTGAATTGAACGAAGGGGCGGACAGCTTATGCTATTGCGATAAGCCCGCGACAACAACCGACCATTCGTGCGTTTGTTTTACTTGAGCTGTGGTTTTTTGGCCGGTGTCCCCAAGCATCGTGATAACGGGCGAATGGGTGAGCAATCTGACTCGGAATTCGGTTCGGTGCATCAGTCACATTTAATCTTCCCCTCCGTGCTCATCGTCACCGGGGGACGCTCTGGTCTGGTGGCAAGTACAAGAAGCATGTCAGTTTACAAAGGCGATCTATCTAGTTGACTTAAAACACGGTAAAAAGATGTTTCTTTTCTAGGAAGCTTCTCACGTACATCTTTAATCTCGAACTACTGTGGTGTGTTCTGGGCCCGGGGGTGGGAATTGGAATCTACTTCCTTACCTACTGGAACTGGAACAGTCTCCCGAGTGGGGTTCATCTAGCCGATGAGGTAAGAGGTAAGCTGCGTGTAACGGTTTCAGTCGTGTTTATGACCACTCTTCCAACTTTTCCGCACAGAGCCACCGATCCACCGATGGTCGTTTCGTTGCGGAACGGGCCTTGTACGATCTAGGCGCACTGACCAGTCGCGGTCCGCGAGTGGCGGGAAGTGAAACCAATGAACGCTTTGCAGTCGATTTGCTACACGGTGCCGTTGCAACCATTGCCCGTGCAGCCCTTCCCGAGTATGACGTTACGTACGAGACACAGCGTGTCAATGGCAGCTATATCCTGGATTACGAAGACTATCCCATCACCAGCTACTACCGCAACGTGCAGAACATTGTGGTATCGGTGGTGCGTCGTGGCTCATTCAGTGGTAAGTATTTGCTGCTGAATGCGCACTTTGATAGCGCTGTGACTAGTCCGGGAGCAGGCGACGATGGTACAATGGTAGTGGTGATGCTGGAGTTAATGCGTCAACTGACGCAAACGGCAGGATCGTCCATGCAGCATGGCGTGCTGTTCCTATTCAATGGCTGCGAAGAGAACACTATGCAGGGTGCGCATGGGTTCGTGCGAGGACACCCACTGGCGCAGTCGGTAGCCGCATTCATCAATCTGGACGTGGCTGCCAACGGTGGACGTGAGATCATGTTCCAGTCGGGACCAAACTACCCATTTCTGATGGCCTACTACCGCGATCACGTTCAACGACCGTACGCAAACACGCTCGGTGAGGAAGTTTTCCAGATGGGCCTAGTGCCGTCCTTCACCGACTACGAAACCCTCTCGAAGCAGGGTGGCTGGCCGGGATTGGACTTTGCGCTGTCCTCCTACGGATATCTCTATCACACTGCGCTGGATGCACGGGAGACCATTTCCGCCGGTACGCTGCAGCACATTGGTGACAATTTGTTGGGACTGGTGCGTGCGCTCAGCAACGCCGATGAGCTGGGCAGCATTCGGGATCACCGTGAAGGAACAGCCGTGTTCTTCGACTTTATGCATCTGTTCCTCGTGTACTATACGGAAACGACGGGGATGATCGTTAACATTGTGTTGGGAGTACTGTCGCTCGCACTGATCATTGGTACGCTCTTCATGATCATGCGCAAGGAAGGTGCGGTCGGCACGAACGTACTGTTCGAAGCCGGCATGGCCCTGATCGTACAGACGCTTTCGATCGTGCTGGGCGCTGGACTGTCCGTGCTGGTGGCTGTCATTTTCGATGCCTGCGGACGTTCGATGAGCTGGTTCACATCGACCTGGCTGCTGTTCGGGTTGTACTTTGTGCCGTGCATTAGTGGCCTCACGCTGGGCCCCTTTTTGTACGTCCATTTTCGTAAGATCGTGAGTTGTGGACTAGACGCATTGCAGTGAACCATGGTGTACATTAGTGTTTCCCTCTATCGGCAGCCCTTCCTGCACGACCAAGGCCGGGTAATACTGTTCCTGCACGCTCAGCACTGCATCTACGCCTTTCTGCTGATAACGCTCTCGATCGGTGGCATTCGGTCTGCGTTTGTGCTGCTCTTTCCCATCATCTTTTACTGCGCCACGACGATTATCAACATGATCATACAGTTTCGGCTACGAGTGTGGATCTACGTGCATCTCGCCGGTCAGCTGGTGCCAGTGATTTACTTTTGCACCCTGACCGTTACACTGTTTGCCGTGTTCGTCCCCATGACTGGGCGCAGTAGCAATAGCTCCAATCCGGACCTGCAAATGGCTCTGTTCTCTTCACTGTTGGCACTGCTACTAGTCGGTCTGCTAACACCCTTCGTAGTGCTCTTCCGAAGGAAGCTGTTCGTGTTTGGCACATTTTTGTTGATGTTTCTTGTTACGGCCATTGTGGCGGCCACTCCAGAAGGTTTCCCGTTCAGAGAGCGCACATCGCCCCAACGATATTACATATTTGTAAGCATCTACGCAAACGGGTGTTATGCATTTTACGCTACCAAACGTCGTTTATTCTTTTCAGCACCAGCAGCGAAATTTTTACTGGCCAAACGGAACGCTGCGTGATTCCGGGGCGATCTACTACCTTCACCCGCAGGATCGTCACACTCCGGCTCTTTTGCAATCGGAAGTGCCCGAATGGTCTGCGGCTCGTCTACTGGGTGACGAGTGTGAAAGGGAACTGTACTGTGGTATCCCTTTCTACATCAACCGATATCATCGACAGAGCGGGTCAAGCTACTGGCTACCGGCCGTGGAACCACCGATCTTTCCCGAACAGGTCATCTTTCAGTTTGTCTCACGTGAGTCACCCGCTCCGGGAAGGCACCGTTTGTTCTTTCGAGTGCAGGGTCCGAGTCATATGAGCTTGTACGTGTCACCGCTGGCCGGTCGAAAACTTGTTGGATGGAGCTTTAGCGATCGCATTCCGCCCAGCGGAAAACGCTGGAATGGTCAGGATGTGTATTTCGTGAACTTTTTCTCAGGATCGCTGGATTTGGCGCCGTTTACGTTTTACATCGAGATTGAACAGGAAGTGGGTACGGGCGATTCGCATTTCTACCTCTCGGTGGTCGCACAGTACATGCATCACGACACCGTGTACCGTGCAAGAGAGTTCCAATCGCTGCTAAACAAAATGCCCAACTATGCGCACACTGTGGCTTATCCGGGATATTTGGAAAGTTGGATTTTCTAGAAATAAAACACTGTAGAACATTTTACGGATTTTCGGTCTGTCTGCTGGTGGTACCTTTATTGCGAATGATCAGCTGGTTGACGTACAAAGTAGCCCCACGGAACGGAACCAGTGTAATGATCGACGGGGCCACGGTAAACTCTCATTTCTACTCGCCGGGGAGTGTGTTTGTAGGAGTTTCTTTTTGTCAGAATTTTCTGCGCAGCACCGGATGTAATCCAACACGCGGATATCAATAATGTGACAATAGTCTGCGAACGATCAAATCAGCTAGAATCAAATGAGGGAAGTTGAATTGGTGTTATAACTTACCATTAATCGGTGTAATGTGAAATTCATCTTGCTGGGACAAGTGTTCGTACGTTAATGAGCCTCAAGCATTCAAGTGGCACCGTATTTGAGGGGAATTCAGTAAAAGAAACTGTCCCTGGAGATATGCGTAACCGTTGGTTCGAAATAAAACCGAAACGATTTGGCGAAAGAAACTGATCGTGGCAGTGCAATTGAATAAGACTGGTTTACGCATCACTTGGCATAAGCCAACCCAGACAATCCGCAGCTATTCCAATTCGTTTTCCCATGCTTGGCTCTTTACGTAATACAATTAGTTTTGTTATGTCAATTGAGAGTGTTATTTTAATTATTTTTTTTATTTGCTGCTTTTTTTGTTTTTTATTTTAATTTTTTTTAAATCTATCTTTTTCTCAATTGCACAAATCCAATCCGAATCTTCACTCTTTTAGAATATTCTACTGACGAGGTGAGCTGGATAGGCTACGACATGCGCATAATCAGGAAACTGGTCGATAAAGTCTTGAAACTCGCGAGTACGATACTGCTCATGGTGCATGTACTGTGCCACTACGTTCAGGTAAAAGTGCCAATCGGCTTCCGTCGACCTGCTGGCCAAACCTTGCACCGTAATGAAAAATGAATGAGCCCGATCATCGATTCCGTGCACATAGTTAATAAAGTATACGTCCTGCCCGTTCCATGGCAGGCCACTCCGGGGGATGGTGTTGCTGAAGCTCCAGTCGACTAATTTAACTCCCCTCACCGGGGACACGTAGAAACTCATGTGATCCGTTCCTTTAACGGTGAAAAAGAATGTAGTCGTGTTGCGTTGTGAATCGTGCTGCTCGTCAACCAGCTGAAGATCAATCGTCTCAGGCAGTGAAAACGGGGCACCGGCTATCCATAGCCCATTGTTCCGCTGCGCGTGCTGAGTGTTTTGATAAAAAGGAATGCCGCAGTAAAGCTCCTTTTCGCACTGATCTCCCAGTGGCACGGCGGACAAGCCGGACTCAATGGTAATCTTTTGGACAAGATCACCTGTGTAACGGTCCTGCGGATGAATGTAGTATCCTCCCTCTAGCCGTCTCAGCGTTCCATTTTGATGATAAAACTCACGCGTGCAGTGCTGCGGAGTACAAGAATGTGTTATGTGTAGTATGTGTCACAGCTGCACAAATCGGATTTGTACTCACGTAGATGTAAAAGCGCTGTGGTGAAGTGTGTGCTCGGAAGGGAAATCCAACCGATGTGACCATGACGATGACCGAAACCACAAAGAAAGTGGCAATCAACGCAACGAAAAGGTATGATTTACGCGCTAAAGATACTAGCGGTGTGAGGAAACCCGTCACAAGCAACCCCACTAGCACGGCAAATAGCGCGATCAGCAGTTCTGGATTGGCACCCGCACTACCTCGTCCTTGCATCGGTATAAAGGTGGCAAAGGCGGTGAGTGACACAGAACTAAAGTACGCAATCGGTGCTATTTGTCCAGCAAGGTGCACGTAGAGCCAGGCAAAGGGCGCATATTTGATCGATGCATTCACCAACGTTGTGAAGGTGTAAAATAGGATGGCCATCGTGAAGAGATAACCTGATCGGATGCTCATCCCGGTCAACACGATTAGTATCAGCACGTAAAGGATGCAGGTAGCATGAAGGAAAAGTTGTACTCTCGCGTGTAGTGATAGATGATCCTAGCGGAAAAGCGATTAATACCGCTTGACATACATTACATAATCTTGGGACAGGAGTACTTACATTTTTGACAAAGTGGATATACAACACCGGTCCAGTCGACGTTGCTATTACAAATGGACAAACGTAGAGGCCAAAGATCAACCAGGTTTGCGTGAACCAGCTCATGGTTGAATCGACGGCATTGAGGATGACAGCAAGCACCAGCGACAATCCAATGCCGACAATGAGCGACAGCAGAATCACACCCATGCTTGCAAGACCCTGCAATAACAGCTGGCCAACTGTTAGTTCCGTCTCTCGAGCTATCATCCACAGGGACAGCCCAATTGCTCCAAGAGCAATAACCGACAGGCCAACGTTCAACAAGATCGATGCCCAGAGTGGATAGTAAACGAGAAACCAGTTGAGAAAATCAAAGAAAACGGCCTTGCTGCCTTCATGCTCGCGGATATCATGAAGCTCCTCTGCATTGGCCAACGCTTTGGTGAGGGCGAGCACGTTGTCACCCGTATGCTGTAGTGTGGTGTTGGGTATGGTATCGTACGCATCGTACTTCGTATGATACAGATAACCCCAAGTACTGTGAGCGAAATCCATACCCGGTATATTGCCAAAGTTCGAATACACGAAATAATCCGTTTCCGACGGTACGAGATCCGCTTGGAACAGCTCCTCCGCTACCGCGGTACAGTAGGGATGGGGAACAAAATCGCGATAGTACTGTCATTCGAAGAAGATGATAAAAATCGGTAATTTTTAATGTCAACTAACAAACGTAAACGTATGCTTACTTCCATGAGGAATGAGTACTTCGGCCCAGCTTGAAACATAATGTCCCGCCCTCCATTCGCCGCTACGTCCATGTTGATAAACGCTCGCACTTTCCTGAACCACCGATGATGGGCCACAAATGCATGCGACCCTTGCAGAGTGTTTTCCTCACATCCATTAAACACAAACACAAGCCCGTGCTCGTAAGGAGCGCCGCTTTGGGCCAGTTTCCTCATCACCTCCAACATGACGACACTCATTGTACCATCGTCACCGGCGCCAGGACTTTGCGGAACACTGTCAAAGTGCGAGCTAAGCATCAGAAAGTGGTCCGGCTCCTTGCTCTGCGACGGTACGATACGAGCGATTACATTCTGAATGCCCTGGTACACACTTGTTTGAGGGTACTTTTCATAGTCCAGGAACATTTCACCGTAAGCTTGTTGCACCTCCACCTCTACCTTTTGGGCCGGGTTGGCTTCGGCTGCAATATCGTTGATAACGCGAAGCAGAAACTGAACAGTAACGATTTCGTTTGCATAGCTGCCGGCCACCCGTGGCCCAACATTGCTCATCTCGAATAGATGTTGTTTGGCCACTTCCGCTATGAAACGGTCTCGATGTGTTAGCTCATCGGTTCGGCGCAACGCAATCGGCATCGAAACCCAGTTCCAGTAAACGAGAAAATAGATTACAACCACCGTGCCGGTCAAGCCAACCAACCACCAGGTAGAGAACTTTTCCTCATGTTTTGACCATTTTGCCTTCGTAAAAGAGGGGCTGTAATAATTGATAGGAAATGTATAAAACATGTACAATTCCCAAGGACCATACTTACGAGCTAGAGGCCTGGAATAGGTCGTTTTCACTTTCGTTCATGTCTGCCGGATATGCCAGTTTAACAGGGACTAACGCTTAGACTTTCAATTGAACAATGTTTTCAATCGTTTTAGCTGTTATCATATCACCGCTAAATGGCTTAAATTTGCCCCCCAAGTGAGTCCGTATCGGACTATGGGAACACTTCGATAAAGCACAGGGTCGATAGTCCATTGAAGATTTATCAGTAGATGATTAGCTTCGCTATTACTATGGGTCGAATTATCAGCAAAAGAGCGCGCTTAATCGAACCATAGTCCCCAAGAGTGGGTGCCTCATATCAGTGCGATTAATTAGCCATTTATGTTTTGAACAATGCATGTCTTTCCGCATACTATCTACCTATCGCAAAAACGAGAAATGTAAGTTGAATTATCGAAGGATCCGTTGGTGAATGTAAATCATCATAGTATCCATTGACATATCGAGCCTTTCTCCATTGCTGTGCTGTTGCTTTCTCGTCGTTAACTCTGAGAATTTTCCCACAAGAAGTTGCTTTCGTTCAGCAGGACACCATGTCAGATCCGGATCCGGAACGCCACCTTAAAAAAGTGCTAAACGTTATTGGCGTTAGCACGCAAATCGGCAACGTTGTACAGCTGGTAAAGCGTCGTCGAGGAAGCCCTCCGAAGATAACGGAAGAGCAGGAAATTCAGCAACGACTCGAGAAATCCAAAGATGCTCGCTCGGAGCGGCTCAACATTTTGGCCACCAAGCATCGGCACGTGCTCGAGGTAGGGGCGTACATCTTGGCCGAAGATCACGACTATGCGGCGGAATGTGTTGCGGATCGGATGGCTGATGTGCAACTGTTGGACAGCTTCTTCGAGGCAGAGGGCGCGAAGGCACTGCTGCTGTTTTACGGCATGTGTCCTCCACCCGGGATGGATACGGGTAGGTACAATTCGAAGGTAAAGCAGGAAAGTAATCAGGTTTGGATCACCGATGGATGCGGTGACAAAGTGACAGCGATCTGTGCAGGAGTGTGTCGGCACAATAATACGAAACCGATCGAAACCAAGAGTCTCAGTGACGTAAGTATAAGGGTCTGGGCAGGAGCGGCAGGCAGAACTAACAGAGTTTTTTTTTTTATTCTAGGAAATATTATTCACCTACATCACCATCCCCACCGGAAGATCGATCGTTTATAGTTTGGTGTCCATTTTGGAGAAAGTTCTGAAGCCTGCAATAGACTCTATTCGCGACTATGGACATTGCAATAACATGCAGAAAAGCAACTTTAAGTACGGAGTAAATCGGTTCATCAATTTCCTTAAAAGCACCGAAAAGGACATTTCGCAGCGCATCGTCTTTGAGGTGGATCGTGATTTGTATTTGGGCTTTCTGCTGACTGCCATACAGGTTAAAGAGACGGCGCGCGATCGTGACAAGATGAGTCGTGTAGAGCAGATCTTTAGCCGCTGGCTGGAACAGATACAGTATGCACTTACGCAGGGCGAACAGATAGAGCAATCGCCTCATTACGCAGGGCCATTAGTCGAGTTGGAATATTGGCGTACAGTACTAACACGCTACACATCCATCAGCGAGTTTACGGAAGGTAAAGTGTTTCGCCACTTTCTGGAATCGTTGAAGATTTCACGCAGCAAGCTGGCTAATGTGTGGGAATGCTTGGCGGCTGAATTGTCCAACAAACTGATCGAGTCGAGGGATAACGTTCGGTTCATTAGTTCCATCGAGCGGTTCTGGGATCCATTGTATCGATGTGAACCGCAGGAAGCAACGAGAAGCATTCCGAGTTTGCTGGAAGTCATTCGACAAGTTTACAAATCGTCCATGTACTACAACACTTCCGATCGAATCACGGGTCTGCTGACAAAAATTGCGAACCAAATCATTATCAATTGCAGGCTGTATCTAACTGACCGCGGCATGATCCGAATCTACAGCCAGCCAAAACAGATACTAATCAATAAAATCACCATTTGTCACAACCTCGACGCTGCCTTCCGAGAGAGCTACAGGCAGACGGTACAGAAAATGACAGACAGCCCTACGGAAACTCCATGGGAATGTTCGCAGGTGTTTGTGTTTGGAAAACTGAACCATTTCAAGCTGCGGCTGGCTCGCATCTTTGAAGTTATGGAACTGTATCTCAAGTACGAAATCATCGAACAAGTAGCCATTTCTGGTACGGAAGTATTTTCGGGACGAATCAAAATGGCGTATGAGACCCTCACTTCCAAGCCGTACGACCCTCTGATCTATACCGAGCACCAATTCGACGTCGACTACGAATGCTACCTGAAAGAGGTAGAAACCGCCGAATCGGGATTGCAAAAGTTCTTGAAGAATCTTCTCGCCTACGAGCGTACGGTCGACAGTAGTCTGCTGATCTTGCGGAGGTTCGAGAAGCTGCAGCTAGAATGTTTGTGTATAGACCGACGATACCTGGATGTAGCCATGATGCTAGAAAAGGAAATCTTTCAACTGAAAGATATTTACAATGAGAACCGAGCTAATCCACCTATACCATACGGTGTGCCGGAAACGGTTGGACGCATCATGTGGGGCCGTGCGCTGTTTCGACAGATGGACAGCCCGCTTGCTGCTCTCAAAAATCGGTCGTGTGTTGTAAACCATCGCAAGGCGCAACTCTGTATCAAGTACTACAACTATCTCTGCGAAGTGTTGATTCACTACGAACTGTTGCACCACAAAGCATGGATGGTGTTTGCTGAGAAGGCCCGAACCAAACTGTCCACGCCTGTTTATCGAAAGCGTCCTTCAGATAACTGGTTAGAGCTTAACTTCCATCCATGGATCAAGCAAGTCATTAGAGAAACGGAAGTAGTACTAAAGCTTGGTCTGAGTGCGCCAGACTTTACGCTTGTTTTGGTACAGAACAAATTGAAAATTGATCAATACTTCGAAAGAGCCAAGCATCTTTTGCGTCAGAACAACACGTTGCGTTTGGGCATTCCACCGATATTTCTACCACTGATGAGGACCTTGCTGGTGAAACTCGATAAAGCCTTTCTACCCGGGCTGTGTGTCATTACGTGGGAATCACTGAACATTGAAAAGTATCTGGACGATGTTGAAAGTACTCTTGTCGAAACTGAACAGTTCTACAAGGAAGTGCACGATATCTGGCAGGCCCGTGTCGAGGATACGCTCAACTCTTTCGAGAGCACAGATTTGCTAACACTCCCTGGAGATCCAGTCGATCCAAACGAGTTTTACGAAATGAACATCCGATACCGACAGTCAGTTCAGGTGTACCTGGAAAAGAAATCGCAAGCAATGGAAGGTTCAGTTATCGAGTTGATCAATAAGTTTGCCACCAAAATTGAAGTCCCAGATCATGATGATCGTGGCAATCGGTGCTATCAACTGCCGTTAGATCAGATCAACGATGAAAACCGGCGCAAGGAGGAACAGCTACCAACGGATAAGTTTGATTGGATTCGATTCGACAAACTGTACAAAACTCCTGCTAATCCCACACCGGAAGCACACCTGGAGGCACTGTTTCAGGACTATGGCGCACTCAACTATGACGTTACTACGCTGCACATAGACTGCATGGAGTTGTTTGCGTACTTTAACAACAGAATCATAAACGTGTTTGTGCGTATGGTGAAAAATTCACTGGAAAAGCTGCACTCTCGTCTCGAGCTGGTACGACTCCAACTAAACAAGGCTGCCATTTTAAGCGAAATCCATCCGTTGATCGTTACCACGATGAAATTACAAGCAGATTGTTGCGACATAATACCCTCCCTCGAGGACATACAGTTTTCATTCGAACGAGTCGTCCTGAACGTGGTGGAAACTTTTTACGCCATTTCGACCTGGGGCCGGCAAGCAAAGTCGGTGGAGAGAAAAGTAAGACGTCCGGTGCTGGCGGAGCAACGTGCCGAGAGGGACTGGTTTAAGCTCATTTCCGAGCACAAGGAGGTGACACGGATGGTGCATGAATTTGACGGTGGTATGTTGCTTCTCAAGCCCGACATTAGCTACGTGCTGAAGGAAGTATACGATCACTACGAATATCTTTGGAAAGAAAACCTGTTTACCATCACAATGGAATCAAAACCTGCGCGGTTTGAAAAGATTAAGGACGATCTCGCATTGGTCACTTACAGCAGTCACATCGGGCCGATCGTTATCAAATTGAATGCCGTAGTGGAGACAGTCCTTCGCCGGTTCTTCGCTTTCTATAATATCCGTATCGGAGAAATTGTCGACTTTATCACAGAGCACGACGAAACTCTCAAACGCAAGCTCACCGATTTGGACGACATCCGGATGGCTATGGATTGTTTGCAAAAGGTGCAGGACAATTTCTCCTTTATTGATGTGGATCTCACGTTTATCGAGCAGACTTACCGCATGTTGGCCGAATTTGAGCAGCTTGAAATAACACAGGAACAGGTCGATAGTGTTTACGGTATTCGCGACACTTTCAAGGCGATGATCAAATTGGTAGAAAAGGTCGAGAACGACATCATCGCCCTGCAAGTGCCGCTGCAACGAGAGCTTGCTGCCGGCGTGGCCAAATTCAACGAAGAAATCACCGACTTTGACCAGGAATTTAAAACGAACGGTCCGATGGAGGAAGGTATTCCTGCAAAAGAAGCTAGCGATCGGTTGCTCATGTTTCAGGGACGGTTCGATGAACTGTGGAGAAAGTTTGAAATGTACGCGAATGGCGAGGCGTTCCTGGGGTTGAAAGTGAACGACTATCCGGTGTTGCACAAACGCAAGAAAGAGTTCAATCTGCTCAACAAGCTTTATTCACTGTACTTGCAAGTGATGAAGAGTATCGATCAATACTACGAAACTATCTGGCAGGATGTAAACATAGAGAACATCAATGCAGAACTTACTGATTTCCAGAATCGCTGTCGAAAGCTACCAAAAGCGATGAAGGATTGGCCCGCATACATTGAGCTGAAGACGAAGATTGACGACTTCAATAACAGCTGTCCATTGTTGGAGCTAATGTGCAACGAAGCGATGAAAGATCGGCACTGGGAAAAGTTGGAACAGATTTTGGACTGTAAATTTGATGTAACGTCTTCAACCTTTACCCTCGGTAACATTATGGAAGCACCGCTGCTCAAATTTTCTGACGATATCGAAGATACATGCATCGGTGCCGTGAAGGAGAATGACATCGACACCAAACTGCGCTCGGTCGTGGCGGAATGGTCCACGGTCAATCTGCAGTTCGCTGTGTTTAAAGCACGCGGTGAGCTGCTCATAAAACCTGCCGAAACGGTCGAGATCGTGTCGATGCTGGAAGATAGCATCATGATCGTCAACTCACTAGCATCAAACCGATTCAACGCCCACTTCAAGAAGGACATTATGTTGTGGCTGCACAAGCTGGTCAACACTGGGGAAATTCTAGAAAAATGGCTACAAGTGCAAAACTTGTGGATATACCTGGAGGCCGTATTTGTTGGCGGAGACATTTCGAAGCAGCTTCCTCAAGATGCGAAGCGCTTTGCAGGCATTGACAAGAGCTGGGTTCGTATTATGTTTCGAGCACGGGACAATCCGAACGTTGTACAGTGCTGCACGGGTGAAGACTTCATGTCGTACACACTAACCTCCCTGCTGGAGCAGCTTGAAACGTGCCAGAAATCGCTAACTGGATACTTGGAATCGAAACGTCTACTATTCCCACGGTTCTTCTTTATCTCCGATCCAGTGCTGCTGGAAATTCTTGGCCAAAGCTCTGATCCGACATCGATTCAGGCACATTTGTTGAGCATTTTCGATGCCGTCGCTAGGGTAGAGTTTGATGAGAAAACATTCGGTAAGATAGTGGCCCTTTACTCCGACAACGGCGAACGAGTTCCTCTTGCTAGTCCCGTATTCTGCACTGGAGGAGTGGAGATGTGGCTCGGTAGCTTGCTGGGCGAGATGCAGGATACCATCCGAACAATTTTAGCACAGATAGCACACTGCCTCGCCAGTCCAGACTTCAATTTCATCGTTGGATTCCAAGACTTTTGCGGGCAGGCCGGTCTCGTGGGCGTTCAGCTGCTTTGGACAAACGAGGCAGAAATAGCACTCAGTAAATGTCGCTCGGACAAAGCAATTATGCGCGTCACCAACAATCGATTCCTTAATCTGCTAAACAGCCTGATTGAATTGACGGTCAAGGATTTAACAAAACTCGAGCGCATTCGATTCGAAACTATGGTTACGATACACGTGCATCAGCGTGACATTTTCGATGATCTTGTACGCTTCCGCATACGCACTGCCCTTGACTTTGAGTGGCAAAAGCAGGCCCGCTTTTACTACATCGAAGAAACGGACGACGTGATTGTGAAGATAACGGATGTGGATTTCATATATCAAAACGAATACCTGGGTGTAACGGAGCGATTGGCCATCACACCGCTTACCGATCGTTGCTACATTACGCTTGCGCAAGCCATCGGTATGTCAATGGGAGGAGCTCCAGCCGGTCCTGCTGGAACAGGCAAAACAGAAACCACAAAGGATATGGGCCGTGCGCTAGGAAAGCTTGTGGTGGTCTTCAACTGCTCGGATCAGATGGATTTTCGAGGGTTGGGCCGCATTTACAAAGGTCTCGCTCAGTCCGGATCCTGGGGTTGTTTCGATGAGTTCAATCGTATCGAGCTTCCCGTACTTTCGGTAGCAGCACAGCAGATCCAGTGAGTATTAATTTCATCATTATGACATTCGTGAGACCTATTGTGATACATTTTTTATTCTCTTCCAGCATCGTACTAACTGCTCGCAAGGAAAAGAAAACGTCCTTTCTGTTCAGCGATGGTGATACAGTGTCACTCAACCCAGAGTTTGGACTGTTTATCACCATGAATCCCGGGTACGCAGGACGACAGGAGCTTCCCGAGAATTTAAAGATCATGTTTCGATCCGTGGCAATGATGGTTCCTGATCGACAGATTATCATGCGCGTTAAGCTGGCCAGTTGCGGTTTCAAGGACAATGTTATACTTGCCCGAAAGTTTTTCACACTGTACAAACTTTGCGAGGAGCAGCTTTCAAAGCAGGTTCACTACGATTTCGGTCTGCGGAATATTCTGTCCGTGTTGCGAACGCTAGGTGCACAGAAACGTGCCAACCCTACCGACACAGAAGAAACCATCGTTATGCGTGTCCTTCGAGACATGAACGTGTCAAAGCTGGTCGATGAGGATGAGCCCCTATTTATTTCGCTGATTGAGGACCTGTTCCCTGGGATCAAACTGAGCACCTCAAGTTACAAGGAACTGCAAAAGGCTATAGCGAACAGTGCTGAATCTCTAGGATTAATGAATCATCCTGAATGGAATCTGAAAGTAATCCAACTGTACGAAACATCTCTTGTGAGACACGGACTCATGACCCTAGGACCAACAGGCGCCGGCAAAACTCAGTGCATACTGACACTGCTAAAGAGTTTTACGGAACTCGGCATGCCGCACAAGGAAATTCGTATGAACCCGAAAGCAATCACAGCTCCTCAGATGTTTGGAAGACTAGACGTGGCCACCAACGACTGGACGGATGGAATCTTTTCCACTTTATGGCGTCGAACATTGAAGGTAAAGAAAACGGATTTTGTATGGCTTGTGCTCGATGGACCGGTTGATGCAGTATGGATTGAGAACTTGAATTCCGTGCTAGATGACAACAAAACACTAACGTTGGCAAACGGTGATCGTATCACAATGGCACCGAACGCAAAACTAGTCTTTGAGCCCGACAACGTAGACAATGCATCACCGGCCACTGTAAGTCGTATGGGCATGGTGTTTATGAGCGCTTCCGTCATGAAATGGGAACCTATTCTCAATGGATGGCTCAAAACGAAGCCACCAGATACAAGTGAACTCTTGCGGCGTTTATTCTTAAAGATCTACAACGATTTGCATGAGTTTGTACAAACGAAACTGAAGGCTAAAATGAAGATACTGGAATCCATCTACATTAGACAGTGCTGCGATCTGCTGGAAGGATTGTTAGCTTCCCAGAATGAAGGTGAAACTACTGCCGACTTTACTGACGCACATGTCGAGAGGCTGTTTTTGTTTTCTCTGATGTGGTCTTTGGGAGCCGTGCTGGAGCTGGAAGATCGTGAAACAATGGGAGAGTTCATAGCAAAACATCCATCTAGAATGAGTGAGTAGCTCAACTAGAAAACGTTGTGGCTTAGGATTCCATTCTCATCACTTTCTTTTGATCTATAGAATGGCCAAAGCTGCAGCCAGGAGAAACGATTTTCGAATACGTCGTATCAGAGGAGGGTAACTGGCAGCACTGGAACGACCGCGTGGAGGAGTACATCTATCCTAGCGAGAGTGTACCAGAGTTCGCCAGCATATTGGTGCCCAACGTTGACAATGTGCGTACCTCATTCCTGATCGACCTAGTTGCACGGCAAAGCAAGGCAGTGTTACTGATTGGTGAACAGGGTACTGGTAAAACTGTCATGATCAAGGGCTACATGTTGCAGTACGATCCCGAGTATCATCTTTCGAAAAGCTTCAATTTTTCTTCCGCCACTACGCCAAACATGTTTCAACGTATCATAGAATCGTATGTGGAGAAGCGTGTCGGTACAACTTACGGTCCGCCTCAACAGCGCAAAATGTCCATCTTCATCGACGACGTTAATATGCCGATTGTCAATGAATGGGGCGATCAGGTTACGAATGAAATCGTGCGCCAGCTAATGGAGAACAGGGGTTTTTATTCCCTGGACAAACCAGGCGACTTTTTAACTGTGTTGGACATTCAAATGCTGGCAGCAATGATTCACCCTGGTGGTGGAAGAAACGACATTCCGCCTCGATTGAAACGCCAATTCTGTATTTTCAATTGTGCCATTCCCAGCAACAAGTCGATGGACAAAATATTCGGCGTACTTGGTGAAGGTTACTATTGCGAATCGCGCTTCAATGAGGTGTTGGTACGGTTCATTCCACGCCTTGTTCCATTGACACGTAAAGTATGGCAAGCAACGAAAGTAAAGATGCTTCCGACTCCTGCCAAATTCCATTACGTGTTCAACCTGCGAGATCTTTCTCGGATCTGGGAAGGTATGCTGAAAGTCAAGTCGGAACAGTGCCAAACGATACGTACGGCTATTAACGTAAGTGAATGTGTTATCAAAGAAGTTTGTTACTAAATTAACAGGGTATTGGCTTACATTTACAGCTGTGGAGACATGAATGTACACGTGTGATTGCCGATCGGTTTACGAATTTTGAAGATCGCATATGGTTTATCGACTATCTGCGTACGGCAGCAGAACAAGAACTTGGAGGCGATTTTGAACACTATCAAGAAGAAGAGCAATTCTTTGTGGACTTTCTGCGAGACGCTCCCGAGCCTACAGGTGAGGAAGGTGATGATGTTAGTTTAGAACCACCGAAGTTATACGAAGAAATGCCTGGTTTCGAAGAAACTACTGCGCGAGTGAAAATGTTCCTGGAGCTGTACAACGAACAGATACGAGGCGCCACAATGGACCTGGTGTTCTTCCGTGACGCTTTGATTCACTTGATGATCATCGCGCGCATTATTGGCACCCCACGTGGAAATGCACTGCTTGTTGGTGTAGGAGGATCGGGAAAACAGAGCTTAACGCGACTAGCTTCGTTTATTGCTGGGTACAAGTTTTACCAAATCACACTGACGAGAGCGTACAATGTGAACAATCTTATGGAAGATCTCAAGTATCTGTATCGCGTAGCTGGAGTTGAAGGCCAGGGTATAACGTTCATTTTCACCGATAACGACATCAAAGACGAAGGTTTCCTGGAGTACATAAACAATGTGCTAAGCTCGGGTGAAATAGCCAATCTCTTTCCCAAGGATGAAATCGATCAAATCACAAACGAGTTGATACCGGTGATGAAAAAAGTCGACCCGAAGCGCATTCCGACGCAAGACAATTTGTACGACTTCTTCATCTCTAGAGCTCGAGCGAACCTTCACATTGTACTCTGTTTCTCACCGGTGGGAGAGAAGTTCCGCAACCGGTCTCTCAAGTTCCCCGGACTCATCTCAGGTTGTACCATTGATTGGTTCCAGCGATGGCCTGAAGATGCGCTTGTGGCAGTATCGACACATTTCCTACGTGATTACAATATCGTCTGCACGCCTGACGTTAAGATACGGCTGATCGAAATCATGGCCTTCGTACAGAACCGGGTTGCCGAAATATGCGTCGAGTATTTTGAACGATTCCGCCGACAAGCACACGTAACACCAAAGTCGTTTCTTTCTTTTCTGGAGGGTTACAAAGTCATTTATCGACAGAAGCATGAAAACATTGCTATCTTAGCGGGACGTATGCAAACCGGTCTAGTGAAACTTATCGAGGCCGCTGAATCAGTCGACGTGCTACGGTTAGAGCTTGAAGAGAAGGAGAAGGACATTGTTGTTGCCACTAAAGCAGCGGAAGTGGTACTCACATCTGTGACGGAGTCGCAGCGCGCAGCCGAGTTGGTAAAGGCAGACGTATTATTGGTGAAGAATAAGGCCGATATACTGGTAGAGCAAATCCAAACGGACACGCTAGTGGCGGAAGAAAAACTGGAGGCTGCCCGACCGGCACTGGAACAAGCTGAAGCTGCCCTCAAGACAGTCACCGGAGCTGATATTGCGACGGTACGTAAACTCGGTAAACCTCCGTACCTGATCACGCTGATTATGGACGTTGTGTTGATACTGTTTGGAAGACGTATGGCGCCTGTAAAACCGGATGAGGAGCGCCAATTTATGCTTGCCTCGTGGGAGCAATCACTTAAGGTAATGGCAGATACGGGCTTCCTGAGTAAAATTGTACGCTATCAGGCGGATCTTATCAATGCCGAAACGGTTGATCTCATGATGCCCTATTTCAACTACCATATGTACACGTTTGATGCGGCCAAAGCAGCTTGTGGTAATGTAGCCGGACTACTAAAATGGACCGTTGCAATGGCAGATTTCTACGACGTCAATAAGGATGTATTACCATTGAAAGCTAATTTGGCTCGGCAGCAGAAGAAACTCGATATAGCCATGTCAGAAAAGGCAGAAGCGGAAGCACTGTTGAAAGCAAAAGAAGAGGAGTTGGCTGTTGTACAACAAATGTTTGACGAAGCAATGGAAAAGAAAAAAGCCGTGCTGGATGATGCAAAACAATGTCAGGACAAGATGGATGCAGCTTCAGCATTGATAGATGGGCTGGCAGACGAGAGAGTACGGTGGACGGAACAGTTGGAGCAATTTAAGGATGAAACAGAACGACTTGTTGGAGATGTGCTTATTCTAACCGGATTCCTCTCCTACACGGGACCGTTCAATCAAGAGTATCGCAACGTACTGCAGATAAGTTGGCAAAGCGAGCTTAGCAAGCGCCGTATTCCGGTGTCGAGAAGCATAAACATCACGGAAAATCTCACCGATCCCGCCACCATCGGAGAGTGGAATCTGCAGGGATTGCCGAATGATGAGCTTTCGATTCAAAATGGCATCATTGTGACGAAGGCAGCTCGCTTTCCATTGCTTATAGATCCCCAATCACAAGGAAAGATGTGGATCAAGAACAAGGAAAACGATTTCGGTTTAGTGGTGACTTCGCTCAATCACAAGTACTTCCGAAATCACATTGAAGACTGCATTTCGCTCGGCTACCCGATGCTGATAGAGGACATTGGCGAAGAACTGGATCCCGTGCTGGACAATGTGTTGGAGAAGAACTTTATCAAAATGGGTAATACTTACAAGGTAAAGGTTGGCGACAAGGAGGTGGATGTGAACGATTCGTTCCGCATGTACATGACCACAAAGCTTCCCAACCCACTGTACACGCCTGAGGTATCGGCTCGAACGTCGATCATTGACTTTACCGTTACCATGCGTGGACTGGAGGATCAGCTTTTGGGTCGAGTAATTTTGACCGAGAAGCGTGAGCTGGAATCCGAGCGAACGAACCTGATCAAGGATGTCACTGCAAATCGACGTAAAATGCAAGAGCTTGAAGCGAACCTGCTCCACAAACTGTCCACAACCCAAGGCAGTTTGGTGGATGATGTGACAGTGATCGGGGTGCTAAACACAAGTAAAACCACCTCGATTGAAGTGCGTGAGAAGCTGAAGATTGCTCGGGAAACGGAGATAAAAATCAACCGAGCTCGCGAAGAATATAGACCAGTGGCCGCGCGAGGTAGCGTATTGTACTTCCTCATATGCAGCATGACGATGGTGAACAACATGTATCAAACATCACTGGTACAGTTTCTGGAACGTTTCGATATTTCAATGGCCCGCTCCGATCGACATCCAGTACCGATGAGACGTATCAACAACATCATCGAATACCTCACGCATGACATCTTCCGTTATGTGTGTCGTGGATTGTATGAGGTGCACAAGTACCTGTTTGTACTGTTGATGGCTTTAAACATTGACCTGGATCGCAAGACTGTAACACATGCCGAATTTCAAACGTTCATCAAAGGCGGAGCTGCATTGGATATCAACACCTGTCCGGAAAAACCGTACAAATGGATTGCCGATGTAACGTGGCTAAATTTGGTGCAACTGTCCAAGCTGGACCAATTCAGTGCAATCCTCGATAGCATCCGGGACAACGAAAAGGGCTGGAAGGCTTGGTTCGGTAAGGAAGCACCGGAAGAAGAGCCATTGCCATCCGAGGGAGGCTATCAGTCAATGGATGCTTTTCGCCGTTTATTACTGATTCGAGCTTGGTGCCCAGACCGGACACTGTTCCAAAGCCGCCGATATCTTGGCATGTCTCTTGGTGAACGATTTGCAGATCCAGTCATCATCAACTACGACGCATTGCTTGAGGAAAGTCGTCCTCTTACACCGTTGGTTTGCTTTTTGTCTATGGGCTCCGACCCGACGCCCAGTATTGAAAGTTTAGCGAAAAAGAATGCCATTAAATGTCGCTCTATCTCCATGGGTCAAGGACAGGAAGTGCACGCCCGCAAACTTGTGGGCAGTTCGCTCGAGGAAGGTGCCTGGGTGTTGCTACAGAATTGCCATCTGGGGTTAGAATACATGAACGAGCTGATGTTGCAGATCATGGATTTGGACCGGGCGGGTCCCTCTGCTTATCATGAAAACTTCCGCATTTGGATGACGACGGAGCCGCATCCCCAGTTTCCCATAACCTTCCTGCAGATGTCGCTAAAGTTTACCAACGAACCGCCATCCGGCGTAAAGGCCGGTTTGAAGCGTACCTACGCCTCGATGTCGCTGGAGATGTTCGAGTACAGTGATTCTCCGCTGTACGTGCCACTGATATACGGCATATCGTTTCTGCACACGGTTGTGCAGGAACGGCGAAAGTTTGGCCCTCTCGGATGGAACATTCCGTATGAATTTAATTCAGCGGATTGGCTGGCGAGCTGCATGTTCGTGCAGAACCATCTGGATGCGCTAGATCCTAAGGTTGGACGAGTAAGCTGGAAAACCATGCGCTACATGTTGGGAGAGGTGCAATACGGTGGTCGCGTTACGGACGACTACGACAAGCGGCTGCTCAACACTTTTGCTCGCGTCTGGTTTTCTGATGCAATGTTTGAGGAAACGTTCCGCTTTTTCCGCGAGTATCGCATTATGCGCTTCAAAACCATCGAAGAGTATCTGGAGGCAATCGACAACATGCCACTGGTAGATCCACCGCAGGTGTACGGATTACACTCGAACGCAGACATTACTTATCAGAGCAACACAACGAAGGAAATTCTGGACACGATCGTCTCCATCCAACCCAAGGGTAAGATCGGTGCTATTGGGCGTACCACACCAAAAGACTGATAATTTTCTTGCGAATTTTTATAAACAGAATCATCTGGGGGCGGTGGCGAAACACGTGAAGTGACCGTGGCACGGATGGTACGCGATATGCTCGGCAAGATTCCTCCCCCATATGACCCGTACGCAGTGAAGGAACGGTTGCGAATCATGGGTCATCAAGAATCAATGAACATCTTTTTACGCCAAGAGATCGATCGAATCCAGCGCATCTTGCTGCTTGTACGTCAAACGCTCGACGATCTGCTACTAGCCATCGATGGAGTAATTATCATGAATGAACAGCTTCGGGATGCGCTGGACAACATTTACGATGCCCGAGTACCGTCCGTGTGGAAGCGTGGAAGTTGGGCTTCGGCCTCCCTTGGCTTCTGGTTTACGGAGTTAATTGAGCGGAACACACAGTTCCACAACTGGTGTTTCCGCAAACGACCCAACATGTTCTGGATGACGGGATTTTTCAATCCGCAGGGTTTCTTAACTGCCATGCGTCAGGAAGTCGCTCGCGCTCACAAGGGCTGGGCATTGGACATGATCACACTGCACAACGATGTCACCCAAATGTTGACCGAGGAGTGTAAGGTAACTCCACCGGAAGGAGTGTACGTTTACGGTCTGTACATAGATGGAGCTGGCTGGGACAAAAGATTCATTCGGTTGCAGGAAGCTACTAACAAGGTTCTGTACTCGCCAATGCCTGTTATACACGTGTACGCTATAAACTCCACAGCACCGAAAGACCCAAAGCTGTACGAGGTAAGTTTCACCAAGGTTTCAAAAAGCGTTTTGTAAAACTTTGTCAATGCTTTGTCTCTCTGCAGTGCCCGGTATATAAGAAAGCCAATCGAACGGATTTGAATTACATTACGCCGTTGTGGTTGCAAACGGCCAAACCCCCCGAACATTGGGTTCTTCGTGGTGTTGCCCTCCTGTGCGATATAAAATAGATTGTGACAAAAATATCGAAAAGAAACCTGCCATGGAATCACAAAATGGGAGCAGAAACTAATTTTGAACTTTAAAAAACTCCGAAATTGTCAAGCAAGCTATAGGTTGAAGTTTCAATAAATAATTATGATGATCAATTTAAAAACGTTACCTTTATACATTTTATGCAGTACATTGCAAAATAGTTTAAAAGTGATTATGGCCAATGTAGGATAGCCTTGTGCGCTACTGTGCGGCAACGTTTACGCGCATGCGATCTACACCCTGTAGAACCCGGTGCGTTGATTGTCAGACGGTAAGAAAAATGGTACAACCCTTTTCGTGGCACGGCTTTACAGCCATTTGAAACGACGGTTACTTTTTCAGAGTTTACCATCAAACAGTGTTACCATTGTTCTGTGTTAAGCTCGAATAAATACACTAAAATACACTCTACAAACTCCCTGAATACATATTGCACGACACAGCATTATAGTCAAAGCATTAAATAGCTAGTCATCAATTCAGTGCTTGGTTGTTTCGATAGCTCAATTCATTCTCAGTTGTTTGAAAGACCCATTGATTCACTTTCAGTTGTTTGAAAAGACCAAGTGTTATGTTAATACCAAGAATTAAAAAGTGAAACTAAAAAGCCTTCAGTAAGCAAACAACCTAACCAACCGGTCAAGTTGCATGGTTAGTTAACTGAACTCCTTCCTGGCAAAAGTTTTAACACATCACAGGTTTATACACAGTTGGTATGGCGAATGGTTTCACTTTCCGTTCCGCAGTATTGCTGTTAACCGGACACAATCGAGTTTGCTCCAAACTTACTATATCGCGTCACACGCAACAGTTGACCATGAACGCCAACAGCGGTACTGCATTTATTATTCGACATCCATGTTCAATTATAGAAGTCTTAAAAATTTCCGCCTTGCGTTTAGTTTATTGAACAATTTTAGGAGTAAATGGAATCACATGGGCGTTATTTGAAACACATTCGATCAAGTCTTTTCACGCCGTGAAGTGATCGTGATGCAGTAACATATGGTGTATTGCTTCCGGAATGAAGGTAGAAGCGGTTCAGCAACAGTCACCATCACTACCACAAGGAAAAAAGAGAAGAGGGAAACAGAGCAATGTCCGGCATCCGAAGTTTGCCACCAGTTTGCCAGCGCTGCAGATGACTGCAAAGCGTGTACCGCGCGTCTTGATAGCCGCCGGAAAGCATACTTTCTGTGCTGTGTTTGCGGTCCGGGTACTATGACGGTGCACAATCATCGATCGTAAGGCCTCCCTTCATAAGTGCAGTATAGTGAACGATAAATCCGGATCAATTGCCTTCGAAAACCTTCGGTGGTCGATCACCTTCATCTTTAAGGGCGTCATAAAATGACCCTTCAATAGTTCTTTGCAAAATAAAGCACCCAAACTAGTTTGGTGATCTGGCGATGGGCGTAATGTTTTAGCAGTTGTCCAGTGGAAACGAGACTCGAAATGTCGCACGCACGCACACCTGCCAGGGGTAACAAAAAAGAGGGTATAAAAGAGGGGTTGGACGGTCGCTGAACTTGCATGTTTTGTATCACCGCACCAGCTCCGCGGGAGGAGGGAGAAAGATAGAGAAAGAGAACAAAACCGCCAAACCACGCAATCGTTGCGACAGTGTCGAGAAACTCTTGCGTTAGTTACCCCATTGGCGCATTCTAATGCAAATAATACAATTACCCCGATCTCGCATCGTAATAAATTATGCAAATACCATGGAAATTAAGTTTAAATACAGCAGACAACAGGCCCATTTACAGATCCCCGGCATCCGGGGGAAACAATCGAGACAATGCGTGTTCGTTTGGTCTCACTCGTCATAGATGGAAAGATCGAATTGAATCTCACGCAGCTTTTGGCGCACTGCTGATGCGACAATTCCTACGCATCTTGTTTCATATATCACCATTGCTTACACACCGGTTCCGCCGCTGGACACTGTACCAGTGTGGGTCCTCGTTGAAGGTCGTTGGTTTCATGACGTCTTACAGTCAAAGACTTTGGAATTCTTATGAGAGCTAGAATGAATTGAAGAAACATCTCCAACATACATGGCTAACGATAACGGTAAACGGAAGTGTTAAGGGACTGCTGTGCGGGAGAAGAACGATACAGAGCGACCAAAGCAAAGGTCGAGTAGAGCTGTCTTGTTCTCTCCCGATTGGAGTTTTACACGGAACGAGCGTAGCAACCGATGTAACCGATCGTCGAGTCAGCGTGTTTTCCAGTCTTTCTCAAGTCCGACTACCGATGTAAGTTGGAATTTTAGCAGAAATTAAAAGATTAAACAAAATTAAAATAAAGATTTCACACCCTAGCCAGTGCTGTTTAGGATCGTATGGAATGATCGTGTGCCGAATGTTGGACACTTTCTTGTTGTTGCTCGCTGCAAAACGGAACTGGTTGAGCAACACTGCGTCGTACTTCCACATTTTACTTCCCATCGCGAACCGCGAAACACCAGCGGCTCGCATTTTCATTTACTAAGAGACAGCAAACTGCGAGCAACGCATTTCTCTCTCTCTCTCTCTCTCTCTCTCTCTCTCTCTCTCTCTATCTCCCTCTGTCGCTCTCACTTTGTTGCTGACGGACATCCCGCGGACGGTGCACGTCGCTCACGTGAGGCTGAGTGCATTGGGGAAACCTGGCAAGATCCGAGCGGAAACCCCCGTCGAAGGAACACAGAGCCACTTTTACAGTGCTGCGTGGAAGTCGAGGAAGCTTCGACGTGTTTGAGTGTACAGTATTGCGGTTTGGGTTTTTTCATCCAGGTGCGTGTGCATGTTTCCCTCCACTGAGAGTGTGTGTGTGTGTGTGTGTGTGTGTGCTTTTTTATATATATACCTGCGCGTGTGTGTGAAATACTTTTCCCCCACCACGCGGTCCGGTGCGCACGACGCTGAGCGCAAATGCTGTGGGAAAAACACGCGGTAGCGCGGTGGCGCACGGTCAAGTGAAACAACCAACGTAGCCCGCCCAGCGGTATTGCCACCTAACCCCATTCTTCTCGCTGCCGTTGTAACGGTTCCTAACAGTGGGCTAAGCGAGAAAGCGCCTGAAAACGTGATAAAGAGCGACAATAAAGAGCGAGCGAGAGCCCACGACGAAGGTCGGTAGGAAGCTGGCGCGTCCGTTAGTGAATTCGTCGCGCGGAAAACTCGAGTTCCACTGACAGTTGGCCAACGACGACGACTCGACGTGGAAAACAGACACCGTGTTGGTTCGCGACAGCGTCCACGTACGCAGAATTGTCCGCGGCGGTATAGCGTTTGCTTGATCCGATCGATCGGTTCCGATACCCACCCCGAGGGTATTGTATTACATTGTGTGCGGCAAGGCACGGCGGCAACACCGCTCTCGCATCTTTCCCATCTAGTGTTCACTGTCACCGTGCTGTCAAGCGGTTTGTTATTTGGTCGGAAATTAACAAAAAAGAAAAAAAAAAAAATTACAGCCACCCTCTACGCACGCATCCCCAGCGGAGACAGTTTGCGTCCCCTGACCGCAGTGATACCTGACACCCACCCCCACACTCATCGTGTACAGCACCATTCCATGTGGGCAAAGTATAGCTTTTGGCCGTTTTCGATCGCTGGTACGTTGGTTTTTGTGTTATCTCGGTGCTGTTTCTCTTTTTGTTGCCCCGCTTTATCGGCATCGAAGCATCGGGAGCACCGGTTGCGGGAAGAAGGGAGGAACGGGAGCCTTCTGTAAAGTGTCACGGCCGCAGGGTGGTTTCGTCGTCGTAATGTTACCCCTATTTCGGATCCATATTCATTGTGTACAGTGTACAGCGTGTTATCAGCGTGAGGTGGTGTGGGGCGCCCGATAAGAGAAAAGTCTACATCCATCCCCAAGACTCGCGAGCAGTGCGCGCACGTAGTGTATCCGTCGTCACGATCGCAGTAGACGCGCAGGCCGGAAAAGTAGTGCCCTGTGGAAAAGTGCTGCGTGTGCACCATAGTGCAACTACAGCTGGTTACAGTGCTGATCTTCTACTGGGTGGTGTTTGTACATTGGTTGGTGTTGGCCACACAGTGACACCTTGCGCTGCTGCTGTTGGCGCCGTGGCAAATATTTACCCAAGCGAACGCAAATTGTGGTTGCCCTTGTGTGTCTTGACGGTTTCGCATAGATTTTGTTCATACTTTAGATTACGTGTGTTCTGTATTAGTGTGCGTTTATTTGTGTAAGATATACCAGTATCAGTACGGCAGAGTGCTCTACAATCTTTTCTGTATCTTTTCTTTTTCTCCTTTTTTAATCATCCCTCCTTCTCCGAACCTTCGTGTCCATCCTTTTATGTCCTTCTGCTCCCATGTCCCACTGACACAGCTAACTCACTGACACTCTCCAAAGCTCGTCCTCCGTGCCATTAACAACGTGTTTTTTGTTTGGTCATAAATCCCGACCGACCGGTGCGGCCCTCTGCATATAAGCAGCGCGTTTTTAACTTCCCACTCACCACCAATCTAATCTCCCTACTACATCTCCCCCGCTTTGGGGCCGGAGACTAGTGCGTGTGTTGTTTTGTGATAATTTCCCGGTTCCGGTTAACGCTCGGTACTAAATTTTATCCCAACACCGTTCCCTCTCCCTTCCCATCTTAAACTGTGTGTGTGTGTATGCAACAAGGGTGTAACAAACAACACCCACCATACACACCGCTCCACTCCCCCAAAACCAGTGTAAAGTGCCTGCCCCGCCCCCTGTAGAGCGTCTCTATTCTACCGATTTCATCGGCACCACCACCACCACCACCACCACGATGCCGTTGTTCAATAAGAAAAGCACCAAAATATCCAATCCTTCTCCACCGATGACCAAGGATCCGCATGCGTACCTCCACGATAACAACAACTACAAAAACCCTCCGATCCCAACAGCGCCCACGATCCACCACGACAGCATGAGCAACGGTGGCCACGGCGAGTCGACCGTCACCAAGCCGCAGCTGGTATTTAACTGCCAGCTGGCCCACGGCAGCCCGACCGGCTTCATTACCGGCTTTGCGAGCGTCAAGGAGCTCTACCAGAAGATTGCCGAATGTTACGATTTCCCGATGGACGAGGTAAGCATCCGCATCGATCACAGGCAGTGATCAATGGCATTGGAATGTGTGTGCTTATAGCTTACCTTTCGCTCACGATATGGGCCCCTATAAACGGAGGGTATAAGAAGAACATTATCTTATCTTGCGCTGGGACACATCCAACGAGGTGATTCGTGTGCGAATTACCTTTGTTTTGTGTCGCGCTGTCACTGGCGGGTTTGCACACTCGAGGCACCTCAACTGCTGGGCAAACGGTACTCGAGGGAAATCGTTGACGCGAAACGGCCAATACTTGGCAATCGATAATGAAGCATGAGCTCGTTCGTGGTAACGACTCATACCAGTGCAGCGTATGAGTACTACTCGTAAAAAGCAGATATTCTATCTTAAAGGTTGGTTAAGTATAACTGCGCTTGCCTACGTTACGTGCCTAGAAGGGCACGGAAACAACACATGTACCTTTAAGCAATGATTCACCGATTTTAGAAGGTTTTTGCAGCTTTGGTACTATCGGTACCATCCTCTATTGGTATGGGAGGGGTGTGGGAAGGGTTGGCTGGGGATACGACTCGGCCACAATACCCAACTATAAATCCCGATTATTTTATTTTCTTCCTCAAATCCAATTCCTGCGCTACTGAGCCACGGAACTAACGTTTTTGGAAAGCAACAAGAAAAAAGGCGAACAGGCTGGCGTTCATGCTTGATGGAATTGCATAACGGCATCAGCGTGGCCGGGCCTCATCATCATCATCATCATCATCAGGCGCGCGATTTGGTATGCGCGGGACGGTGGTGTGGTGTGTTTATGCAGTTTGCTGCGATGGTTTCAATTTTCGGCCACCGGAATGCCGGAAGCCGATGGAAAGTTCGTTTAATCGAGCAGCGATTTTGTTGCTATAAAACGTAAATTACTGAGCACAAGTACGAACCAGCGGCACATGCAACAAGGTGCAAGGTCTCTTATGATATGAATTTGCCTCAATTCAGAAGCTCAAAATCCGATCCCGTCTCAAAGCGTGCGCCGGGCATTGCTTCTATCCCGAAAGTGGGTTTGAGGTTGAAAAACAGAAAATTGGAAAAGAATCGACTTAAAGATAATATCAGCAAACCCCCTCCCGGATCGTGAGGCCCCTATGTCGATTCCGTTGGGATGCGGAATTGGGTCAATATGAAACTCACCCCTTTTCTCCTGCTTTTCGGTAACTTGCTTATGCCTCTCTTGCTCTTCGCACAGCCTTGCAAACAAAGCCACAGCAAGGCGCGTGGCCGGTAACCTGTTTAGATTCGAGCTGGGCAGTGGCTTGCTCTGGGATTCGCCACAATGAGGCCACAGGTTGTGCATCATTAGCGGGTCGAAATAGGCATCCAGGAAGGAATTGTATACCTACCTCCTTCCACCTTCCCCCCCCCTCTCCCCTTCCAAACAGAGAATAATACAGATCGATCGCCAAGAGGCTCTCGTTGGTTCGTTGGCCGGTGGCCACTCGTGTTGTATAATGCTCTCTCCTTGCGCGTATGAGATGAGTCCGTTGCTTGACCGACATTCCCGGACGTGTGAACAATTATTATGACAGCTTTTAATTTGTGCGGCTTCTGCTGTATTGGAATTGAAGCAGCGATCAGCAGGTGTTTAACGTGATCCAGCGAGGCACGTAAACTACGATGATGCTTTACCATCATCGCACCACCTTTCGTTTGCAATAGTTTGCGCAAATGTGTGCAATTTTCAACAGGAAAAAAGGCTTTTGATGCATTTTTTTCATACGATTGTGGGTGGACTGCAGAGCAACAATGCGGAACGTGTGAATTGAATCGCTAACATCGTTTAAAAAGCACACAACAAGCGGAAAAGCTTTTCTTTGCAACGGAATGTTAGCATGTAGAGCGGCTTGTGGCGAGGAACAATGCCACACGACCGTATGACCCATGTTTGCTGTTGTTCGATGGGATTTATCTATTTCTTACATCAACTGGAAAGCACGTTTACTTTTAAAGCTACAAGTAAAACGTTATTCTAAATAAAGCGCTCAAAATTGCAGCTCCCGTGCAGTGAACTGAGTCTCGTACACTCTGCCACCCTCTTGTGCGCCATCGGGGATCTCGTTTCGTCGGGGTGAAAGTCCACCGAGGGGTAAACCAATCGATCTACACCCGTTGTTGGGCGCTAGATAATTGGCGGCGCGGAATCCAACCGAGATGCACCATCTTTGGTGCACAACAAAGTACGAGCATGCGGAAGGTGGAAAGTGAGTTTGTCTAAATAGGCTTTTGATCGTTCAGTTTGATTGCAGATTCAACATCAGCGCTCGCCTGCCGTTTGAAAAAGGATCGAAGATAAATAGACAGCAAGTGGAGAAAATGCTAAACAACTCCCATGAGTAGGCTCTCCTCCGATGGGTTTGGTCCGATGCATCTGCCGCCTGACCGGCCGCGCCGTGGCGAAAGGCGAACAGGGCAAGCAAAGGGGAAAACTGTCCCACCCGGGGGACGGGTTTTCAGTTTCCAGTTTTCGCTTCCAGTTTCGCGTGTTCCGTGATCACTCTAAAACTGTCCAGCAACAGCAGCAACAGAGGTAGTGTGTGTTAGACTGCAACAAAGTGCGAAGGGGACAGCTGCGAAGTGAAGGAGGGCAGAAGAAATTTGTGTCCAAGTGAAATTAGCAAAGTTGTTCGGCCAAACGACTTTCTCCTGCTTCGTTCAGGAAGAAAGGTCTCTCCCAACATTTGGAGATGCCGTTGTAGCCGGTGCCGTTGCGAGATGAACTGGATCGGTTTCATTTTGGATCGAAAATGTAAGTGATCTGTCGTTAAGGACAGCTCACTCGATCCTCTCTTGGTTTGGGTGCATAAGAAAATAACAAAAAAAAACATGTTGGCCAGACAAAGCTGTGGGTGAAACCGATTGACTTGTTGACTGCATAATTCCATCTGGAGCGCCGCATGATAGCTTAACTGATTCTGCTCGCTGTTACTGGAGCACGGAATAGGATTAGCTACCCCTATCCTCACAAAACTAGACTAGAACCAGTCTCATAACTCGTTTGTACCAGAAGCGACCCCAAAATGAGACCATGCCATGGTAAAATGCACCCGCGGCATCGGTTTATTCCCGTTAGGTTAACCCAAGCCCGAGAGTTGAGTAGGTAGGTTGGTGATTTCGCTTTATTCATAGCGTAACGAACCACTTGGCGTGTATGTGGCCTGTGAACGTGCTGAAGGCAACATGGAACAAGACAAACAAAATTCCTCCCGCTCTTTCCTGCCCCCCAAAACAATGCGTGGGCACTCCGATGCATTTGCATACTTCTCCTGCGTTGCCTTCCATCACGTTTTGTGGGCTTGGGCGAGTGTTTGGAGCAAAGTGCACGTGCACATCGCTGGGATGAGATACAACACTCCCGATCACACGCGCAATCTGCTTATGCATTTTGAGGTTGTTTACGGATCGTACCAATGTGGTCGCTAATATAAACGCTAAATTTAATTACCAAAAGCAACACATTAAGCTCGATAGCAAACAACGGTCCACGGCGTTAAAGTAATCGCCGTGGCATCGACGTGAAAGGTTGCACACCTCAGTGTTTTTCACTGGCAAGGTCTTGTTTGGTTCAATTCAATTAGAAAGTAACTTCATACGTTCATTTCTCCTATTGCTGGTGCTGCTGCTAACTGCAACTCGCACAACCAATGTCTGTCAACTCCTGATGATGGGGGATGGTGGTGCGATGTGGGGCTTCACTGGAAAATACGTCTGCGTGTGGTTTTGTTCCCTTCCCTTCATTACCCGCTCCTTATTCCGATGAGGAAAGCCAGCTAAATAATGAACAAATAATGTTTCCAATATAAAGCTAATTAAGAATGTTGGGAGAAAACAAATGCCCATGCTATCCTCAAGCTTAGAAGTTTGATCGCACTTATCTGCTCGTTGAGTCGAGTGAACGGAAAAGAAAGATAAATGGCAATAAAATTTTTTTTATTCTGTAGTGACGGCCTGGCCGTATTGTGTGACTAAGTGTACCCGTCCATATCAAGATTGTAAATCCTGCGCATGGGGGGTTGTGACTAAGTGTACCCATAGCAGAATAGTCAATCCTGCGTATGGGGGGCGGTAGTGGTCCGAATGAGATTCGAACCGGCGACGGGCCTTTTGACAGCCCTACGAAATGGCAATAAAATATAACACTGCAAAATGCAAAAAGGGTGCGATTGATGCGTTGCATCGTTGGCGTTGGCAAATGGCAATAAAATATAACACTGCAAAATGCAAAAAGGGTGCGATTGATGCGTTGCATCGTTTTGCCGAAGAAATGACCCTATTTATGACCCTAATTATCGAAAATCTTAATTCACCATCTAATTGATTGTTCGGTCGGATGCAAAACCCCAAAGAATGCCTTATGGATGAAGGTGTAAAAGCCAAGACCAATAATAAACTATACTCCGCGCCAAACAAAAAAAAACAGATCCACCGGGCATAGGAATCACGCTCTGTTTGGCACGACGGGTCTGACCTGACCAGATGAATGTCAGGCCCCAAAACTCTCGCTGCAGAAAGCCCTCGAAGCTGACACACCGCGATTGCAACCCGGCCCGGATCGGTTCCACGCTGTTGGATTCACTTCCGCTTACTCGCACACACACACTTACACACATAAACCTGTACGCCATGATGCTGTGAAATGGTTACACACAGAAAAGGTGGGGTGGAAGATATTTAATTTGTGGTGGACAGCGCGAAGTTCAACGCACGCGTTCGAAATCAATCCGACCCAAACCGTCTGCAGATAGATGGATAGGTGGAAAGCTTTCCACCACGTTCATTGATCGTGTGATATTGCTTTTTGGGAGGGAGGAAAAGTGCATCGAAACGTAACGTCCTGCAGCACGAAAGTCGTGTGACCAGTGACGTTTTTCGTGTGTGCTTTGGAGGTCTCTGTGGAGCTTCTCTGCGTGGAGCTTCGATGACATGTCAAGGTTAAATATGTGGCTTCACCAGTCATCTCTACCGATACAGTCGGTCATTGTAGTGCATTGGCAGTCCTCAAGAGATCGTTTTGTTGTTTCATTACGATCATCACAGCTCTAGCAGGAAAATAAATTGATGATGCAAGCAGTTCATTCGCTTAGGGAGATGATAAATAAACTATAGCAAGCGTTTGTTCAACCTACTACAAATAGTCGATCGATTGAGGCAACCTTACTTATATTCTCAAATAACAAGTCTCGCCCACAAGTTATCCGATACGTAATATACATAAACAAAAGCAAACCCACAAGAAAATCCTATTAGTAGAGTCGTTTGCTTGTAACAAAGGCAAAAGCTGCACTAGGTACACCCTCTGTAATCAGGCAGAGAAAAGGGGCGGCCTGCGTGGAAATGGTTGGAAATTGAAAGGAAAGCCAAAAGACCGAACCGAAACGCACGTGGAAATTCCACACACCAATACGAACCGGGCTGCGCGAGAGGAGGTCAGTGGAGAATTAATAATGTCGGCCAATTGTAGGCAAAGATGGCATTCGTGATGAATTTTCATTCGCACACCGCCCACCGCCCACCGCCAACCGTCACTCATCATCGTTGTAATAATAGTAATAAAAAATTGCTCTGCTCACGTCAGCGGTTTTGGGCAGCTCTTTTCGTGGAGCGCTTGGGACGATGGCGCCACGTGAAAGAGAAAAACAATGGCAGCACCAAAAAGATGTTAAAATTTCCAACGAATCTTTGAAGCGATGGATGATGATGCACTGGGCTGTTGTTGGTCCATTGGGTCAAATACCACCCCCCTTTGCGTCACTTCAAACACTTCCGCGAAAAGCGCGAGAGCGCCGAGCTGGTGATCACACTTTTCTCGAGTGCGGCGCCGCTCAGTATGCACGATCGTCATGCAGAAGCACAGCCTACAGTCGCTAGCTCGGCGTGGATCTTTCGAGACACGTTGACGTGTATAGAAATTTGTGAGTTTGATCTTTGCTGCACATAGTTTGATAATAAGATTGATTGGGTTTGCTGCTATCTTTGCTGGTGATAGAGTTTAAAAAAAAAGACAGTAAGTGTGGTGATGTGAGCGATAGTTCGGAGACTACATAATTGCTGTGTATGTGTGTTGAGAAAAAGCCACGATTTATTGTACTGCATTTAGTGACACCTCATAAACCACACCAACCATGATCGATTGATACTTTCAGCTAATCGAAAATATAGATCAGCATCTTATAGTTTTCTCCCTTTAACGCTCGTTTCAGATTCTGTTTTGCACACTGAACTCGCACAAAGTCGACATGAGCAACTTGTTGGGAGGACAGATCGGGCTAAACGATTTCATTTTCGCACACAAAAAGGGCCGCCCGAAGGAGGTGGAAATCGTCAAGTCGGAGGACGCCCTCGGTCTAACGATCACGGACAACGGTGCGGGTTACGCATTCATCAAGCGCATCAAGAGTGGCAGCGTCATTGATCGCATTCCTCACATACAGGTAAGAGAGTGAGAAAAGCGACAAGAGTCTTGATATGATTTGCCAATTAATCGTCACGCTACGGTTCTGCTTGTAGATTGGAGATCACATCGAGAAGCTGGACGGGATCAATGTAGTCGGCAAGCGACACTATGAGGTGGCCCGTATGCTGAAAGACATTCCTACCGGCTCCACCTTTACCATCCGTCTGGTGGAACCGATGAAGAGTGGATTCCAGGGAATTGCACCGCGCAAGGGTACGGCCGGTAGCAAACCGGGCAAGCATGGATACGGCAGTGGCAAGGAGACGCTGCGGTTTAAAGCCAATGGAAATGCAGCCATCGAGGACGAGGTACAATAAGTGTGATAAATATCAATTTGATCCACTGGTATAAAACTCTCTTTCTATATCTCTTCTTCTTGCTTTTGTTTTAGCACGATGATGCTACGCAAAGTGGAATTGATGCCATTAACTCACTGCTGGACTCCTTCATGGGAATCAACGATAGTGAGCTAGCCACACAAGTGAGTAGATATGTGAAGCCCCATAACATGAGAGCATGATATAACGAAACTGCTTGTCTGTCTTTTCACAGATCTGGGAACTAGGTAACAATAAAATAAACTCGATGGACTTTGCAGAAGCGATCGATGCATCCGACCTGGAGGCGTTTGGTTTTACTGACGATTTCATCATCGAGCTGTGGGGCGCCATCACGGATGCTCGCCACGGTCGATACAAAAGATAGGCGAAGGATTCGAAGATCCTGCTTGAGCTGATCACTAGGGAGCATTTACGAGGAAACGAAGGCAGCAATCGGTTAGGCGAGAGGCGCTCATGAAATGTGATGTGTTTTAAACTACTACTACTACTACTACTACAACCACTACTATTATTACTACTACCAATACTATGCCCGACGATTTGCTAAAATACGTTTACAGTGGTTCGTAACGATTGGTTGTAACCCTTTGCAAGCGGCACTGATATAGATAGGCGATAGAGAGCTAGTTAGAGATGCTCGTGATAAAAGCATTCCCGATACGATCGACTATTTTAGAGAGATTGGATAAAGTTTCAAAAATAAGACCCATAATTACCACAAAACATTTCTCTCCCAACATTCCTAACATCCGCATTCCCGACAACGGTAGACGGAATTAAAAATAAAACCCTTATCTCACCCTGTGCAAAGCGGATGGTTGAAGAGTTTAATATGAAGTGCTAGTGTTTTAAAAGTCTGTAAAATGTTGTAAAAATGTGCTATGTTAGGAAATGCAACGAAAGTGCGCGAGAGGCAATGAACGTCTCGTTTCTTTTGTTTGTTTTCTTTTCACTAGGGAAATAGTTCAGGAACAAGGATGGGAAACAGGTTAAAAAACACACAAGGTGAGGATTATGAAAGCATTCGCATAGGCGTGTGGGGTGAGGTAGGCGCCAGTGGAGTAAAGGATAAAACGTATTTTAGCAATGCAAACCCGTATGAAATCGTGCAAGAATGCAAATAAATATTTAATCATAAGGACATAATATCACTTTGTACTTTCAATGTGTCGCAGGCAATTGAAAAATTCTTTTCGATGACAATACATTAATTGTGACAAGTTATAAAATTAGTAAAACGTTACTAATGGCTACTAAAGGCACTTCTGCAATGAAAACCCACCGTGTACATGGTGAAAGCTTACCAAAAAAGCTCCCCACTGGGACCAAAGCTTTTGAATTGCATGCAACACCTGTAGGCATTTGCTACACTAGCACACAAGTAGACATAATAATTTTTTTTTTTATTATTTTTTAGACTCTTTGGCCATTCAGGCTAACATTCGCCTCTCGGACATAATAATGAGACATTTCTTTTATATATTTAATGTCCTAGCCTAGCCATATGGACAATATTTTGCATTTTTAGATTGTTGTAGGAAAACAACTTCCACAATACGAGCTAAGCATATACCAACTAGCAGCGTAAGCTGGAGTTGAATCGTACGCACGTTTTTTTCCCCAAAGGCATTTGAAGCGTAATAACTTTTAGACGATCGTAATTAATTTCCGCTTCAATGTTTGAAATGTATTTCGTGCACCTTGCGTAACAACGACGGATTGGTCCACACTGCTCCTTTGATAGTATGTTTTGCTGTTTTAGCTTGACAAAATGCTCTCAAGCTTTCTCTTCCTGACTAGCCGGTACAACAATTAATGGCCGAATAAAATGCGCCGTAAGTGCGACGAAAGGCGAAACAAATTAACAGCGTTGTCGGTCGGTCCACGGCAATGGAGAAAACACAAAGTAAATTGTGGCATGTGAATCTGACATTTAATTACTTCCGTCCGATAGTGCTGCTGGAGATCTTTTAACCTCTGGCAACCAGAGTGCATGACCTAACCAAGATCTTGAGATCTCTACTGTCACTCATCGGTGTCCTTCATGCCTTCATGTCCATCTCTTATGTGTCCTTTGGCTTGCACTCGACCGGCATCGAACATTTCATGGACGCTGGAAAGGGTGTGGTGTGTTGTGAACTTGAAAATCACCAAACAAGCAATAATGCGCTTCCACCCTTGCACCTAGTGCACTGGGGAGGGTGGCTCAGGACGTGGCTGGTTACATGCGAACAACAACAAACTGAGGATCGTGCTCAGGTCGCAACAATTGTGTATTTATTTTGATGTCGTGCTTTACCGTCATTCCATGCACTTTGCGAGTCCTTCGCCGGCAGGGAAGGTCGGGGAAAAGTTTCGAAATGTGTTGACGAACGCGCTCGTTGATTAAAAATTCAATCAACTCACCTTAGCGCAGCCATACGATCGTCTTCGATCGATGTTTAACGAATTCGACAACGACAACGTCAACAAATCGGAAAATAGGGGGAGTGACATTTACTCCGCGCCTCGGAAGAACTGATACCCCTCATCAGGCCCCTCCCGCACTCGAAAGTATGTCTGTCGTGTCATTAATATTCAATTGTTGCTGTTTGTACAATTATGAGCGCACCAAGGACGGCGGCACCGTATCGAAACCAGCGTTCGCGATGTCAGCATGGACATACTGGTCTACCTACGGGGGGCTAGAATGTTCCAACGTCACCTTCGACGCGTCGGTGAATCACCCCGTCGGTAAAGGGCGGACAGATGGATAGATACGGCATCGAAGAAAGTAGGAGTTAAAGATCAGGTGGCGGGGTGTGCGATTGCGTAAACCGGTGCGCACGGTCTGAAGAACAAACTTCGAACTTGCTCGTTATCGAAACCGTTTGCAACGACCCGCACACCCAAAACCAAAACAAGGAACCGTTTTGCCTCTCCGGCCGCGTGTAGGATGAAAAGCAATTCGAGCTTTTCCCGTCATCCAAGCCGCGCCAAGATCATGTTGTCTCCAAAGCCCATTTGGTCGTGCGCAGCCCGTGGCCAGCAGCGGCGTTGGTGGTGGCGTAATTTATTTACATAACTTTTACGGTCAACGCCAAGAAACCACAACGGACCTGGCGGACATGGTGACTTCGAGCGACTCTGTTCAGCATTCTTAAGGAGAAATAGAGGTGCCGGAGAAAGAAAAAACCAGAAAGGCCTTCTGGAGTGCGGTACGAATTGAAACATAACACTCGCCCCGATGTGTGGCTATTTTTACCGCAGTGCAGTACGCGGGACACCATTTGATTAGCGGCAAATTTATGGCGCACTGAGCGGCTGCTGCAGGCGGCTAATTTTAACCGCAGTTTGCCTTTATTTTACTAATGCATCATAAAAAAGGTGGCCGATAAGAGGAACGGAACGCATATGGGGGGACTGGCGAAGGGAGGGATTATGATAGACGAGAGTACAAATTCAATTGACCAATCAATAAAGGATAAATCCTTCGGTGTGGTAGGAGATTGTGACAAAACAGCAGAAGTTCCCGAGTGAATAGTGTTTGGTTTTCCCTGGTTTTCATTTCAACTGTGGAATGAAACATTTCTGTTAAGGAAGAAGCGATGCAACGATTAAGATATCTTCTCATCCCGATGGGAACTTCCATCAGGTCTATTGAAACACGGTTCCGATTCCGTAACAAACCCCAGCGCAAACCAATAGCTACTCAATCGAAGATAGAAACCGAAACAATACACGTAACAAGCAAAGGATGGCATCAGACTCATCTCAGATTCCCAGGACAAGCGCTTCCTGATTTGGGTCGCTTGCAGCAAAACTCACTTCCTGATTTGGGTAATAAATCGTTCGAATGCTCGGAAGGCGTCTTGATATGATAATTACATTACGAAGGGCATCCTTGGCCCTTTCCCGGAAGAGCAAGGCCGTTACCGTCGTTCCATCGATAACTCCCTTGTTTAACGACGTTGCGTTGCGGGCTTTGTTGATGCATTTTCTCACTTTCTGTCTCTCTCTCTCTCTCTCTCTCTCTCTCTCTCTCTCTCTCTCTCTCTCTCTCTCTCTCTCTCTCTCTCTCATGAGTGTAAAGATCAGTATGTTTTCCAGTGCGACAATTTTGATGAAAAACGATCACCGACACATTATCGTATTAATGGAATAAAATAGACCACACCGCGGCCTAAATTGATCGGATCAAGATCGTCACGCTGGCGTCATGACCACCGTACGACAGCGAAATTATCGCACCGCTGCGAATGCAGGCCGCCGCATAATCCTCTCACCAAAACCTCCATTTTCCTAACGTTGCAGGTGCTGGGGTTTTTCCATGTTTCGATGTGCGTTCTTCTTCATTTTCCACCATTTTTCCCGTATTGCAACAACACACTTGGAGGGTTTAGTGGATTGGAAGGGATAATTCCTCGGCAACTCGTAGAGTGGGTGCAAAGGAGCGCGGTGGAATGGAAGCTTAACGCTTGCAGATTGTTGTGTGAACGTTTTTTGTGCTTCTCCAGTTTCGCGACCATCCTCGATGCTTTCGGACACTCGAACGGACCGCTTCAGTGAGTGAGATTATGTCACGCGAGACTCACTCTCGCGCACCTCACTACAGCTGCAGCCTCAGCCTACCATCAGATGTGGTTTCTCACTCGTTCTCTCATTCGCTCTCATCGCCGTCATCGACAGTGCGGCCGCCAGCGCAGCTTTCTTCTTGAGGCTCGATCGAAGGCACCCGTCGTCACGTGGTTACGATGATTACGCGAGACCCAGCCCATGGGCCTTTTTTCCTCTGGCAAATCGGAATCTGTCGAGTTGTCTTAGTTGCTTACCTTTGTTCCCACTACATTTCATTTATTTTACTATATGCAACTCAATTATTGTGTAACGCATAATAAAATACGCCAGCCAACAAGCAAACGCCGGGAAAGAATATTTCGCACTGGACAATAAGAAGCTACGCATGTTCACAATACGCTAAAAATGCATTAAATGAATGGTGCACGTGCAAAAACGCGCGTACGCGATTACTGTCCGTTTCATAATAAGTGGTGCATTCCAATCGAAAGGAGAGAAACATACCGATGGGTACTGACAAACAAGAGTAAACTCGAAGAAAAGGAAACTCAAGTGAGATGAGATGAAACATGATGTGATGCACGGCCGAATCGTATCGGTTAAACACAAAACAGCACGTGAGCGACCGGTTGACCCCGCAAATCCATCAACAACCCCCTGTCCCTAGGTTTGATTTCATTCCCCCCTCTTTTTTTCCTCTTCCTCCCCTCTCTTGCTCTCCCTCCCTCCAGGATAACCTGATGTTTGGTAAGCCGATGCAGCAGCCCATAGCACAACATTGGCGCCAAACGCGTCGGGTTAAATAAGGTCAACGGCGCCACAGTGTTCCAGACATTCCCACCAACAAAAATCGAAAACAAGTCAATCTGGTTTAGGTTCGGCGCACTAGGGAGCAGAGAACGGAATCTTTAGGTAAGGTTAGTGACGCCTAATCGACGTATCTTGGAAGGACAGGTTCCCGCAGGGTGTCTGAACTGTAATTCCTACTTTTGTTTTTACTTTCGCTTCTCTACCAAATACGCGTGGCGAGCGCGAGAATGGCGTTGAAACGATACGATCCTCTATAATTCAATTACCAACTTGTGCCAGTACGTATCAACTGAACATGCGTGTGGGGGAAAAGGAAAGGAAAAGCGATTGCTACGGCCAGCAGTCAGAGCAGCATAATAATTCAACACTTCGCGATGCAAACCGATCCGGTTCAAACCAGCTCGGCCCGCGACTCTAGATTCCGATGGATCCATTCGTCCTTGCGAGGGTTTAGCAGAAAGGGGGCTGTTTTCCATCACACTCGTACACGTAAACTTGCCTTACCATTCGGTGCGATGATTGCAGTCCTCTGGTTCAGACCAGAGGGACAAGAAAAAGAAGGACAGTGGAGGACGGTTTGGTGTTTTCTGTTTGCTAAAAAGTGCACTGTGCACTTTATTGAAAGTGCAGCCAAGTAGTAGGAATTGTTCTGCCGCATTCGTTGAATTTCGCTTGCACCCGACACGGAACCTGTTTCGTCGGGAGTCTGTGGAGTGTGTTCCAAATCCAAATGGAAAGTCACCAAGCAGTGGGATTTGTGGGATGTGACACACCTTACAGTACCAAAGTGGCGTCAAGTTTGCTTTAAACTGCTCAGAAGAAATAAAAACAAAGCTACCCCGAAGCAAGAACTTAAAGCTCAGCCAATCTCAAGCTGGTACAGGTGGTGGGGACGGACCTGTAATTAACCCGACACGACCCGACCCGTCGTGCTCTCGCGAGATTTAGGCCCACGATTGAAGTGAAGGTGGCCGAGAACGTCTCAGCCAACAAGCTTAGTCTGTCGAGGCTTTCCCGTACCCTTGCATCCGTTAGCGTATTGCATTCGGCGCAGCAAACTCCCAGCTAGAACAACTCCGGTACGACCTTAGTTAGTTCGGCTCAAGTTCACCTTCAATGAGCACGAGTAGTAGTAATGCGTCGCGGACAGCGCTTAGTGCGCAAACGAGGGACATAAAGTTCTTATAGTAAACTCGTAATTGCATCATCGAATCGTCACGGCTAATGTGTTTTTGGTGGCCAAGTCTGCCGTCACACCGCTCGTTTGTATGCTCCTGACCAAAACTGAAATCAAGACCATCTAAAATTCCCATTATAGTGTACAACATCGCAGGTAATCAACGGGAATAATCGTTATTCCCACTCATAGACATTAGCGTAGAGCTTTTATGTTCTTCTTGTGGTACAAAAACACGCGTTTATTTCATTTCACATTTATGCAAAATGCCACGGCACAAGAAAGATAGAATAAATAACTATACTAAAAACTATTTCCAGAACAAAACCGGTTGAGCGTTCACTGCTTATAAATTATTCTGACCTTTCCTGGTTCTGAATTAAATTATTCTTCCAAAATCCAGTCCACAGAAAAACCCCGGAGAAGAATATGCTGAAATTTTTATCGGTGTTTCAGTAAGAAGCTCTTGACCGAAACGATCGATTCAAAAGTTCTTGAGCAACGGTTCAAGACGTTACCAACATTCGCTGTGGGATTTCCCCATCTACCGTGTATTGCCACAGAGCACCTTTCACACTTACGGTAACCCTCCTCAGACGTGCTCCAATATTGCTCTCGATTCCGTTTCCTTCACTTCAGTGCATTGTAGCAAAGAAAGCACTCTAATTGTGAGGGCCACAATAGGAAAGAGCGAGTCTAGCTTGCAACAGCAGTATGCCCGCAATGTGTAAGAAAAGAGGTAACACACACATAACAGTCAGCGGCATAGAAATAGAACCGTGCCCACAAAAAAAAAAAAAAAAACACAAACCCTTGATGGCCTCGATGGAAAGTGTAGACGATCGAGCGCGCGCGTGCGCACCAACCCGCACAGACAGATTTAAGTTAGTAGACGCCAGACTGAAGGCCTACAACGCCCGGCCCAAGGTGTGTGCCGGCCGCGTGCAAGAAGGAAAGATAAATCGGCATGCGAACGAGGAAGTGAAATCGTAATAAAACATAGAGATTAGAGTGTCCCGGGTAGCCAAAACGGGAGACGAAGGGGTTTGAAGGCATTTTACATAACCTGCGCGACACACTTTTGCGCCATTTACTCTGCCACCCCTGTGGTCTGGGGTGCTGGCGTACCGACCACCGTTTTGATCTAAATATTCTCCTCCTGCTACTGCCTGCTGGATGGACGGCTGCGTTCCCGTCCTTAAATGGTGAACTAGGACGCGAAAGGAAAACAAACGTCTAAGCCGACGACGGCAAAACGAAAAGTGTCGGGACTCCAGGGTGCAGTTTTCGGTACGCTTGGTGCACGGTTTCACTTTCTTTAGTCCGAACTTTGGCATCGATAACTCAGGATTCGTAATTTGTCCCAACGACCACGGTGATATAAAGGGTGATGGCTGGTTAAAACGATCTCTGTCCCTGTTGCGATCAATTTCTTCCTTTTTGCCAATGGCAGTTCCATTAGAGCAATACTCCATGAGTTCGTTTTAAGTGCGCAAGATCTTCACACAAGAGTTTTAGAAAGTATCCTTCTCGATCTCCTTTTAATATTATCAGTTTCATTTTAAAATGTACGTGCGCGACATGAGTTACATAGCTAAACACCATCACGGCATAACTGTCACCAGCAAAGCCAGACCTCTTCAGAACGCCAAACGATGCCAAACGAATGACAATAACAAGGAAGTGACGCCATTCGACCGACACCGTTGTGTTGCAAAACCCTTGCCGTTGAAGTTGGCTGTAGTTTGCTTCTCACGTTTTGGGATCGAAGGCGCCCCCCAAAAAACACCTCTTAGAGTCGTAACAAGTTAGCGCTGGCAACGTAATACAGACTTCTGCTGGTGACGCTCTCGGTTAAGGGAGATCCTTTTCAAAAATCCCGCACATGCTCCATAGAAGCATCACGATCACGACTGCCAGGCCAAGCCTTTACACGCCTAAGCACCATTGCGCAAGCCCCTTTTCATCGACATGGCACACGATAAAGGTTTACGTTTGTGAGCAGCGTTCGAGGGCGATAGGAATGAGCGATTAAGCCGAGTCGAAGTGGGGTGGCGGTGGCCGGCTACTTTAGTCATTTTGGTGCTGGATTGGAAGCGGCGACGGTTTCGTCGCTTGCGCTGTCGTTCAGATCTCTCGTTTAGCGCGAGAAGCTATGACGCGGCAAGGAAGATTCATCGATGTGCACCCGTGTGAGACGGCGTTGGCTTTGAATGCGCGCTGCTATGACGCGCATTTCGTCATACGCCTTAAAATTGCTTATCGTCCGTCCTGCACGGAGAGGCTCGTGCCTATGTGTGTGTTTGTGGAGGAATTTTTTATTTGACTACTCGGATCGAAACCTCTTCTGGTTCTTGCACAATCTTCGGCTTCGCTAGACGCGAGCCGCATATTTACGTTTCTATTTGGGTACCGAATGGACGGCGGGTTCCAGTCAGCTTAACCGGACGCCGTCGCCGTCGCGCGTATATATGGTGCCGATCTTGCCACCTGCACGCACGTGCTCGGGGGCGCAAAAGTGAGCTCGGCGTTCTCGATGCTTTGCCACTGCTTTCCGGCAGCTTGTATTGGTGCGCGAGCGCTATGGTTGTATGATGAAATGATACCCACGGTCGAACGGAATTGAAGTACCCAAACACACACCCCAAGTTCGAAGTGCATCGAAGCTTCCACACCGCTGACCCATGCACGTCGCGGTGCAGAGGCACGATTGGGGGAGAAGGAGTACGAGAGGCATACAAGCGATCTGCGCAATTCCGCGGGCATGCTTACGTTCGGCCACTTAACCGATGCGAGCCTGCGCCTTGGTAAACGTGTTTTCTTTCACGAGTTCGCGTTCACCAATGGTTCGGTTCTTGTCGCTGAGAAGCTGCTCGAAGTTATGAGCTGCTTGCCGTGAAATCCGCCTCTTCAACACGGCACTCTATTTATTCGGTTGAGGTCGATTTTTCCTTCTGGAAACATCCTTCCCTAATCAAACAGACCGTTATTGCGTGGACCGCAAGGGTGGTCTTTGAAAGGAGTAGAAAAGAGTTTTTTTTTTGGGCGATGGTGCGTGGAAATGACACAGATACGCTTTCGTTAGAACGAGTTTCCGATGCCGGAAATGTGCTGGGCTCGAGCTGTGGTTGTCCACAACCGCGGAAATAGCACGAAGGTGTTAATTAGTGATGCCCCTGCAGCAGCGGGTAGTGTCTCGGTGGACAAGGTTTAATGACCGGTTTGAAGGAGGAGAATTCAAGATGTCCTAGAGCTGTGGCGCGATAATGCACTCGGTCGATGCACAACCCTATAATGAGCCTACCTTTCTGACGCCTATCTTCCTCAAAGGGCGCACCGGGGAGCATCAGTTGGAACGGACATGACGAAAAACACTAATCACATTCCATTCCATTAGCTTTTTATGGTCCGAAAGTCCGTTGAGGCTTACATACGTCAAGCTGTCTCTCTAATACGAAACCAAAGATGTTAGTTTGAGACGTTCCTCTTGTTTTCGGTGGAATGAGCATGCATCCCGCGTCTTGAAAAGTGAAACTCTTGACGCGATTCCAATCGGTCATTAACCTGGATTCGTCCTGCGCCAAGATGTTCGAGAAGCTTTTCAGGGACCGCTACAGAATGGAAAGCAAGCCCAACATTCCAACGGTGAAGCATTCCAATGCCACAAAACGGTTCGACAGAACCTTCTACACCTTCGGCGATCGAAAGGCCAAACAGATTGACATGGGGCGTTGTTTGGGGAGCCATCAAATGCCAAGATCTCGCTCTGTAGACGTACCGTTCATGCATGGAAGGTGTAAGGTTACCACCTCTCGAAGTAGCACCTTTTATTCTAACCACTGCAGAAGGAAACGAACGGAATCAAACACTCGGTGTCTCGGTGCGGTCTCTTTTCTCCCTCGTTCTATCGAAGTGGAATCAAAATGGTTATTTTTTTCTCTTGTGCCAGCATCGAAGCTCCCCGGTCACCGCTTGTTCCACAACTCACAAACCAGATATTGGAAATCAAGACCACGAAGACGGACCGGTGGCAGTGTCCGTCTGTGCTCGATCAAAGTCGTTGGCTTTGAACATCTTTCCAAATTCCACACACACAATGTGGCATTTGTAAGCCATGCCGGGTGTGCGACAATAGAAGCAGAACGCCGTCCGGTGGCCGATTAGCAAGTAAAATAAGCTTCCATTTCCAAAGGACGAGCCTCCTTTTGCGTGTATTGCCACTGCGCGCTGCGGAAACTGGCCGGCGTGGGGCAAGCAGGTCACATCTTGCGCGGGGATTTTCGTTGTTATTGGGATTGGCTAATGAAGAAGGAGTCGTTGGGACACATTAAAGTGAATCGATCTACACGTTTGAACCTTGATCAGGTTTAGCTTTGAGCGCTTTCGGATGCATCCCAACGAGATGGTAAAACACTTTTCTTCCTCACTGTGCATTAACAAACACATCGATTATCATAGTTAGTGTTTTAAAAATAACTTTTATACCGTTCGTGTATAGGCTTTTGGTACATGTGCCCACCGCACCGTAAAGGGTTAACTCACTCTCTCGCTCTCCCACAGCTTCTCATTTTCTGCAGCATTGGTCCGCTCACCCCTGCGGCGAGTGTGAGAGAACGCACGCTCGTCGCCTGCCGCCGTAGCGATCACATTGAAAACTCGCACTGGAAGGGGTTAAGTATCTTATATGAGGTTCGAGAGAATCTACCCCGGGTGTCTCATTCAACCACAGACAGTGAAAGTGTGCAAACGTCGTCATTAGCTTTTCGCGCTGGGCGCACACAAAACCCTCCCGCTTTTCCGCATCGTCCAACCGTGGTGTGAGAGTGAGTTTTGCGTTGCACTTTTGCACTGTTGCATGCCACAAAGTAGATCACGCGTGTTTATGTTACATATGTTTGTCTGTATGTGTGTGTGTGTGTGTTTGTGTGTTTGGGTGCTGATGTGAAGAAGGAAGTGCACTTTCAATCGCGTATAAACAAGTGTTGAAGCACATAAAATGCTAGACGGTGGTAATGATTAACATTAAAACACGGAAACGAACTGTGATTCTCTGTGAACGACCGTCTCGAACCGTGGGAAGGGTTGTTATTCAATAAAATATGCCACACACAGCCACACACACATTCACTGCGGCGATCGCGATAGGTTCATGCTTGTGTCTTGCTATAGAAAAAGTAAAAACATGTGAACGGTCACACCAGTAGCCGCAGGGCCTTGAAGGAAAAGGATATTCGGAACGGAAGGTTACCCTTGCACATACTTTCAAACGTCGTGAAGCTTCTCGGTCAAAAGAAGGCGCAGTGAGGCATCGAAACCGAACACTTACCCTGCCGGTTGTACTGTTCGAAATGAATTATTCGACAGCTTGCTGAGGAGTCGGGCCGAGAAAGGAAAAATATAAAAAAGAGTACAAAGCCACAGACAAACGTCTTTCGAAACGGCACACACCCACCTCAACTGATGCGATATTCCCCACATTGCTCTCTGTGTTTCCATTTCTACACCCTGTACAATCCAGCCCCATTGACCCGATCGGGTAGTGTGTGTGTTTGTATGTGAAATTTTAAATGCGACCTCGTAAAATTAATGCTCCCGAGGTTATAGAGTCAGGTGCTGGTGTGCCTACATAACGTTCACTTCTTATTTTCCCCGTCGGCGGTGAAATTTCACTACTAGTGTGTTTGTGTGCCTATTTATGTGTCTATTTATGAGTGCATCGTCAGAGGGGTATCACTATATCGCTCTGTCTTTTCTTTCCCCTTTTGCAACTGCCTCATTCGGCATTCGTGTAGCTTCCCGTGCCAGTACTGCGGGTCTCGTATGAAACCGGTAGTGGTCAGCAGCATTTAATCCCGCCGAACAACGCACAACGCAGGAGTTCTGTCGATCATTGTGGCAACTAGCTTCACCACAAACTCACTGATCCAAAGTGAGAGCCTGCAGATTTGATGCATTGTTTCTTAAACGTAAGTATTCCAAGGATTGCTTTCTAGAGCAGAAGAGCCTTTCTGTGTATAGATTTCACTTTCATTACGTTGGGTTTATTGGGGATGGATCATGACTAGGCAGATACATTAGCGCCAACCAGGCAGCGGCAGAAGACCAACGAACTGCTTACGTAACGTTTGTTTACCTTTGCCAGTGAACGAGGTGCTTAGCGATCGACGATCGTTGGCGAATGTGGAATCGAAGAAGAATTGCACTCCAACGTAAGCAGATAGGGGAACGGAGCAACGTGAGAGAAGCTTCGTTTTTGACAGCTCGACCCAATTTGCCGGTCCACGGAGGAATATATTTCTTGCCCGTACCGAGTGGCGAGTTTGCTCTCCTTCCATCAAGAAAAACCCCATTTTAGAACCACCCCAACCACGGAACGCTAACCAACACACACACACACACACAAACAGTCCGTGGTGGCGATGATCGTTGTTTCTCGAAGCTTTTTCGATGCGAACGATTGTCACAAACTGGTCGTTGGGACGCGGTTCGCATTGAAAACGAGTCGTCTTTCGGACGGGTTGCCTGGGACGAAGCAGAGCTAATGTGTCGTACTGTTGGTTTGTTGCTCATTGCTGGAAGTGTATATGGAAAACCATGGAGATATCATCATCTTCATATGTGTGTATACTTTGTGAGTGAACCTGCACGGGAAACGGCATGGACTTCGTACGTCACTCTAATGACAGGAAACGGAAGGTTGGTCGCTGTCGGTGTCGGACTGGATGTCAGCAGGAAGGAAGTGAAAATGTGAACACAAACTCGTTTTATTCCTGCAAGAGGTCATTACTGATCCTGCTGCTTGATGTACGAGGAAGAAGAGAGTTAATAGGATTTGAAGTGTCTCCGGCCTAATGAAGGTGCGTGTGAGCATCCATGTTGGTGACTATGTAGCAACCGACCATTGCGAGTCTCGCTGCAATGCAATGTCAATTTTTGTCATGCAATCAATGACATGAAGCAGCCGCATGCCTGGTAAACCTTAGTTCAAAATAAATAGTTTATTTGCGTGACGCTAAAAAGAGGATTTTCAGGGACATAAGTGATGTGCAAAATGCGTTTCATAAGTCTAAGCGCGCTACTACCCAGCAAAAAAGACTATCATCATTTCATCCATTGACTCAATCCATCTGCACCAGTTTGGCCGTATTGGGAAGAGTTGTTTTGTTTTCTTGTCGTTGGAAGTAATAGAAGACCTCGTTTTTTTTTTCAAGGTGATGCAGAAGTGTGGCATGGTTACAACAAAACATAAGGTCGATGGCGTTCGAGCACTGTAAGGCGTCTCAGTTCAGCGAGTCTTCATCGAATGCAGTTCAAAGGGAACACTGGGTCGCGGGACTGGCCACGGCTTCAAACTGTGTCAATCCGTGGCGGTTACACATACGATCGGGTAACACGCCCTTCTTCTTCTTGCGCTTGACAGCCTGCCAGCGGGCTTTGGAGCGGCTCGACCGTCCCGCACTTTAACCCGGTTTGGCAGCGAGCCGGCTGCTGGCCGCACAGACACACACACACACACGCCAACATACACCGGGATGATATAATCCGCACCTAAACGGGTGCGCGAACTCCATGCCGTCGGTTCGGTCACGGCAATTTGCTCCGATTTATTTTTCACCTTTTGGCGCAGCGTTGTGTGTTTTGCTCGCTCGTGTGCTCGCTCAGCCGGCCAATACAGCTTTGTTCAATGCTGCTACGTTTGTTTTGTTGGAACACGCGAAAATAGGGTGCTTTTTCCAACGCTTACAACACGACAGCTGCAGAGCAGGGCTTGCTTTCGATGAGGCAACCCCAATGGACAAATTATTCGACCAGCAAAGTAAATTAATAAATACATCAATATTACACCGCATACACAATACGGCCTGGCCGTCACTACAGAATAAAAAAAAATATTACACCGCGTTCCCCACCGATGCATATCTCACCCTTTTTTGTCACTCATTCACATGCTCCACATTGCCGTACGAGAAACATACAAGTTCTTGTAGCGATTCAGGTTCGTCGCCTAACTTGCGTAGCCCACTCGCGCAAGTCTATTGTTTGCACGATGCGAACGATGTATCTCTTTGACACACTTCCATAAAATCATCATTCTTGTCAAACGGTTGCGACGTGACGGGTGCAAACTGCATTTGTGGGCTGTAATAAATTACGGCACATGTTGGTTTGTGCGTATAATTAAGCCAAACACCGTTGCTTTTAGTGCAGCTTTCTAATGTACCTGTACCTCCATCACCATGAGTCATACTGGATAAACTTCTGCTCCACCTAGTGCCATTACGATGTCACTGGGGTCCCGCCAATCGATCGGATTGGTCAAAATTTAATTAATTTAGCAAGCATTCCGTCATCCGGAATGTTTTCCGCATTCGGCTCCGTCGTCGGAACAGCAACGGGTCGAGTCGGGAAAGCATTAAGGTATTATTTAATTGCAAATCAGCCGTCCGCCCTCTTATGGCGACTGTACCAAAGCAACCATAGTTTGCTCTAGCACAGCACCCAGCTGAAGCACTGGTTCGACTTTCTTTTTGCATCAAACTGACGCTGTAGACGAGACCGGCCTGCATGACTGACTGATCGGGATCTGGTGCCAATCGCGCAATCAACGCTTGAATTGCAACTTGATTTTTACTTTCTCAGCCGCCACTTTGCGGCCTGATTGAATCGCTGTATGTGTGTTTGATGTTTCTTTTTGTCCCCTACTACTGTCGTCAAATGTGCCATCGTGAACCAAGAGGGGAGGAATTGTAGAGGCATCGTCATCAGATGCTTCATTGAATCGTTCATTAAATAGACGTTGATCACGGTTTTACCTTCTCAGGCTCTTCCCCGAACGGTAGTACATAACGCTTGCATGCGGTCGATTTCTCAATTCGCTTAATGAATGATTTGAGCCTACGTGTACAGCCGACTGGTGACAACGATTGCGAAATTTGTGGTTCAATTGTTCGCGTACATGATGCTTATTAAATCACCGACTAATTCTATACACGATCAATAATTACGGGCGAAGGGGGAAGGTCTTGAGAGGCAAAACACACAAAAAAACGCATTTCGTTATTTTCAGACCACAAACACGTTAACAACGAGTCGAAACCTCGTCTCAGATATCTCGCACTCAGACAGCTTCCCCGAAGATGCAAGAATGTTTACCAAAAATATACTACGATCATATGTTCACACAAGACGGAGCAAGGGGTACTGGTTAAGTGGCAAGATGGCGCAGAACCGGTCGACCTTTCCAAATATTTGAAGCCTGTAAACTGTCGACACAAAGCCCCGTCAGGCGCGTGTATCGATCGACGATCGCAAGCGAGTGGCCGTGCTGATACGCGGACATTCGAATCGTTCAACCGGTGGGCAAAGCGGAATGGTTTGTCGGTTCATTACTCAATACGGGATCCTCCCTTTTGTGCGCCGTCATCGGCATCGCGCAACGGTGCAGCATGATTATTAATGATTGCGCTTGTCGCCTTGTCGTTTGTTTTCCTTTTTGCTAATCTGCTGACAAAGGGGAGGTAGTTTCTTTATTTTGCCGGACTAGGCTGGGGAAGTCAACGTCATTGCTAACCCCTTCTGAAGCGACAGTTTAAATTCCGTCTGTCTAATTTGAGCGTTCGACAATGTGAGGAAGTACACACTTGTGAGGCTCGTTAGCCATTAAATTGTCATCGTCACTATTCGTGGCCAAACTGTTACTAATGGGTGTCACATTATTAACTTTTCTTATCCTCCTCCTCCCCACAGACCTACCAAAACGATGTTGAGCTTTCTAGCTTCATCATTATTAGCTATAAGCATCATCTACTCGGTTGATCCCGGCCTGGCAGGTCCCCTGGATGCGCTCAGCTGGGCCCGGATGGACAACATTAACCTTCCCTGGTTGCCATGTAAGTATTACCCTGACTGTGACTGCACAATACCGACCGATCGCCAGAGGAAAAACGCCAATGGGTTTATTTTTTTCGCCTTAATTCTCAATGCCATCTACGAACGCCGCTCGTGTGGGACGGAACGCAGCCGAGGGTTTCCACAGGCTCCCCAACAAAGAGTGTGTGCGTCCCAAGGTCATATGTTCTCGAATGCTTTCTTGACATAGATTTTAATCACGCTACCTATTCACTGATGTCGCTCCGAAGGCGAGCGTCAGTTTATCGACTCATCGAGCGGCGGGAACCCATATTGTTCCTAAAGCGTGCCCTCATAACATGGCGACATCCACTCATTCGGACGCTTTTGAAAGATCCGAAAGCTTCGCAAATGGTGCGAGCTAATTATAAGCCGTTGTTGTTTTTTTTTCAATCTGTTTGTTAATCGATGGCCTTTTCTTCGTGACGTTAGACCGTACTGCGTCAGTGCAATGAGACACTTGACGCTTTTTTTTACTCTTGAGATAACTTTTTGAACATACTGATCGCAACAGAGAATTGCTAATAAGCGCTAATGGCCAGAAAATGGTAAACTTAGGACCCTTTTTTGTGCAATTTGTCGTTTGTTAAACAAAAACAATCTAAAAAGTTACGTTACGCACAGTGCAATTTTTTGCCTTCCTTCGAGCTATTTCCAATGGATGGTAATGTTACTTTTTTTTATTGGAGATGAAACGTTGAGTAATGGACGCCATGCCTCTATTACCGGCAACCACCGCTTTCCATTTCCGCTGATGAAACCTACCGCACAAGTGAGGCTGAGAACAGAAGGCTGAGCAAATTGTGCACCTCCCCAACCGGAGCATCGATTTGCGATTGCAGTTTGCTACCCTGCGTCAAGCAAATGGAGCCGGTACGGCCTTCGCTTTTAACACCTCGTTTCCCATGCAGATGTCCCAAGCTAGAGGTGGAAATTGATCGCACTAAGTACCGTATGCGAAGGTCACACCGTGCTAATTGAAAGCTAAAGATTAGTTGGGCAGAGAAAACAGGTCAAACGTGCGGGCCGGTAGCCCAAAAACCAACACATCTTCCTTCTAACGAATCGACTCTTTATGCTTGTAGATGAAAATATGACACGATGTTACGGTGAGCTCGGTTGCCTCAACATCACCAAGGAATGGTACCATCTGATCTTCCGGCCGTTCAACGTGTTTCCCCTTCCGCGCAGTGTTATTAACACGCGCTTCATCCTTTACACTGAGAAAAACCCCACCGATGGCCAGCTCTTGCAGGCCGAGGCAAAGGATACGCTTGTCAAGTCCCACTTCAATTCCGACTGGGCGACCAAGTTCATCATCCATGGCTTCATCGATACGCCGCTCTCCAACTGGGTGTCTGAAATGCGGGACGAGCTCATCACACGTGGCGGGTTGAACGTGATCGTGGTGGACTGGGCCGGTGGATCTTTGCCTCTCTACACACAGGCTACTGCCAACACGCGTCTCGTGGGCCTAGAAATAGCTTACCTTATCCGAAAGCTTCAAGAGTACAGAGGCCTTCAACCGGAGGACGTGCATCTAATTGGTCACTCGCTAGGCGCACATACGGCAGCATATGCCGGTGAGCGTATTCCCGGTCTCGGGCGCATCACCGGTCTCGATCCGGCTGAACCGTACTTCCAAGGTATGGGACCAATCGTACGGCTTGATCCAACCGACGCCACACTGGTCGACGTCATTCACACGGACGGACGCAGTGTATTTCGGCTAGAAATCCCGGGCTACGGTATGTCACACGCTTGCGGCCATCTTGATTTCTACCCAAACAATGGCAAGGAACAGCCGGGCTGTGCACTGTCCCAGGAGGGTGCCGCCACCATCCCTCTGACGCTTATTAAGGATGGCATTGAGGAAGCCTCACGGGTCCTGCTGGCCTGCAACCACATCCGGGCAATCAAACTGTTTATCGATAGCATCAACGGCAAGTGTCCGTATGTCGGTAAGTATCACGCTATTCGAAACTTTATCTGCTGATTCAACTTCCTAATGATTCTTGTATAATTCCTTACAGCACATCGTTGTCCTTCCTATCAGCATTTCCTTAGCGGTAACTGCTTCAAATGTACATCGGGCAATTGCGCACTAATGGGCTACCATGCCTCGTTGCCCATTACCACCGCTCGCCAAAACGTGTCCGAGAACGATGTCATCAGCGGTTCCTCGAGTGTTCCGGTGGCGCCCCAACCGGGCAAATACTTCCTTGCCACTGGTCGTGATTTTCCCTTCTGTCGTAAGTAACCCAACACATACAGTTGATTTTTGAATCACTTAATGATTGTGATTGACTTGCTCAATGTCTTCGCAGAGCGTCACTATCGCTTTACGGTTGAATTGGCAAAACCGAAGGTGGCCGAACCATGGGTGCAGGGCCATCTAACGGCGGGCATCTTCTCCGAGCGTGGTGCACTGCGCAACATCGATCTAACACCGAAAGGAACGGCTCGGCTGGAACATGGTACAACTTACCAGGTGGTGGTCACCAACCCGCACGATCTCGGTGACCGCATTCGCAAGGTCGAACTCTCATGGACACACGACATGAACGTGCTTGAGCCAACGACTCTATGCCTGTTCTGGTGCAACAGTCATCTGTACGTGAAGTCTATACAGGTTGAAACAATGCAGATGCCATCGCGAGAGTAAGTATACCGAGATCGACGATCGACGACGTACGAGTTCGCTCCAAATTCCTTATTCCACTCATTCCAGAAAGCGTAACATTGAATATCCAAACAAGCTGTGTGCTCCAAAACGCGAATACGCCGACATTGCCAGCCGCGGGTCCTACTCGTTCTACGATAACTGCAAACGGTAAGGAACACCGTGGTGCATTTCATCTCATCTCGCCCAGCTCAGCCAGATTTCAACCGCAAACGTAACGTCAAGCTATCACAAGGACACGCGCCAAATGGGTCGCGTCACGTGTGATTTACGTCGGTACAGATTTGCAATTTGCTTCCAAGCGTGCCTTCCAGCCTTTGGCGGCCCACGTATATGTGTGTGTGTATGTCTGTATTTAGCTTCTCAGTTCTCTCTATCCCAACTCCGACCAAACCCACAGACACACTTTACTCGCCCAGTGCGTGAGACCTCCTAGGGCGGTGAAGCTCCATAACCTTCGCCGTGTGTCGTTCCTGTAAATCATTTCTGTGAAATATTCGATATCACACACGCACACTGCCTATCCGTATGTTGGTCTTAAAAGAGGAAGGACACTCAATAGAAGTATTTCTCTGTGTCCAGTTTAGCACGTTTAGCTGATTAGCCGTGATTTTAACCGTCACCAATCTTGATACAGAGGCTGAAGATGTGTGTGTTAAGAACTACTACAACATTTTGCATTGGTAGAGATAAGCGAAAGTGATATAATATTCCCAGACGAGTAGGATGAAATTGGAAGGCCCGGTCCGGCCCAGTGGCCGGCGGGCGCTAGAGGAATGGTCTCTGTTCTGTTCATTCACTTTCTCTACCCCGTCCATCGGGAGCCATATATGTGTAATGCTTTTCTTTTGTTTTGAATTGGTTCAAATACAATACGTGTAGCAGATTTAGGGTAAGCTAGGAAGAAGCAACGATACACTGATCGGATCGGATGCCGTCGAATTGTCGAACAATAAAGGAAGGAAGAAAAGTTGTAGGATTAAGTTCGGTGCATCGCCCGACCCTTCCGGGCAGGCGGTCACTTTTTCCATGCGTTTACTTAATTACGTTAAAACTGAAAACATTATTGTGATACCTATACGAAAAGAGTGACTGTAAATTATGAAATAAAACGATACATTTATTTCGTGTATCCTCGTCGTCGATTCCATCTTCTTTCCGGGTGGCGGGGTCTCTTTGTTTGTCAACAAAACACGCTCGCACATTGAAACTAAATATAGGTAAAATTCGTCCATCCTTAACCAGTATTTAACTTTGTGTCGTTACTTACGTTGCCGCTGCACTGCATCGCTGTACTCACGACATGTTGGCGCCGTTTGTGAGTGCATGGGCCAGATCATTCAGACTGTTCGAGAGAGCCAGTATAGCGGCGGACATGTTCGTAAGCGCCTGGGCGATGGCAAACTGGGAATCGTCAATCTTTCGCTTTTTCATCACCGTTTCCAGCTTCTCGGTGGTGCGTTTTAGGCTTTCCTTCAACCGCTCTGCCTGTGGTTGACCCATCACGGTACTCTTGGGCCGTAAAAACTCGCTCGTGGCATTGTGCAGGGTGGTCAGTTCTACGTACTCGGTTTGATGCTGGTTAACCAAATGTTTGTAGCCCTCAGGTGAATGTTTCCGTATTTGCATCTGGGTGGTGACGGTTTGTGCTGCTTGTTCCTCGACGGGCTTAGCAAAGGTGGCCACAAACTCTTCGTCCAGCGGATCTTCCGCATAGTTTTCCACCACTATCTCTTCCTTCTGCACGCCCGTGTCCTCAGGATAGTATTCCTCTTCGACGTTTTGCATCGTGCTCATGTCGTTACCGTTCTCGACCGCTTTTGTCCACTGTTCCAGCACGTCGTACAGGTTTCCCACACGCATGATGCGCACCTCGAAGGGAGTGGGACCGATGCGCTTGGAGCGTCCCTCCACCACTAGCCTGCATTTTCGGCGCAGATTGATCAGCACATCCGCCCAGTACTTTACCCATTTCGAACACGATTTGACTGTGCCACCCTCGATCTTATTAAGGCGCTGTGTCGCTTCCATCCAGAACTTTTGACGCTCTTTGCTGTCGTCGAGGTTCTCTAGCTTTGCCTTCTGCTGATACTCCTCGAATATCAACACCAGCTCCTCTTTCTGCACATTAGAGGCTGATTTAGGTTTCTGCAGAGAGGAAGGATGATTTTAAGCTATGTTAGCTAAGAGCTGTGGATTCGCGGCGGATGCGGTGTAAGCATTTTCACTTACCAGTTCGGTATTCATAAGTTCCATCGAGTTTGTGTTGGGACCACGCCAAGAAAGTCACTACTCTCTCCTTTGATACCACTAGCCCGTTCGCATCAGCGCAATCGTCTCTGGGACGCCGGCCTCCGGACACCGTTTTAGCTTTGCGCGCCTTTCGTGCTAATGATGAGGATGATAACCGAACGTGAACGATGAGCTAAAAAGTGTAAATATTTTTGGTGAATCCAAGCGCTCCGACTTCTTCTCATCCAAAGCTTCTCGCTTGCTGTTAGTGCGAGCTGTCAACTAGCAAACATAAACACCCCTTGTCAACCGCCGTGTGCAAAAGGCACATACAAACGAGCTGAGAAATGAGGCCCTGTGGCGATTCAGGAAAAACATTTCATTTTCAAACCATCAACTCGTCGGATGAAAATTACGATTTGGCCATGTGCAAAAATCACACTTCAATCGTACGCAAGCTCTCAAAATCGTAAAGGCCAACTTATTACAGCATCTAAAATTTACATCAATCTGACCTCATCTCCACTAGCTACCTTGGTGGCAAGCGTTTCAAGCGTTTTTGCGCGACGACAAGCCGAAGATTGCAAACATAAATACAATTCAGCGTGGTATATTTCTCTTCTTTCCAATTGCTTTTAACAACGCCCGAAAATGGTGAAACTTACACCAGATTTGATAAACCAGTCGATGCAGTACATGAACCCATGTCGCGACCGAGAACTGGATCTACGGGGTGAGTAAAACTGCATCGGTCGCGACAGTGCCGCACTGCTGCATGCTCCCTAGTCCTCTGCGAACGGTGTAGCTGATTCTTCGTGTGTTTCAGGGTACAAAATACCGCAGATCGAGAATATGGGTGCCACACTGGATCAATTCGATACGATCGACTTTTCAGACAATGATATTCGTAAGCTAGATGGCTTTCCGCGCCTTCCCAGGCTAAAGTGTCTTCTCCTCAACAACAACCGTATTGTGTACGCTCGAAACTTCCGGACTTGCTTACATAGACTGCGCCGTAAATAACTGTGTTTCGTTTTGCAGAAGAGTAGGTGAAAATCTTCACGAATCGCTTCCCAACCTGCAAAGTGTCATTCTGACCGGCAACAACATTCAGGAGCTCGGTGACTTAGAACCTCTAACAAAGCTACCAAACCTGGAGACGCTTAGTTTGCTCACGAACCCCGTATCGACCAAGCAACACTACCGTGAGTATGTTGCTTTCCGTTTTCCCAATCTACGCCTGCTAGATTTTCGTAAGATTCGGCAAAAGGAACGCGAGGCAGCGAACCAGTTGTTCAAATCGAAGAAAGGGAAAGAAATGCACAAAGAAATCGTTCGGAAAGCGAAGCAAGCGCTACCGGCCGGAGCGGGTGGTGCTTCATCACCGGAAAAGCAAGCAGTCCAGAATGCCACCCCGGCCGACATTCAGAAGATTAAGGAAGCCATCAAGCGAGCGACGAACCTGCACGAAGTCGAGCGACTCAACCGAATGCTGCAATCTGGTCAAATTACCGGTGACATACTGAACGGTAACGAAATTGTTTCCCCTTAGTTTTTCCGCAGAAAATCGCATTCCTGAAGGGGGAATGTCCATACATCATGCACACAATCGCTGTACAATAATAGGTCGACATTTTATTCTATTTTCTATTCTACTCTAGGTACAAACGGTTCTGAAGCCGAGTAACAGCTCCGATATGAACAGATACAATACACGATGTGTTTTGGTCGAGAAGTGGGTGAAATACACTGAACAAAAGATTGAGTAACACAATTAACTGTCTGTACGATTCATCAGCACTAGCACATGGAATTGCGTCAAAATGTTTTCCAGCGTCCAGCGCTTTGTCAAGTCCTTCTGTATCATCATATCACACAGTAGTTGTAGGGCGGTCGAGTATCCAAGCCGCTGGCAATCGATCTGGGGTACGCTGAATTTCTGCTTACGCCCTTTCAATAGTCCATCCACAAATGGGTGCTGCAGCATGCACAGTTCGTAGAAAATAATGCCCAGTGCCCACACATCGCTTTTATAATCGTAATCCTTGCCACGAGCTACCTCCGGTGCCATATACAGCGGCGTTCCAACGATCGTCCGGTTCAAGTCGTTCTCATGCATGATTTTGGAAATGCCAAAATCAGCCAATTTCAACCGATTATCCACACAAATCAGTACGTTGGCTGGCTTTAAGTCACGATGAATAACGTTTCGCTGGTGCAGATAAACTAACCCGTCTGCAATGTCGCTAAATTTGGCCATTACGGTATGCTGATTCAGAAAGGCACCTTCAGCTGATCGTCGATCTAGAAAGGATGCCAAGTTACCACGCTCAGCAAACTCCAACACAATGTTCCAGCTGCTGGTTGTTTGAAAGTATCCCAGATACTGTACGATTCGCGGATGGCTAAGTTGGGAGAGTATCGTGTGCTCTTTGAGGACCGCTTTGTAGGCATAATCGGGGCTGTTGTATGGAATGTGTTTGATCACGATGAGCTGGTCGTAATATCGATATAAGCCTACAAAACTGGTGCAGCATTATGTAAATCACCGTTGGCAATCAATCCTGGCGTTACTTACCTGCCGAAACATCCTTCAGCAAGTACTGCATGCAGATGTAACGCGGAATAATTAAATTGTTCCATGATTGACGGAAAAAGCTTCTACATATCAACCGCCATCAATACTATTTTGCTGTATGATGGCTCCAAATAGTCCGCTGATAGCAGTGCTTTCAAGCCAACTACAGGACGAAAATAAGTTTTGTCATGAAAAGTGTAATACCGTATTATTTGGTTGCGTTAGGAATCAAATTAGATAATAAATCATATCAGATAAGAAATATTTTTTTAAAAATGTTTTTCATTTTCTGTAATAGGTAAAATAATTTCCTTTCCCAAAATAATTTCCCTAACTACACAACTAATTTGTCCGTGACTGTGCTGTCAAAAGTGACGTCTTTCTGCCATTTGTAAATCAGTGAGGATATCGAGGTGGAAGACGTCCGTGAATTTCGTCCACAAACTTCCGATTTGTCGCCTTTTTTCGTCGCTGCTAACCTTGATCGAAAGTGGTAAGTGTTTTTCGTGGGAGCGGCCGGTTGGGAATTGTGAAAAAGTCGTCGAACGGTTTGAAAATCTCAGGTAATCTGCGACCCTCATCCACATGTTCGCATCGCACTCGATGACGTTTGGCTTTGACCATACTCCAGGGTTGTCAAACGGGGATGCTGTCTGTCTTCGGATTATTGAAAAAAAAATCTACATTTCTACGTGTTCCCCTTTCGATTGTAGATATCAACGTGAAAAATCATGCCGGCATTGGACGATATCAAATCTTCATGGGCTGATGAAGTTGAGTCGGATTCCGGCTCGCTTCCTCCACCATCGGAAGTCATCGAAAATGGACAAAAGATTGTGACCGAGTACAAGTACAACAAGGATGATAAGAAGGTGAAGGTAGTACGCACGTACAAAATCAGCCGTGTCGTGGTGCCGAAGTGCGTTGCTAGAAGGAAGAATCTGGCCAAGTTTGGTGATTCGGCAACGGATCGCCCTGGGCCCAACCCACAGACTACCATGGTTTCGGAAGACGTATTCATGCAGTTCATAACCAACAAGGAGGAAGAGCAAAAGAACGAGAACGCTCTCGATTCGATGAAGAACATCGTCAAGTGCCGTACTTGCGAGGGAGAGCATTGGTCATTCCATTGTCCGTACAAGAACAGTGCGTACGACAAGCCGACAAAACCAACGGCAGCACGTAAGTACAAGTACCTTACCAACCGTGTGAACTCTTTATGATTAGAAATCGATAATAATGACCCAATATTTATTCCCGTTTCAGCGGTTCCGGAAACGACCACATCTAGCAAACCAGGCAAATACGTTCCGCCACACATGAAGGAAAGTCAAGGAAAAGCCGGCATTGGTGGTGCAATGCGTGGACGTGATGATACCAGTGCGATCCGTATCTCGAATCTGTCCGAGGCAATGACAGAAGCCGATTTGGAGGAACTGGTTAAGAAGTTTGGCCCGCACACCAAGATGTTCCTGTCCCGCGACAAAAGCACCGGACTGTGCAAAGGTTTCGCTTACGTTCACTTCCGTTCCCGCCGCGATGCCGCAACTGCGATCGAAGTTCTCAATGGTTATGGTTACGATCATCTGATCCTGAGTGTAGAATGGTCCAAACCGCAGAACCCTCAGTAGATCGCTTAACAGAGGTGTGCAGTAACGTGAGTATTACGGTGTGATCGGTTTCCGTTTGAAACGATAACGATTGTTCGAGTGTAAGGTACGTGGAAGATCTGTAGCGTGCCAGGAAAATGAAAAGAAGCAGAAAACTAAATATAAAAAAGGACGAGAGAAGGGATTTGCCAACCGTATCCTTTAATGTGACATATACATCCAAAAATAATATGGCCTTGATTGAAGTGAAAATATCGAAGCTTTCACCATTTCAGGCATGTGCTTTCATTACTTTTAAAGTAATATTAACTCGTTGGCCATATATTCATTCAAGGACAAGCAAGCAATTGTATTATGCTATTCAACTATTCCGCTATTCGTCACATATAATGCAAAAATGTAACTTTGCTCTACTATCCAGGTTTAGCGCATATTTATAGTGGATTAACAACGATGAAGGTGCAAATTTCGCAGTTAAATATTTGCTCCTGATATCATAATCTACCCAGCAATACGGCCTGGCCGTCACTACCGAAATAAAAAAAAAATCATTACCTACCTGTAATGTGATCATTCTAAAAGCATGAGTGAAAAGAGTATGATTGTTCACCAAAAGCCGACATTTTTCATTGGATAATTGGTGTTTTATTGTTGGTAGTGTTTATGAGAAGCGTTGCACACGGAACCGTCGCAAACTTCTCATAGGCATTTAGTGGATTGCGTTTTCGTTGCTGATGTGTTGTTCAGTGAGCTAGCCTTGTAAGGTCACCTAAATCTACACCTTAAGTACTATAACAGGCCTGATGTGCGTATCGTAACGGTTTCGTTTTTAACGACCGAGTATTATCTATCATGTATTTTCGTGAAGACCAACCATCTGATAACTTCTGCGTTACCCCTGATCCGCTTCTCACTTTAGGCACTTACGGTGTGTAAGTAATAATTAATATTTTGCGGATTCAGATGAGGAATTATTTAGATATTTTCGTAGCGCTATTATAGTTTTGTTGTTGCTTGTCCATTTGCAAGGTAAAAAGTGTCGTGCTTGCGACACTCAGTAATGTTTGGCGCTGGTCCGTGTGAGTTACGGTTCAACACGATCGACCACCCTTTCCTGTTCATATGCTTAAGATACTTATGCGAAACTAAACACTCTTTTCCGCTTATTGAATACGTTTTTCAAATACTTAGTGTCCGACTGGATAAAATAATCGAAACGTGTAGTAGTGAGCTTAAACAATACAAAACTTTGCCGCCTGGCCTGCTGTGAGTCCGTTTTTGCATCATCTACAAGAGTAGGGACATAGGAACCAAATGGATCTGCGCCAACTATGACTGACTGTGTATAGAGCTGGTGCTACGATTGTGTATGGAGGCAGATCTATCTCGCAGCACCGGCTACATGAAGTTACTGTTCGCACTCCGTTAAGGAAGCAATTTGTTCTTCTCAGGCGAAAGCACTGCCGGTTTGGCACCGTTGGTTAGAAGCATCTGCTGACCATCATTCTCCTGCTGTCCAACGATACCCGCTTTCGGCTTATTTAGCGATTTGGTACGGCCTGAGAAGTAGTCTTCGATCTCTTGCAACGTTTTTCCCTTCGTTTCTGGCAAGCAAAGGTAGAAGAAGATCGTGCCTAAGAAAAAGAATATAAAAATGTTCAATTAAAGCCGTCGTTTTGGGCTGAATGATGGTGCGGCTAAGACTTACCAACGAAGGAAAAGCATCCATACAGGATAAAGGTACCATGGCGCTCGAGTACGTGTGTCAGGAAAGGATACGTCTTGACGACGATGAAGACGAAACTGTGTGCCATGCAGGTGGTGAATCCACCAACCAGACCACGCACCTTCATCGGATATAGCTCACCAATCATGACCCAGGGAACGATCAGGAAGCCAACCGTGCAAGTGGTAATGAAGATGAAGATGCACGCCACCGGGATCCACGTGGCGGTGGGCTCGATCGGTGGCACGGCCGTATCCCACTTGTGCTTGAAATACAAATACAAACCCAAGCCTACCATCGTCAAACCACAACCAATGCCGGAAATGAATGTTAGAGGACGTCGACCACAACGACGAAGCAGTATAGCACCGACAATCGTAAATATAAGCCGAACCACACCCAGCAGAATAGTGCAGGTATTCTTGTCCATCTTGGTGCCCGAATCACGGAAAATCTCCACCGCGTAGAACGTGATCGTGTTGACGCCGCTGAACTGATACATCATGAAGTAGATTGTCAGTATGGCGAACGGCTTCAGACAGGACGGATGCAGTAATGCTTGAACTGTTTCGCGCAGGCTCAGCTTCTTCTTGCCACTTGCATTGGTTTTAGCTGCGAATGCCTGCAACTGTTCGACCTCTCGATCGATGTTGTAGCTAGAACCGCGCAAACGTGCCAAACTACGGCGTGCCTTTTCGGGCTTCTGCTTCGAAACGAGATAGTTGGGCGTTTCTGGCATCAACCACATCAGTATGAGTGCGGCCACAGGGACGATAACGGACACGCCGGAAAGGAACTTCCACGTTGTGAAAGCACCGAGCGTGTACTGGATCAACACACCCAAGCTTATGCCAGTCGAGGCGAGCGCACACAGCATACCGCGCAGATGCGGCTGCGTTACCTCGGACGTGTAGACACGGGCCGGAGCACCAACCATACCTGAGCCGAACCCGGTGAGAACGCGGCCAGCATAGATCATACCGACGTTTGAGGCGCAGGCAATAATGATCCAGCCGATGATCGTAGGAATCTGCGTCGCTATCAGTGCCTTTTTTCGTCCGAAGTTGTCCATCACGTACCCGCTCAACAGACATCCGATCGGGGTTCCAATCGCTGATAAGGATGCTACAAAAGAAAGGAAAGCATGGGATGAGTATTACGTCACGGTGAATCAGATCACGAGAATATAAACTCGAGTGTAAGAAAGTCACGTGGAGCCATTGATGAGGACTTCAAGCCATTTGGTATGAAGGTTTTTGCAACATCGGCATCAAACCATACACAAACAACGTGCTCTATCCGCACCATAGTGAGCCTCTTTGCTCAACAGCTGTACATTATGAGCGACCAGAAGATAAGACATCGAAACAGATGACCCTCAGTCGGATCTACCGCAACTGCTATAAATCGGCCAGAAAACCAACATAGCTGACACATTGAGTATCTGTTATAAAGCAAACTTATGCAATTTTCACTGCATGAGACCAATGGACCGTCGTGTAAACCGATTACCGCATTTGTAACAGCACTGCTGCAACAGCACAAATAGGCTATGGTACCGTAACTGTAATGCAAATACTTGTATGTGCAGGTTTATCACGAAAGATAAAAATCTTCTTGCAAATGCCATTACCAAATTCGCCATCAATTTCACGATGCGCAAAAACTGGACGAAGGCGTAACGCAGCACCATTCCGGCTCATAAACAAATTTGCAGCAAAACCACGTGTGATGTGCGTTATCGCAAATTTCATCGCATTGCTACCGATGGCACAGAACTATCTTTTGTGGACATGTCCTCTCGCACTCACCACAACAACAAGCAGCGTCCTCCGTCTCCGCCGACGACAGTTCACCGCTTTCTTATCAGTTTATGGTTGCTCAAATAATGGTTTATCCAATGCCCTCGAGTGCCAACAGCATGCTTAACATGCTGTCACATTGCTGGCAGTGTGTGTTTGTGTGCATTAAAACGAGATTGATGGACAGATTCGCGTATCGCGTTCCGTTCTTGCAGACGGAAATGATTCGAGGGATGAGCACAAAATCGTTCGAATCGGAATCCTTACAAAAGCCGTTGCCGACTGGCTTGGTTGATTTTCAGGATTCCGCAAACATTTGAACCTTGCTTAGGGACCGTCCTTCCACACGAGTTGGTCAACCGTTCCGTCTTCTATTTGAGCAGGGATAATGAACTGACGACAACAGAAATTCGTGGGCGATTGTGCGAGAAAGTGTGTCAAGAAGCTGGAAGGCTTCACATATCACACGCAGGTTGTCGTCATTGGAGGGCGTGTGCATTTGAACTCTGAAAAGGACCGATAAACAGCACCGTTCTAGACCCGACTTCTGGAACTACGATTTGTCCGTCGCCCTCTTGACGGCTGCTACATGGTTACAATTCTGCTCTTATCTAAGATCCTGTTTCTTGTACACACTTGTTCTGTGTTAGTTTGGTGTATGTCCCCCCAAGAAGGTGCAAACATAGCGCACTTCCCAAACAATAAAAAGCAGTCGTGAATAATAAAACGGGACCAGGGCCAAGAACCAATAGTAATTCAGAGTGTGCATCGATTTGGCCTGCCATATCTATCTACTTGTACGCTTCGAGCAGCTGCCCCCCAATGATGCGTAAAGTTAGACAACAAGCATGCACCAGATGCGTGATAGTAATTAAGCGAGATCCAGTCGAGCCGCGGCATTATTGTTGAAGCTTTGCGACGTATGATGAAGTGACCACGAGCCACGAAGCTATATCTTCGCGGTTTGATCGTTATCGCGGTAGGTGGTAAACGGGAGGTGCTGTCGCGTCATCGTGAGCGAGCCGATGAACCGTGCACTGGAACCGGCTCGAACCGGGTGGACATGCGGGCGCTATCCGAAAGGATGCGTCCTTCCTCCTTCCCGAGTGTTGTTGTTTGGTGATGCTCTGCATGACGCAAGACAAAATCAATAGAACGATGACCACCACCACTGCAACAACGATCAAGGCGACGATATCTCTCGACGGTTCGACCGTTGACACGGTAGCCAAAGGGACAAAGTTGAAACTGGGTCAGGGTGAAACGCGAAACGGCGCAGATAAATGGACCATCATAGCGTTCAATGGAATACGGTACTCTCGTAAGAACTGACAATCGTTGGAGCACTGCTGATTGTCTCAACAACAATTATTTTCCCTAATGCCTCTCGATGTGTGTCCTCCCTTTATCAATCAGCTGTTGACGGAAAGGAGTGCTATGTTGAACCAAGCGGATCGATAGCGCGCACATGGGGCACAGACAGTCTTCGGGTAAGGAAGGGCTGCAAATAAAACGCCCCGCGCAGAGATAGCTTGTGCGATGCCTCACCAACATTACAGCGCCGTGCAAGCACCAAACGAAAGATACGGTGCAATCTTTTGTGGTGTGGTTTTCCGGTGAAGATTCCCGAGAAAGTGGCTAATGTTTTCTTTTATCAATCAATTAAAATCTGTCGTTCAAGAGTGTTAAGTGTTTGGGTTCGAAATCGCTTCCTGCATCGCATTCGGCTCCTTTCGTGGGACGCTTTGCGTCGCATAAGTGACACGTGTGTTTCGCCTTCCTACTTCCGAAGCCACGAGCCACGGACGGGGAAAAGGAAGGGTGTGTTCCGGGCGACAATGATACAGTTCAATCAACAAACCACTTCGGCGACATGGGCAACAGTAGTAGCATGTGTGGTTGTTCTTCACGGTACATCGATGCTAAAAATAATTTAATAAACGATACGTCACCAACCGTTGTTGGGATCATTTCGTGCACAGTGAACGCTGGTCTTCTCCGCGTGTTGCCAATCGTTTAAACCGGTTACCTCGGACGGTTACAGAGCAGCCGGAAACGAGTTCGGAGCGGTTACCCATCCAATGTACAATACATTGTCTCGCATATGTCGGTCAATTCTGCCCAGAAAGTTTGTTTCACTCCCAAATGTGACAGCCGACGCGAGTGGCACGTGTTTGCCAGGACGTTTAGGAGCAGAATCAGTTGCCGCACAAACAGCTGTCTTTCCTCCCATCGCGTTCGTCGCGTTTATCCAATGCGATGTAGACAGGAAAACATCGTACCCTGCACACTTATTGACAAACAAAAGTGCACAACTCGCCTGTTGGCCCCGGGGGCTGGTAGAGTGAGAGCAAAGGTTAAAGATCTGTGCCCGTGTGTCTCGTCGCAAGGCGATCGGCGGCAAGTGCAGCACAGACTTTGCCTCCTATTCGTCGCGTGTTGGGAGTGCATCGGCAATAGCACTGTGTCCATTCACTGCAACACGGATCAGCTGATGTAAAGCGGCAAACATACCGCAGACACGTCACAGCGTATGCATACAAAACCGGCTAAATTTAGCCGTGGCTGGCTGAGAGCCTCACGACTACACGCGCACTCTAGCGGACGGAGTGATTGACTTCCGATGTCCTTGTATCCGGTAGCAGTGGTTTTGCTGGTGGTGGTGGCGTCGTGGCGACGACTTGCCCGGAGGAGGACAGAAAAGCAATGTTTTCCTGCTTCCTGAGCCGGCATGGAATTACCAATTATACGCACCGACCCAAGATGACTGGCTTTCATCGACCGGGATAAGGGAGTCCGCTGCCTGCAGCTGTGGAATGACGACGGCCGAAAATCCAAAGATCAGTCCGGTGTTGATCGTGCCGAGATTGGCCACAAACGCCGCTACCACCTGGCGCATGGCCTTGCCGCGTTCGACCGCCTTGTTCGGCTGGCTTTCCACGGTGGCCAACGTTACCGTAGGAGCACCCTTTTCGCCAGTCGCCATAATCTGTGGCACCGTGTCTTTGTCGACCAACACTACGGAGTCTTTCCTGGGGGGTGATGCAAAAAGAAAACCAGAGAGTGAAAAGAAATGAGACACATTTATCTCTACGGTCTCACTATCTGTAAATGATGATAACATGATTATTGTGCCACTGTGCCGGACTCATGCTCCAGACACTTCGCGAAGATCAAATTAATCGAACTTACCCCGTCATTTTACAAAATGGGACTAGCGTAGCGTAATATCACGTTTCTCGCTGTATGGCGCGTACCAACGATAACCGTACGGTGTCAAGACAATTCCTTGCTTTTCACTGCAACTGCAGCTTAAAACTACTCACTGCGCACAGTTCGTTTTGTGGCGAACAAAGTCGTGTCGGCTTTTGCTTTGTTGCTTTCGTTGGGCTGGGAATGGTGAGCGTTCCTTTCTCGAGGCGTTTTCAGTTTGTCAGATTGTTTATCACAGCCATGAACGAGCATGTAGGAAGAGGTTTACCGTACCTAAGGTACTTTTACTGTGCACTACTGCACCCCAAACACAGACACAACGAACGAACGAACGAACGAACGAACGAACGAAACGAACGAACGAACGAACTTCCCGCTAGAAGGGAATTAGCTTAAAGTATTCGCCAATAATCGGTTGCATGCCACCGAACACGATCACTGAGTTCATCTTACTGTGCTGAATGGGCTTATGCAATTTTTAGTCCAGTTGGCTTAAGACAACGAGCAAGGTCAACGGAAGCACACAACAACACGCACACACACTGCACAGAACATTGCGCACGCACTCGTTGGAGTCTGAAACAGAAAACAAAAGCACATAAATCGTTAGGAGAGATTGACAAATCAAATAGGAAGCGAATGATATCATTCTACTGCTCCTGCATTCCTCTAGGAGGAAGAGTAATGCACATGCAGGTTGACAAATGAGTGATGTCGTTAAACAGACCACCCCGCTAGCTGGTGCTGGCCATGGCCGCGTGTGCTGGCTGACTAATCCCTTTGTTTTGCCTAGACTGAAACCGGGCGAGGGCGAGTGTTTCGGAGGGTTTGTTTTGTAGGAAAACAGATCGATCGGAACTAACGCGTACCCTGCACTAGTATAATACTCAGCACAACACACAACACTAACTCGCTCTTCTGCTGCTTACTGCCAACTGCGCACTTTTTATCATCGATCTTCTTGCAAAACCAACTGCAGACAAATGGCTCAGAATGTGTGCACAATGTTGTGCTCACGACTAGTCAGCAGCAGCTGCCACTGATAAAGAAACATCGGTTCGCCGGTTCTCTACGTCTGAAACCGCACTGCCTTCGTTCTACAGGGATTGGTGGCTTATTTTTGCTGCTTGGCGAAAACTAACCGGCATAGAGGGAAAACCTTCCGCCTTAAGGGGCATACCGTGTTCGGGGAGACAAAAAATAACGCGCACTTGAGATAAGGCACGGCTAGTAGTTCCGACTTATAACTAACACTCACACACAAAATAGTTTTCAACAGCCTAAAAAGCCTCTAAAAGCTAGAGCCCACAAACTAGTCTAGCCGGCTTTTGGTTGCCTTCTTCTGCGCACTTGCACACTTGCCTTCTTCTGCGCGATCGCTTTCAAAGAATGTGTCCAGAATCATCACCACCTTCACGCGGTGCCGTGTGTTCGATGAATGGCAGAGCAAGGTTCTAAGCACACCGCTCCACGCTGCACTCGCTGCTGATCTAAATTGTCGATGCGGTTTAACGAGCTGCTTAAATGCTTTCGCTCCGACGTGGTCGTCGTCGTCGTCGTCGTCGTCGTGGTCGTCGTCTGTCTTGAGCGCAGGCCGGACACGAATGGGTACTGCGTGCGCGTGAAAACAAGCGCCCGGTCTTTTGGCGGCACACTGGGCGTAGATGAGTGAGCTTTTTGTATTCTTCGGTGTAATGAGAGACTGCAAGTGTGCTGTGCAAACAATGGCGCGATATATTACACGTCTACTACTATACCCATTTTAGTTTCGTTAAGTTAGTGTAGTAGCTAAAAAGTGGGTTACAAAGGTAGTAACAATATTTTCCCCAATTGATTTTATTATTTTAAATGTATCATTTGAGTCAGTAAATTAAGAGATTAGATCATAATAAAATGTAGAACGAAGGAAAATCAAAACTAAGGTATCATTGCCGCTCATCTCATATTATTTTACGACGAGCTCATAGTGCGAAGAATCGGAAGTATCGTGCGCTCGTATGGCTGCCGCTGGCCCATCGTGCTAAGAAGGTGTTGGTGTATCAACCACTTACCAATACACAATCGATGAGAAGGGACGATTCGCGATGGAAGGGTGCCGGCAGTCACCGAGATGAAACTAGCCAATCAGTCTACAAATTGCTGATAAAATGTGTATATTGCACGAATGATTAGATTAAAAAGGGTCTCCTATTTGATATGTGGACGCGAGCAAGTTGCAGTAGATAACATTTAGCAACGTTTGAATGTTAGAATACCTGACTAATTATCTTAGGTCAAGAGCTGCTTTAACTGCGCCACACTTGAAACAACATCAAACACCGTGGCCGTGTTGGGCTACTGGGTACTTGTTTAGAAGGAGCGAGATCGTATTAGTAGGGAGTTTGCGTTTATCGAAAACTTTCAACACAGCGCCCACACGTGACAGGCCGAAGCCCATTTCTCTAGGGTACTTGACTGATAACAGAGCGATCTTTGTGTGTGAAAAGGGGAAAAAGGGAGATGATGGGTAGGAAGGTAATTTCAGTTTGAAATGGTGATAGCGTTCATATGTGGCTTTCTGTCCATTCTGTTGCCGAAGAAACAGGAAGGTAGAATGAACTCGGGACCCTACAAATCTACCCGCGTCATCTTATGCACGTGTGCATGCGATCAATACACATGATCAGTAAACTATCTGTCTCGAATACACGAAAGACGGGCATCAAATCCTGTCCATTGCATAAGCTGAGCATTATCGGTTATTTACTGTTGATTATTTAATTATATAAGTACGAGGGCAGCAGATGTTAGTATTTAATTACTTCAAACTGGTACAGTTTGTCGATAGAATCCTGGAGGAAAAAAACAGCAGTTTGTGTATATGTTTCACTTACTGTTTTCCCCACCAAACTAATCTCACAATCGCACATTATCGGGTCTCGACTCGAGTCGGCTTTCTGCGCATTTAGTAAAACACTCTGCCCTTCACGGTAAGCCGACGGCAAGCAAACGGAGGAAAACGAAAGTTCTTCCCGGTTGCATCTTTTCTGGTTTGCGGGTTTAAATTTGTTACACCGTTTTGTTTTGTTCCCTTTCGTGTGGTGAAGATCCAACAACCTGATTCTCTTACAGAAGGGCAATGCAATAAAACATTGAAACCGGTTTCTATGTTTCAAGCCCCCTTTACTCACTTTATCCCTGCAAGAAAGAGAAGCAGAAACAGAGCGGACACCACTTTGTTACATAACATCAAACATCCTGCAGGAATGAGCGGAATCTTTGACCGAGGAAACGACGTCAGCAATCGAGAACATAAAAATGATCAAAGCAAATATTTTTCACTTTGTGATCTTATTATCGTTGCGCACAAATGGTCCTGTGATGAGGATTTGTCAGACGTCACATTGATACGATGCGAACGCGTTGATGGCAACAGCTCCTGGGAACACTAGAGTACCTCAAATGCTTGTTGTTGAGCTCAGCATCATACCTGGGGTACGGTGTTTGCGAATATTCGCAGGTCCATACGAATCGATCAAACTGATTGTAATATGTGCAGGGAGAAAACGCTCTTAAAAAGGGTGCCAAATGTTCAAATGTGCTGCTCAAACATGGTCTAACGATCGTACACTGCCGTTGTTGCCAATGGATGGTGGAAGCACGTTAATAGCATTTCGATAAGTAGCCGGACAAACATCGAACGATGCTGCCCCTTCCGCAAGAGAAACTGGAACGAAAGGGACATACAAATGATCTTGCAGTTATCGGTCACATAAATTACTACGATGGAACGTTCATCAACCGCGCGCAATCTTTACATTCTTGATTGTCCCCGTTGTTGCACCCGAAATCTGGAGGCCTTCCTGTGCAAACGACAAACCATGCAAGCCGCGTATAAACGATCGTTTAGCGTCAGGAAGGCAAGGAACCAACACCCCGGCGATAATCTTGAACCACCAGTAGCTGTCCAAGTCAGTGAGACACACCAACAAATGTGTTTTTGATACATTCGCGTGCCAACGGCGCTGGAATTGAATCAGCCAATTCTGAATCAATTGTGGCTGGAAACTGGTGCGCCGGGCTATCTACACAGATTGCGGGGGGGGGGGGGTCGTTTGGGGTTCGTGGAGGAAGTCCCTCATCTTTCATGCGAGAGAAAACGATGCCACTACTGAGTCATTAAGCTTGGATGTATATCATATATTTGTGTACGACAGTGATCTTCTGCGACTGAGAATTAATTTTCATGAGGAAAATCTGAGTTAATCGAGCACATTTACGAGTAACCATGCCTCGGACCGCGGTGAGGAATGGTTCATTTCTTTGTTTACCATTTAACACTGCTCGCAGACGCGATGGCAACATCAGCTCGCGCACTACCTTCTAGTCGATCGTGTTTGCTGGATGACAATGCTGCAGGAAAAGAAACTAGATGGCATATTCTTCCCACGCCGCACTACCTTCGTAGTGCCTAGAGTGGTTTGGTACTGCAAATTAGTCGATTTATATTCCGATGAAGTCATCCGGCGCTACAGCGGTCTGATTGCTGGTGGAAGGTGAATGACATCGGGTCAATATGATCGCTCCATGGTTTACCGGAGTCCTTCGCATCCGTGCGCATCTAGATGAGGAGTATAACCACCTGTACTGCAATCACGTCCATATCACGACTAAGCCACAAGTTCTCCCTAATCTCACGTCAATTTTTCATTTTCCTGTTTTGCCCAATAAACTCAAAGGCTCCTCGAAACTATACAAAACACAGTTCGCAAAATTTGGTTCATAATTTCGGCGTCTATTACCGTTGTCTGGCAGCGCTCGTCATATTCGAAAAGGTGGGGGTGGGAGACGTGTGTACCAGATAGAATAAACAGTGCCACCGCCGTTAGTGTGTTATTTATAGCACGGTCAAACGAAGGCTCTCTCTATACTCGATGAAGCATTGTCAACGCGCGTTGATTACTCGACGCGATATGTTTCGAGTCCAGCTACACGTTCCGGACGGGCATTATTATCATTGCATAAAGGAGCATCGACAAGAGGTGGTCGGCTGGAAGAGGTGGGCCGGTTCCGTGTGTCGGTTGGGAAATTATTCTTTACATTCTTACCCGTAGTGGAGCTAACGGCACTACTTACGCTTCGTGAAGGGTGGAAATCCTTCGATCACCCCTTTCGACTATCGTGCACGAAGGTTACCTGGTCAAATCGGTGTGCTGTATGTGTGGAGATAGGGGGAGGGAGTGGGGGGGGGGGGGGGTTGGATGATCCGTTAACCGGGCATACATTTGCATCCGAAAGTGGTCCGCGTGTTGATGAATCGATTGCGATTATTTATCCTTCTCCCGATTTATGAGAAACTGGTTGGTGCAATATTCTGGTTTCGATGTGCGAATATGGTTCCTGCACTCTTGTGACCGCTTCATAGCATGGATGGGGTGTCCTTGTACGTGTGTTTATGTGTGGTGGGTCGTGCAATGCGTTTCAAACATTGGCAGTTTCCCTCTCGATCTATTCGCGCACGGTCACAACTTTCCATCAGTCAGCTGTTGTGCACGTGCGCTTATATTGCTCGCTTGCTTGCTGCACGTACATGGTCGGGATAGAATTGGACGTTCCGGAAGCACGATGCTAAAACGTGATTCTCTCTAGGGTCAATTTCATAATATGTATGTGTATGGGTGTATGGGTATAATATTAACGAAAGCACTAGCTGACAATTCTGTACAAAGAGGCGTTCTTTTCATAAATATGAACCATCAATAGTGACGTATTTTTATTGGCAGTCGCAGTGAGTAATCAGTCGTAGTGCGTAATCATGTTTGAACAAAAAGATTCAATATCTGAGACCATACCACTTTTCATTTCATTCGCGCTTGCTCCGTCTTGTACGCAAGGCGTTGTGAAATATTGCACGCCGAAATGTTTCACCGCCTCAAAATTTGAATTGTCATTGAAACTTTTCGAAATGGCAGTAAAAGAGAAGCAAGCATGTCGCATAATACAGCGATTTTCCAATATTCTGCCATTACAGCCTTTTTAAGAAGTTAGAAGAATATTTACAGCTGCGAGAATAATTGATACAAGAAGCATAAGTGAAATACAAGCTAACATATGGCTTTCATTGCATAAATAACGTTGATGCATGTTTTGTAACGTAAAGGAGACGATGGTATATGATTGTCGATCATATAGCATTTGTCATGCGTGAAGAGCAAACAGATCTATCTTTCTTTGTATTATGTTTTGAAGACGAACAGTGAACCCGAAAGTGGTATTGAAAGTGAATCTGATTATTTGGCCAACTGCCAGCGAAGCTCATCGAGGCGTGCACGTTTTATGGCCCCACAGCGTCAAACAGAAGATGAGCGGAAGCTTTGCGGGAAGCCAAAGATGTTGGCATTATGCCAAAGGGGTGGAACTTCCCCCTTTAGCACATTGGGGGGTTGCTCTTGCTATCCGTACACGACGAAACTACCCAACCCCACTGCACCAGATGATTTTGATTATGTTTAAGGCAATCGGACGCAAGACGCCAACAAAATCCCCCATGCGGTGTTGGAGCTAGCAACAAAGAATTCATTTTTCTTGCCGAAATTTTTTTTTCTCTCTGCTCGAAAACAGTTATAGATACAATCGTGTTACCAGCTAAAGTTAGTCACGTGAGCTGTTCTTATTTGTAATTGACTTTAACCTCAAATAGAACGATTCAACGGGCCCTCCAGTTCCATTTTCGGTGGTTGGGGATGATAGGACATTGCGAGCTGCCGCCACGTTCATTACTTTTCTCACGACAGTTTATCGCACGGCAGTATAACTTCCAGGCAGCCGCACCCTTGGGGAGGTGTAATTTTCCTCCCCGAAAACAAAAAAAACATACGAAAAAGAGATAAATGGCGGCTCATTTCCGTGAGGAAAAACGGAACAACGGCTCTCGTTTCAGGGTCGGGACCATCGCGAGACGCAACTAGCAGACAAAATTTTGACGGTGCTTATTCGTTGGAACCTTTTCGGGCTAGTTAGATCGGCAACGGTTTAGTTCCGGATCCGCTAGACGTCAGCAGAACGTATCAGCAGCAGAAGCATAGACCAGTTAGTTTGATTCAGTGAAAGCAGTGTTTGCAGTATTAGCCCTAAAACAAGCAAAAAGGTAAGAAAAGCATAGTTTATCAATCGTGTGACTATTTTTTGTATGTATAAGTGTTGTTTTTTGAGCCAATTTTCATAAGCTTATCAATATGATTAGTGCGTGAGTCATACTACAATCGATCATGTAATAAATGTGAACCATATGTTTGCTCTTCTTATCAATATTCGTGTTCTGTATTTGTGAGATCATTATAAAAATGTGAATTTTTCATCGTTCACACATATCCAGCCAAAAATCTAAAACTTCCTTGTGTGCCCATCGTCAACAATCTGGTTTCATTTTTTCCTACCGGGTCATGGCCAAGGGTACGTATCGTGCTGTGTTCTGATGCGATGCTTTCTCGAATCGATCTGTGTGGAATTTAATGGCTTTGTGAAAACCGTTCAGACACATCACTGCTCTACTCCAGGCGCTACCAATCCCGGTGTGGTGATGGAACGACATAAATTATGCATCTCTTCCACCCCACCACCCCACGTACGTACGCACCATCCTTCGGCTGGGATGGGATAGTGTCACGCATGGCGCATTTTTCCAGTGCCCGTCACCCGAGATCCTATCGGCGGAAATCGATTGAAGCGAGCAATGCCGATGCTGATGATAGGTTGCGATATTGTCTGTTGCGCACGTGCAGCAACGTTTTCTCGGTTGTCGCTGCGGCCGCGACGAGACGGCCCCGTTAGGTGAGGTCAGGATGGGCGGGAAATAAATGCACTTACCCGAGATAGGTCTATCCGATCGATTAGGTGAGAAATGGGATTTTAAGTATCAAAATTGCTGCCTTCATCATTGGAGGGAGACAACCCCACGACCCGTTCTTGACTACTTGGTATGCAGGAGGGTAATGTGTAATAAATGTATTAGCTCTATGTGTTTGCCAACCCTGCGATACAGACCGCATACTGCAATATAACGGACTAGATTAGTCAGCGAGGCGCTCTCTCTCGCACCTTCACACAATGGCATACAATTTAGAAGATCGCTAACAGATACAGATTCATCGCACTCTCCCTGATGGAGTGGTGCAAGGTCATCCCCTAAAGCGTTGGAGTGTAGTGGGGACAAGAGCCGTTGGATACATTATGAGTAGTGCGCCATCGTCGCCAACACAACCACAAACGGACGGCTTGTTGCGCTGGTTGCAGTTCGTGTGCGCTGGAACTGGTTTCTTCATTCAGCGTCGGTGCTCTGGTGAGATCGGATCAAAAAACGCGACCGTTGAGGAGGAATTCGAAGTGAAGCTCCATTTGCAGTGTGTTAAAGTTTGGAAGCAGCAGAAGTACCACCATAATCTTCGGAAGCGGCTAAACGAGGAATCGTTTATTTTATTTGCTGGCGGTTACCATTGTGTAAATATCGTGTTTTAGTTTTTTATAAGATTAGCAACGCTTGTAAAGAAACAAACCAAAAGTTAATTTAAGAGATGTTTTTCATTTTGCCTGGCGGCAAGTGACTCACCAGCTTGGCGTCATATACTCACCGCGTGCTGTTGTTCAGCGATCGTAACATCTTGCGACCTTCACGGGCGTTACGTTTCACGGTGATTGGTTTGAGTAAGAAAACGGGTCGGCGGTTCTGCGTTCAAAAAGTGAGCAAGAATGAAAGCCGTATAGAGAATGGAAACCTGGTACCGGTTCACTCCGGTGATCATTCCCCAATCCCTCGCAAGAAATAGCTCAAGCATATGGCATGTTCTTCATTTAATTGAACTAGCAAACCCCGATTGGAGCCCGTTAGTGAGAAGCGGATTAATTAACGAGCTTTTGCTTCGGCAACGGTTGGATGGTTTATTACATGTTTGAACTATGTGAGTAATGGAATATCGGAAATTGCATTAGCAAATCGCACCGTCGTAGAATTGCTAATTTCCTTAGAAGGTGTGTGTGTGTGTGTATGTTTGTGAGTCATGGATTGAGTTACTCAACCGTACCGTATCTGCGTTACTGTATTACCATTTGTAGAAAATGACCGTTTAGAGTGTGTTTGTTAACTCCCCCACCGTTATGTTGCATACGTTTGTGGCCATCCGTGCTTGTCAGCCCTTTCATTGCTAAATTCGGTCCTCGATGCTTTCGGACGACAAAAACATGGAGGTGTGTTTTGCAACCAAAAAAGTGTAAACAAACACCACAGCATACCAACTTCTCCAACACTTCATCCTCGAAGGCATCCTGAGTAAAAGGATAAGCGGGAGCAGTTTATTGATCGCTTGTAATTCAAGAAACCGAAACCCCACTCTAAAGTCTCTCTTCTTTGAGGGGAGAAAATGGCCTATGACCCATTGCTCCACTGACCACAGCTCTCTGACTGACCGGTTAATTTAGACAGAAGATTTTCCTCCCGCGAATTCACATTTCCATTTTCACTCTCTAGCGAAAGCGGACCTTTGAACGCGTTTTTCTCCTTCCTTTACGCAGAGGTCCTTGTGCGTCGAACGTTCTCTCTCTCTCTCTCTCACACACACTCGCACGGCATTCGCGTGGTCGAAAGGACGAAATACCGACACTAGTAGCGGTCGCTTCACCGTAGTGTTATGCGAATAAGTCACAACCACACGTGTGTAGGGGCCAAAGGCCGTCGTATCGGCCACCGAGAGATCCCAGTCCAGTTTGTACCTTCGCCGCAATCGCATAGGGATTTTCGCTTCCGCTTATCGATTTCACGGTGGTGTAATTCCGGTCGTTGTAACGCCATAGCAGTGCAATGAAATCTGTGCATATGGTGCGGGAAAACTCATCGGCTGGCGACGGTTAACATTAGCTACAGGAGAAGTGAAAAACCTAGCATTCCAGAGAAGGCAGAGCGAAAGGTTCATCGAACTTGCGCAAGATCGTGCGGCAAACGAACAGGAATCCCTCACTACTAAACTACCTCAAAAATTGACTCACACGTTCCTACCACGCGCGTCATCCAAAGTTTGCACCCTTTGGGCAAATAACAAAATCGCCAACGTGGATTTCACACAGTACCTTAAATTCCCATCGACCACCATGAGGGCAATCCACCGGTTCAATCATCGTATTCCGCTCAAGGTAATTTTCTCACTCAGATCAGTCGTTGGCGCTCGGAAAGTCCCAGAAGCTAAGCTGCCAATCGATGAATACGAGTCCGCAGTCAGCAGTAGGCTCAGCCTGGTGTGAGAGTTTTTCCTATTCAAGGCTCCGTATTCCATCCTTGGATTCGTCTCACGACGCAGTCGATGTCGGGCGACGTCCCGCGTCCCTATCGCCTAGAAGTCAATGACGCGCCCCGACGACATGGGGCGGGAAAACGAGGTCATCGTAATTAACTACATCACCCACGCTGCTCGGTCGGCCACGGTGTTAGTCGACACTGCTACTAGGATACGCACTGCTTCTTCCCTTTGGTCGTGTTTTTCTTGCCGCCATGTTCGATTGCTGCAGAACCGTACAGAGAACGACGCCTAGAAGGGTGGTTTGAATACAGCTTGTCAGCACATTTCAAAGTTGTATTAATCATTCTCCACACAAAAGAATCTATCAGTTTGGAGCTTCGTGGGCATAAACGTACTCAATATCCGGCGTGTACAAGATACTTTGTTCATGCGTGACGAAGAGTACACACACACACATACGGTTGGAACACAAGGATAGTTGCTTAGCAATCGGGGTTTTCCGTAGCCTACTATATAATTTAGTATGCCACGAAATAGATTTATCGTTTTCGGGTCATTAACACGCGGTAGGTCCATCGTGCTGAAAGTACATTAGTCGTGCAGCACCACCCAGTTGAACATTGGAAATGAAAAATCGGCTCAAAAACCCTTTTCTACCCAGCGTAACGTGTAGAACGGTAGCTCAGAGGTATTGTAAATGGCGATTTTTCACATGCATTCCTTTTGTTTTGCAGATGGCACATCGCCCCGTTAGTGCAATGTCTCGACAAGAATCTGAAATGATCAACCGTAGCCGCCGCGCCCTGTCCTCGGGCACGCTGACCGACTCAATCGAAAAACTGCGACACATGTGCCTTGCTCGTGGGGCATCGGGCATCCTGGGACTGGGTCGCTGTTTCCGTCGCATGGACGACGACGGCAACAAACAGCTGAATCTGGAAGAGTTCGTCAAGGGTCTGCACGATACCGGGCTGGACATTTCGGTAGAGGAGGCGACCGAAATGTTTAACAAGTATGACGTGATGTGAACTGTTGTGTTTTCTAAGCATTATCCGTACTAAATAATTCTACCCACACAGATTCGACACCGACGGTAGCGGTTCGATCAACATGACCGAGTTTCTGGTGGCGATTCGTCCAAATATGTCCGAATCGAGGGTCAACATTGTGAAGCAAGCATTCGCAAAGTTGGACAAGTCGGGCGATGGAACGATAACTATCGAGGATTTGAAGTAATAGAATGTTTCCGACTAAAATATGTTTGTAGCTGAATTCTAATGGACTCTCTTTACACTCTTCAGGAATGTCTATTCGGTGAAGAACCATCCACTGTACATTAGCGGCGAGGAAACCGAGGATGTCATCTTACGGAAGTATTTGGCAAACTTTGAGGAGAACGGAAATGTCGACGGTACCGTCACTCAAGAGGAGTTCCTCAACTACTACGCCGGGTTGAGCGCATCAATCGATTCAGATGCGTATTTCGATCTGATGATGCGCCAGGCATTCAAGCTGTAAAGCCGTGTCGTTAGCGTACAACTTATCCTTTTTAACCGTACCCCTAATTTTCACTGTACCCAGCATGCATCTTACGTATTAGATTGATTCGGACAACGATACCCGAAACGAATGCAAGTTTTTACACACTCTCTAAACTACTACTGCCTTAATGATGATGGAAAGGAAGGGTGGAAGAGAACGACGAAGAACCAAAGTGGGACAGAAGGGTGTGTGATCATGTGTGCTGTGCCGATCGAACAAGACACGCAAATGTTTTCCGATTGTTAAAACACAAACCAATGCACAAGTGTTTCTTTAACGTTTAATAAACATACAGTTTTATGTTTCCGAGTGAATGCGTGCAAAAGCAATTTTTTTTCTATTCCATCCTCCAATTCAGTTTCCTTGAACCTTCATGGGTTAACCTTTGACGTCTACCTTTTTCTTGCTTGTGTTAAAGTATACACATCTTTTTACGGCCTCTTTTCTCAAGCGAATGATGTAAAACCATCACGCAAAATGATAGAAAAAAAAACACTTAGTTCACAGAATAATTTTTATCCTAAAATTTAATACGAGTTTTCAGACATCTTTTCCGTAGGTGTCCGCTGCAGTGTGGCTGGTCCGTTTGTTTGTTTGCGATTCCGCTACATTCCGAAACGCTGATGTACGGTGCACCTAATATGTTTGCGTACACCGAAAATCATACGCTCGGGCTTAAAGCAAACCACGGTGTACGCAACGTACAAAGATTGAGTGTATATTGACAGCTGGAAGCGAATGTTCTGTGAACTGTTGTTTCACCGAGCGCTTGCGGTCAACGGTCTTGTTTTGTTTTGCTGTGTGTAGAATTACAGCCTTAGGATAGCACATTTTTAGTTATACTAGAAACTAAACGCTAAGTAACTACTCTCGTCAATTGAAGGTGCTAAAGTGTGCCATGCCGTTTGATGTGTTAGGTGATGTATTTTAACCATAATTTGTCCCAGTTATTGTTTATTTATTGCTTGTTGTTGTTGGTGAGTTTTTGCACATGAAAAGCACCTTTGCTTGCAATTATTGCTACTCATGGTTGGAAGCGCGGTACATTGTAGAATACTCGACAACGCATTGTTCGGTAGATGCGACATGGAAGGGATGAAATGGTTGGCAAAAAAGCCTTGTACATAACGCGCGTTATTTGCACAGCTAATGAGTCAACAAGACGAACGTACGGCAAGGGCAGCGGTCAGGTATCCCCAGCGGGTTGTAACATGACCTTGCTATCAAATCAAAATGCCTTTCACGAACCCGAACGAACGTACCGTGCGCGCAACAGTTCATTCCGAATCCGTCCGGTGCTCTAACTGTTGATCCGTTATCATCATTGTTTCTTCAGGTATTATACGGTCTGCTCATTGATAAGAAATCGACCATCGCGTCACTCAATTCGGGATCCGGTCATTTGTCGTGTAGTAGCAGTAGCGCGTCGGTGCAGCCAACATCAAGTGCTTCGTTTGGCCCGATTAGTTTCGTACGTGGAGTGTTCACTTCTTGATCGTGTCTCGTACGCAAAACGATGGCTGCTGTTCGCTGCGGATCGCTCGTCACCGGTGCAATGTTAATGTTGCTGATCGGTAAGTAGACTGCAGGCATTTTTAAATGTTTCACGGTGCTGTTAAAAAGAAGGTGTCTTCCATTACTCACATGCTCATGAGCAAATTACTCTAGTAAAGCTGATAAGAAAAAGCATAAAGGTCTCCAGGCGATAACAATCACAGGTTCTGCTCAAAGGTCATCGTGACGGCTGCGGAATCGAAGTAGACAAAGGCATTCGAGTTTAACGTCCCTTGTCGTATTTTCTTCCAGCATTCCTTGCGGATGGAGGAGTGGTGGCGGATGAGCCCACCAATTTAGGAACGATTGATTTGAACAGCATCGATATCAATAAGCTGAAGGATGACGTGCTTGCCGATCTGCTGCCGCCGGAGTTTAAGAACGTAACGCTCCCCAAGCTGGAGGATATCCAGAAAATCATCAAAGACAAGTGCTCCCGTGTGGCCGGCAGTGATGCATCGTACGAGGAGGCGGAACAGGCGGCACAAAAGTTTGGAGACTGCATGCAGGATCTGGTGGACTTTAGCGATCTGCAGGAAGAGATCAAGAAGGCCAAACCGACCGGTGATCTGGATACCGTCTTTAACAAGTAAAGACTTTTGCCTTCAGTCCGGTAGTTTGGAGACAGCAACTCTAATAATAATTTTGTACATCAACAGATACTGCCGCAGGCGGTCCGCTGCCATCGAGTGTATCGATACGTTTTCAAACAAGGTGGACATATGCTTGGAAAATGACGAAAAAGAGAGCAAGGTGGTGATGGTGAATATTGTACACGGACTGTTAAATTTTGTCTGCCACAAGGATGGTGATCAGATCGCCTGTAAGTAGCTCTGCAGATCGGACCGGGGATCATAGATGAAACTCATTATTTATCGCATGCAAACAGTGTTTATTGCAGAGGAGGGTCCGGAATGTTTTGCGGATCAAAAAGAGGCTCTGATTGACTGCGTCAATGGCACGATGTCGGGATATCTGAAGGATGATGCTGCACCAGTCGCCAGTGAAGGGCTGCCGAAGCTGGTGATGGGCAAGAAGCAGTGTGAGTAAGTATCGATGCTTGCGAAAATCATGGAAAAGTATTATGGATGTAAAATAACCCGCATCATATGGCTTCGTTTTAAGTGAGATGAGTTCGCTCCAGGAGTGTATGGTGCAAGCACTGGAAGGCTGCAAAGAATCGACACCGGCCAATTTGGTCGAATCGTTGTTTAAGTTCGTACGACGGGAAACACCATGTGCCAACATTACTGGTGTAAGTGAAAATATGGTTGGAAAACAGAAAGGTTCAAAAGATTCATGGTTAACATGTTTTACTTCACCTCTCCCTTGTAGGAAGTTACACCTCGGAAACATTCCCGCAATGTCGGTGAGCTAATGACGGCGTCGCAAAGGATTATTACATCCTCGTTGCTAATGGCGCTGGTTGCCAAACTGTTGCTGATGCGCTAAACGCCAACACAAACGCGCAGGCTGCAAACGTATGTTCCTAGTTCGTAACTGACTGATGAAATCATCATTCCAATATCAGAAACTGCAAATCAGGGTACTTTAGCTAGAAAAGGAAATGTGTTAACAGTGCTTCTTATTTAAATTTACAACAACAGTTAACAATAAAATGGTTCCAACCGGGCTTGGTGTATAGATCGTGACAAATCTTACAAAAGTATAACAAAGCCATCCTGCTTACTTTAGAAAGTTACATCGAATTTGGTAACCGGTGTTGAAAGTTAAGCCAGAAGCGGCACATCGCTCGAGACAGCGTTACTCTTTTACGTTACTTTTCCACGGCTCGGGATTTATGAAGATGCTCGACACGGTTCCCCGCAAGGTGTGTGGACCCTGGTTGAGTGGCACCGGCTTCGGCTTATGTTTAGCACCTTTCAACCATCCCTGGTAAACTTCTTCAGACATTTTCTTTTTCTCTTCCTGTATCTTTTTCTCCAGCTCTTTAACCGCTTGGTCCCGTATCCTTCTCTCTAGTTAAAGATAAGCTAGTGTTAGTACCAGTGGCAGCAGGAATAACTTTAAATTAAAGTACCTTCTTCTCGTTTTCGAACTTGGTGCAACCAGCTCTTGTACTTTGCATCAGGATCACACAACAGATGGTCAGGAGGGGAATGCCTGGATGAGTTCGGATTGTTCACAGGGTTTCCATTTATGTTTTGCTTACAGCTGCCCTGTTTTTTACGTTCCATCCACTCTTGTATCTTCTTCTTGTTTTCTTCCTTGCGCGTTTGTTCATCCAGCTCCTTTTGACGTTGGTAAAGCAACTTGGTCATCATTTCCTTTTCGCGGTTTTTACGTATTTCTTCACTGTAGAAGAATTATGCAGAAAAGTATTTTGCATGACACGAAAAATTGGCAAAGGTACCCACATGTACTTACTTTTTAGACTTCAGCCATTTCTTGTACGCTTCCGGGTCACGGTCACGTTTCTTAAACGCAACATTTACCTTAATGATCTGACTGCTGGTATCGGTATCCTACGAAGAATGGCCACATCGCAAGTACGATCGGAGACGAAGCAATTTTAAAGGTAGATGATGTTAAAACACTTACCAAATTCAAATCTGCATCGCCACCGCCACGGTCAGTTGAACAGGGTTGTCGCTCGTCCTGTTCCCCTTCACTGCTGACATCGAGTGTCCCGCTCGTATCACTATTGTGGTCAGCACCATACTCATCATCCTTCTGTTCCAAGATAGTGTTCGCATCATTTCCCCCAACAGTGTCGTTACTTTCCGAGTAGCACACCGAATCCTTCAGCTCGTTGTTCGAGAGCGATAGGTTTGACATAGCATAAGAAAGCTCATGAACAACTTTAAAATCCCGTTCGTCATTTGCTTCATCCTCTGTGTCACTGTCTGAGGAATGCCATATCTTTGATACCTGGATCGCTTTCTTCCTACAATTAATAAGATTGCAGTAGGGCATTTCGGTTTGATCGAAGTTTGTGAGGCTTACCCTTTTATTTCTTCGCATGTCGGGTCTGAACTCGGATGTGCGGTTTTGTCTACTTCAAGGCTAGTTGCACCTTCCATCGTTAGTACGTTCTCTGTATCTGAGGGTTTGCAAAGATGTAAAAGTCGATACGTAATATAAAGGGCAATGGTGGCTTTGATTTAATTTGAACTTCCAATATGCGCAGCATGTGAAGTTTGAGTGAATTTGTCCAATGGGAAGTTCACCATAAACGACAGAACGTTTTTTAAGAAAGTACAATTAAAGCCATTACAAATGCAAGAAGAGAAAGCGTGCCGGAGAGGAAGAACAATGAAGGATTAAATAAGGGAGCTGTGCTCTTTCACAAAGTGCTCATGTGCGCTGCGGGTGGGATTGCATTTGTACTTTTATCGTAGTCAATAATGCTCAATTGAGAGCGGTTCCGTGTCTGATGGGAAGGCAAAGGTACGGCATGTAAGGTCCAGCGCAAACAAACCGAGCCGAAGCGGATGATACGAACTTTACTCCCCAGCATCCGCGGGCAAGAGCGCATCGTTAGTGCTACTCCTGCTACCCTAAACGCTATTATGTGTGCGCTGTGTACACACGATCATCTAGTTGAGTGGTTTGAATGCTTCCGCGGATCGTCGTGTCGTTGAAGCGCTCGTTTCCGCAGTACTACACGGTGATCGTCCGTTCGCAGACAGCGCTCACGACCGAGCGTCCTATCAGTTTATTATTACGATTAGCAGCGGCGTGTGTCGTCTTCGGATGAGCCCGAAGATCACGACCCTTTGGGGTGAAATCGAACAGCGACGTATAAAAGCCATTACGATACGGGTTGCGATTAATTCATTGTCCGTTGACGGCGGTTCCGGTCGGTTCTACTGTAGTGATCTCTATTGCCAGTGTGCATTTCGAAAATGTTGGACGTAAAAGTGTTGTGTTTCGTTTTACTAGCGCTCATCGGTAAGTCCCCTTGGTTGTGCCCTCAGTTTTACATTATCTGACTTATTCGTGTTTGAAACAGGTGCAACGATGGCCGACGTGTCGAACGCCATCGATGTCGATGCTCTTCGAGAGCGTTTGCCGGCGAATCTCCCAATTCCATCGATGGAGGAGGTCGAGAAGATGCTGCGTGACAAGTGCAACACTGCCGGGGCTCCGGCCGATGCGTATGACAATGCGAAGGAAGCGGCCAAAACGTTCGTCGAGTGTGGACAGGGGCTGATCGATATTGGAGAGTTCCAGCAGGAAGTGGAAGCAGCTAAACCGACCGGAGATTTGGATACCGTCTTCAACAAGTACTGCCGAAAGCGGTCCACGCTGATCGAATGCGTCAACACGTTCGCAAATGCAGTAGATCCGTGTCTGGAGGCGGAAGAGAAGGTCTTCAAGACGTCGGGTTTGGACATTTTCAAAAACCTCCTGAACTTTGTGTGCCACAAAGATGGAGACCAGATCGCACGTATGTGAAGAACTGTAGAGAGGCCCTATAGAGTATCGTAACAAGAGCGCTAATGGTGATGCTTTTCTTCCAGTTTTTATAGCCGAAAAGGGACCGGAATGCTTCCTAGAGCAGAAGAACGATCTGGTTGCCTGCATGAATGAGACTTTCTCTGGTTACGTGCCGGACACTAGCCTTACCGCCATTCCTAAGCTGGTTATTGGACCGAAACAGTGCGAGTAAGTAAAACCCATATAAAACAACCGTTTCCATCCATCCATTTGACCCGTATTTTTGATTTCAGGGATTTTACGAAGCTGCAAAACTGCATGGTCCGCGAGCTGGAGCAGTGTGACGAATCAACACCAGCCAATCTGGTCGAATCGCTGTTCCGATACGTTCGAAAGGGATCCCCCTGCGCGGTAAGTAGAAATGTCTCTTAATCCGAGATGCATTTGCCTCGTTCATGACACGATGCACCGGTTTGTGTGTGTTTTGTAGAACAACGCTGCAGGACGCTAAAAGGTGAACTAGCTAGCTCTCTTTCGCTGATAAGAGAACCCCGGAAAGATGCTCGTCAATAAGTTCTAGGAGAAAGTAAGGAGTTTTTGTAGCTTCTTCTGATGTTTTTGCTAAATAAATTGTTGCACAAGACAAACCCGCGCATCGAAGAAGTAGTAGAAGGTGACTGCTGGTCCGTGCTTAAGTGCCATTATCTCCATTGTCCTCCTTTCGAATCCGGCTTTCCTGCTTTCTTCGTTAAAGGATAGTGCTCTGTCGGGGGGGGGGGGGGGGGGTTTAGAGGTGAAGGGATTTCGTTTTATTGTACTGATAATGCGACGTAATTAATTAGTGGGATCTTTCGTTTTCATTGCCCGGGAATTGTTATCAGTTCCGGTTAGAGGTATCAGTTCAGGCGTAATGAGAGGTAACACGTGGGGAGTTGCTTTACTTTCTCCCGGGATTCATAGAGCGGGAAGAAGCTGAAAACAGGTCGAACCTAATAACAAGCTTGTTAACTGGAAACATGTGCTGCTCCTAGACACGTTTGTGGTGCTATTTCGGGGGAACGCGCGCTAATTAAAACGAACAGTTCATTTCCGTACTGATGCTGAAATGCTGTATTTTTTGTTCTACTCCTTACATACAAAGCTATCATTCATTATCGTCTACGCACTTGTTCTTTACACTTGATATAAGGCGCGGGGGGAAAGAAAAAGAAAGGAAACGAGTGGGTGATGAGTGACACGAAAACGTTAAAGCATGCGGCAACACGCGCCATCAGTGGTTGGACAAGCCAGTCAACCGTTCGCTCAAATTCCAAAGCCATTCTGCCATCGCGTCATCCTTGGCGTGCGGTTCCGGTTCCTTCAGCTTGCAGTCACTGTAGTACAGACCCGTCTGGGATGCGATCGTCGGCTCCATGGCGCAGTACAGTGTCGTTTGGGCTCCCGACTTTGGTGTCTTGAAAAACACCCAGAAAACGGGCTTTGCCATCGTCCTGTGGATCGGAAAAGACGTGTTAAAGCCACCGAAGCGAATGTTTTACAATAGTTTTGCATACCTGAAACACGGATTCAGATGTCTCGTTAGCTCGGTATTGATCGCTCCCGGGTGCAATGCGTACGTGTTTACACCGGTACCGCGCAACCGCTTGGCGAGATGACGTGAAAACAAGATGTTACACAGCTTGCTCTGCATGTACGCATCCCACTCTCGATAGTCCTTCTCCGCATTAATATCATCCTTGTTGATGCGGCCCCACTTGTGGCCGAGACTAGAAACCGTCACGATCCTGCTGGGTGCGGATCGTTTCAACACGTCCAGCAGCAGATTCGTGAGCAGAAAGTGACCGAGATGGTTGGTGCCGAAGTGCATCTCGAAGCCTTCCTTGGTGTACGCTTTCGGGCACGCCATCACGCCCGCATTGTTGATCAGTACGTGCAACCGGCGCTCCATGCTGAGAAACGTCTTGACAAAGCTGCGAATCGACTCGAACGATGCCAGATCCAGCTCGAGCCCGAACACATTCTGGCTGCCTGATTTGTCCAGTATCTCCTGACGGGCTTTCTCCATGCGGGCCGGATCTCGACAGCCCATATACACCCGTGCACCCCGCTTGGCACATTCCTGTGGTTGGGACAAAACAGACAAAAACGAAACGGGTAATCATGGGATGGAAAGGAAAAACGGAACATCACACTTACGATGGCTGCCTCTTTTCCAATTCCCGCATTTGCACCCGTGATGATAACGACCTTCGCATCAAGCCGGATGTCTTTGTTTTTGAATTGACCGCCCTGAAAGAATTTCCTGTCGGAGCAGTGGAAATAAAGCGAAAGAGAGAGAGAGATAAAGAGAGAGAGAGAGAGAGAGAGAGAGAGAGATAAAGAGAGAGAGAGAGAGAGAGTAATAGGGAGAATGCGTTGGTGGTTGTGTGTGATGATCGTTTATTTTGATATTGTTTACGGCAGCAGATGATGGAAGGGATCAGGTCAGCAAACGTGCCACAAATAATACGCTAATGTGTGAATAATATAGCTTCTAACAATAGCGGCACTTTAAGCGTGATTAGTTCCATGGGGCGCTTAGGTCGGTTAATGCACTTTTAGTGAGGGAGAGCGACAAAACGCACGATCGTATGATGAGATACACATTGTGATGGTGCCCTTCGAAAGATCATTTGAAAATTAAACCAGTTAAAGGAATACTTGGCATTCCGCGGTCCATTTTAACAACTGTTTAGGAACATTAACACATAACTTTTTTGTGTGAGAGACAAAGACAAGGTACCATTAACCGTCTGAAGCGTTGATTAAAGGTCAAATCGGAAGTGAGTGTTCATTTTGCGTCGCAATCAACTTCATCAACTTGTTACATATTATATATAATATGAGGTTTTGAGCATGGAATGATTTATTTCCACTTCCTCGCCTATTAATTTCCACTCCATTACCCTTCAAGCGCATAATGTCTTGAACTATTTGAAGCATCTTTGCATTAGCAGTTCACGGGCTTGTTAAACATCGTTCACCTTTTTCGCCAGTGCCAGTGACCAGTGACTGGCACGGAGCGGTAAGTTGGTTGAACTGATTGGCTTTTTCCCTCCTAGTGAACCTCTGCGGCTCATCCCTGCACATTCACGTAAAGTGCGATCAATGACTCAACGTGTAGAGCGAGCGAGAGGAAAAGAGGTAAAGTATAAAGGGGGCACACAATCACATCACACACACACACACACACACACCACTCGGATCTTTCCACCTGGCACGCAAATGCACTATTTGTACTGCACTCCTCCCCGAAAGCCGGGAGAGTTTGAGCAACAAACAGAGGACTAATGCTTGGCACGATCGCGAGGGGCATCTGAGAGAAACAGAGGGGGGGGGGGGGGGGGGTTGTTCGATGATTTGTGCGAGATGCGCATCGATAAGTCGGAACCTTCATCGCGGGTTGCAGTACGCGATCGCGCAGGTTTTCCGTATCGTAGCCGAGCGGGAAACAATAGAATGCACCATAATTAAAGGGACGGTTCAGCGCGAATGGGGCAGCGGGGGGAAGACTGGTCAAGTATCATCTCCCCATCAATCAAGTATCATCGCATCGGTAGTGTGGAAGAACCGGGGGCAGGCACGGGTAAGCGATATTTTCCGTCCTATAATTAATTGCCAACCGTTGCACACAAAGCGAGTGGAGTTGAACTAGCTTAAAACGCTTTCAGGCTGACGTAAAACAGCTGTCGTTAGGCCACGGCTAGGTAGGTGGCCCATCTTACATCCGGGCTCGACCCTCCCGAATTTGGATGTTTAAATTTAGCCTATTCCACCGAAAAAGCACAAACTGAGCAAATAAACAAGCGGCCTTGTCGTTGGGATGGACCGAGTTGGAGCAATGTCTTCGTACATTTTTATGAAACTGTTTGGCACAATGCCGTGTTGCGTTCGGAGATGAGCAGCGCGGAGACACACAACTGATTAAACAGAAACACTGGAACGTACTACTACGCCTAAACCACTGCTTCGCAAGGCTGTGTCGCACAATAGATAAGGCACCACGATGGAGGAAACCCAGGAAGAGAAGGTGCTAAAAATTGGGAACATCTCGAACATTGTAAAAACTGCCACAACCCCGCGTCATGTTTCCTCTTATCGCGTGACGTTTACCGGGCGCCCATAGGCCTGTTTTGGTGATATAATAGATAAGCGATAAGAAAGGGAAAACATGTGGATCACCACCATCGCCATTCTTAAAGGTGTGTAGATTGTGCGTTACCTGTTGTACCCTTTTCATATGCTTATCGCACGATCGTACAGTACTGCCAATAAGGCTGTTGTCTTTGGATAAGAGTGATTAAAAGCTTCTCCTGACACCTCCACATTCCTCCCCCTGTGTTACGTCATTCTAATGTGCGAATTCCATTGCGGATTGTTTTCGTAGCGCGCATACGGTCAACGCATACGGTCAAATTCTAATTAAGCGATCATCGATGGTGATCAGCCAACGTGCGCTTTCGCGATCGCGCAACCTGCCGGAAGGCCACCGACCAATCGTTCAATCGTTGGTCGCCATTGGAGCACTCGGCGACATTGGCACAAGTGGCCTGCATATCCGTCAGCCCCAGTCGTACTTACCTTACGAAGTAAACGATCGCGAAGATGAGGATGAACGAGCCAAGGCAAATACTGACGATCATGAATAGGTCATGCTGTTGCTGCTGCCGTTGCTGGTACTGTTGCTGCTGGTGTAGCTGGTGCAGCTGGTACTGGAGCGGGTGCTGATTTGGGTGTGACGGCAGCGGCTGGGGTTGCTGCTGCGGTGGGTGGGACGGCTGCTGTGGATGGTGCGGGCTAGCGTCCAGACTTTGGGGTAAGGGCGGTATGGACATGCTAGGAACTGTTGGTGTTGGTATGCTGCTTACAACCGGCACTGCGGAAGGATCGGTGCGGGTGTGACTGGACACCACCGGGGACGATCGATTAACGATTAGCTTCACTTTCCGTTCGCCCGTGACGCCCTCAGACGTGGTGCATGTGTCCCGAATAGTAATGGCAATCGCTTGCTGTTGATGGTGCTTCTGCTTCTGCTCGGGCAGCTGCTGGTGCTGCTCTTGGTTGGTCATTCATTAGGCAGCAGCGGGTGCAGTTTAGCGGGGTGGGTTTGTGAGGGTAGGCGGTTGAGAATGAGAAGGACAACCGTGTGGAGGGGCAAACGGTTTTCGCAATGCCCGATTTACCAGCACCGAGGACAGCTGGCGCGAGACGAACACGTTTCGCGAATGTCCAATGGGGTCCGTGCAATGCGTAGTGAAGGCTCGTGTATCGATCGAGGTGACTCGTGTGGCTTAGTAGGGGGTAAAGGATTTGCACATTTTAACTTGACAAAATCACTAAACGACCACGTCAAACACTCGGCGTGCAAATTGTACAGAGGGCATACGATTTTGTTTCACTTTTTCACACGATCACCTCAGCTCTCTGTGCCGTTCCGTTCACTATGAAATCTTCGCTAAAAATCACTTCTAATCCAAAGGCTGGAAGAAAGTTTCTCCCTTTGGACGCCTGCCGACGGTGCGTATTTGAATCTAACGGCGCTAAAGCACACGTGACGACCGTACCGTGGTGTGTTTGCGCGTCGATCGCAACATTCGCTTTGACGGTGGTGGAGAACCGACCACCTTTGCGCACGCGGCCTACTACGGCGGACGCACGAGTTTTCCAGCAACTCTATCCATCAAGCCTCCCGAAGGGCATTAACCAAGGTGGTGGGGATACATCTAGCAAGCGGGGTTGGATTTTGTTCTGTGTGGTGGTGCGTAGGATCGATTCGCCGTGCACACGACACGGTATTACGCGGGGTTTGACGGGGTTGAAACAAAACGATCCCAGAGCATATTATTTAGCCTGCAGGGGCTGCATGCACTGGAAACGATGCCCCCTCCGTAGCCGTGGGTTTGCTCGGTCGCAAGGGGTTCTTCCAATCGAAACAGTTTTTGGTGTGTACGGTAGTAACGATTTGAGTCGAGCGAAAAGGCGGTTTACATAAATTAAACAAAAGACTTTTCCTCGGTTCGGCAGCTCTGCACATGATCGACATGACGAGAGAAAAAGTAATGCCGTACAAGCACGGGACGCGCTCAAATCCCGAATCGAAAGAAACAAACCGCCATCGCCATCCTGCGCCGCCACGTGCAAATTCCGAAAATTCCGAAAATGGTCGAAAGAAACAAGCGGAGTGTGTTGAACCAGGCGATTATGATCGTTAGGAGGTGAGTAGAGTTCCTCTCACTCTCTGCATCCCCATTTCGTAGTGCCCTAACGCACACTAACGATCGTTCGGCTCTCACTATCTGATAACAAAGAAGGACCCTCAGCCAATAGGAGCTCGTGTTACAACTCCTTTCTTTGCGCAGGTGCGAGAAAGAGTAAGCTAGAGGAGCGCTAGCTGCTACGGGGTTTCCACCTGCGAGGCATGCTCTCCTGTTAGCTGATATTCGAAAACTCGGTGAAATTGGATGGATTCGGTTCGAATTTCCCCGGAAAGCGTGTGCGTGCGTGGAAAACGGACTCCGCAACGGACAGCCGTTGTGCGGCATCACGTTTTCGGGAATTTAATTTTAAATTTAAACCACACGCCGGTTATCGTCCGGTATGCGCTATCTTCTGCTTGTCATGTTCTCCTGTTCCCGAGCCGCCATTTCTCGTGCAGGTATGTCGGCGATCGGCCCCGGAACGACTGGCGACGCAAGGGGCACGAAAAAAGGACAGCGGTCTTCTCGCAGGGCATTTCTCTCAGTATTAGGAGCGCATGAAAATCAAGAGAAAGACGGTATGCCGGACGATAGCTAGTGCGAACTCTTTTCCTCCAACGGCCATGGCAACGGCTGTTCGTCAATTGCGACACGCTCACAGGTGCAAAACGGGTTGGCGTTGGAGAGAAAGAGTCAACTATCTGTGGCACACGAGGCGCATCGCTTGGTAAGGAGATACCTCCTGGTTTTCCTGCGCTCTTATTAATCCAGTGTCAAATTTCGGTCGTTTTGGGCATGCGATTTTTGCGACTGGCCAGGGAGGGGAGTCTCGGGCGCTATGTTCTCCTGTTCTCCTGCGTCATGTTCTCCTGTTAGCTGTCGATTGATACGGAACCGGTTGTACTTCGCGGAATTTTCTTTCTTTCGCTTTCTTTCTTCAGAAAACCCGTTTTGCTGGAAATTTAAAACTCGTTTTTCTCAATTGAAGCTTTATTGCATATCCGAAGTATCAACGGACGATTTGAAATGATATTTAAAATTTGCAATTGCATGTTCGCTTCGACACACGATCAGAACTGTTTCAGAAACCAACTTACTGTACTAAACGCCTTACCGCAATGACATTCAGCGTGAACCGTGTTTGTAAACAAATAAAGCAATGTTGAAATAACCGGCGCGATTACAAAATTATTGCTTTCCCAAAGTGCACACTCGGCGGTGAATTGATGTTGCGGCCGGGCAGCTTTTGGCGTGTTTTCCCCGCCCATATCATTCGAAGGTACGTAGAAAAAAGAACAGTCATGCGTTGATACTCTAGCTAACCGTTTTGCTGCTGTTTGAAGGGACTCGACGCAGGGTGGCTTTGGACGTGCCTACTTTTCGACATCCACCAACGGATCGTTCGACGTGATAGTGGTCGGAGGGGGTCATGCCGGGACGGAGGCATGCAGTGCGGCCGCGCGGATGGGCGCCCGAACACTGCTCGTCACGCAGAAACGGTTCACCATTGGTGAAATGTCGTGCAATCCATCGTTCGGTGGCATCGGGAAGGGCCATCTCATTCGCGAGGTGGACGCGCTAGATGGAGTGTGCGGCCGGTGCTGTGACCGTAGCGGGGTGCAGTACAAAGTGTTGAATCGAAGAAAAGGACCGGCTGTGTGGGGACCTCGGGCTCAGATCGATCGATCGCTGTACAAAAGGGAAGTACAGCAAACGCTCGAAAACACGCCGAACCTCACCATCATCGAAGCATCGGTAGAGGACATTGTGCTGAGTGAGCAGTGTGAACAGCCCCGGCTGGCCGGCGTTGCGTTAGCCGATGGACGAACGATGATGGCCAACAGTCTGGTCATTACTACGGGAACGTTCCTCCGCGGGCAGATCAATATTGGATTGGAAACGCGTCCCGCCGGAAGAATCGGAGATGAACCGGCGATCGGATTGGCCAAAAGCATCGAGGAGCTTGGATTCCGACTAGGGCGGTTAAAAACTGGCACGCCACCGCGCATTCATCGCGATTCAATTCGTTTTGACCAGCTGGCACGACATCCGGGAGATGATCCTCCGGTTCCGTTTTCATTTCTAAATGATCGCGTTTGGCTCGAAGCACATCAGCAGCTAGATTGCTTTCTCACCCAGACTACTGCACAGGTGAACGACATTGTGCTACGCAATCTGCACTGCAATCGTCACGTGACCGAGGAGCTGACTGGACCACGCTACTGTCCTTCGATCGAGTCGAAGATACTTCGCTTTGGTCACAAACTCCACCAGATATGGCTCGAGCCGGAAGGTTTCGACAGTGAACTGATCTACCCGAATGGCCTCTCCTGCACTCTACCTGCCGACGAACAGGTAAAGCTCGTTCGCTGTCTGGAAGGCCTCGACCAGGCCGAAGTTGTCCGCCCAGGGTACGGCGTTGAGTATGACTTTGTGGATCCTCGTGAACTGTTCCCGACGCTCGAAACCAAACGCGTACGAGGACTGTTTCTGGCCGGCCAAATCAATGGCACGACGGGTTATGAGGAGGCAGCCGCTCAAGGACTTCTGGCCGGTGCCAATGCAGCGGCCAGTGCACTGTCCCGGCCCTCGCTAACCGTGAGCCGAACGGAAGCCTATCTCGGTGTGCTGGTGGACGATTTGACCACACTCGGTACGAACGAACCGTATCGAATGTTTACCAGCAGAGCCGAGTTCCGTCTAAGCTTGCGCCCGGACAATGCAGACTTGCGGCTCACGGAGAAGGGCTACGCAACGGGACTGGTGTCCCGAGAGCGTTATGAACGAACGGTCTCGATACGACAGCGATTGGCGCACGCTGCGGAGTTGTTGCGGGACGTGAAAAAGGGAAGCAATCAGTGGCGTGCGGCAATGCAACTGCCACTGGCAAAGGCAAGCGTTTACAAGAGCGCCTTCGAGATGTTGGCCATCTCGAACGATGAAATTACGACCGAGCGCGTGTGTGCCGTTGAACCGGTCGTGCTCGGGTGGATCAAGGATGATACCGAGCTATGCCAGCGGCTTAAGATTGAAGCACTCTACAGCCTATCGATCGAGGATCAGTCGCGCGAAGTCGAGGAAGTGCTACGGAACGAGAGCTTACGGATACCGGACGCTATTGACTACCTATCGTAAGAATTACCTGCTTCGCTCTCCTCCTATGATAGCGGTTCTAACGGTCGCCCTTTTCTCTTGTAGGAAATCCCTGAATCTTTCGTTCGAGGAGCAAGAAAAGCTTGTCAAAATTCAACCTCAGACGGTAAGTCACATCCACCACTGATTCTAAACCCTACGATTAATGCTTCCCCTCGTCTGAACCCAACTCTAGATTGCTGCCGCTAGTCGAATTCAAGGCATTACACCATCATCGATCGTGCGGCTGGTGAAGTACGTGAAGCAACATGAAGCACTAAGCTAACCAGCTAGTAACCAGCTTCTTAACCTACAACCCTGCTGTACATTATACACTCGAAAAATCGTTTTAAACGAATCGGCGCTTCGGGGTTTAAGCTTGTTATTATAATTTGATTGGTAAATAAATAGGATGCATAAATAACTATTCGCTACAACCGATTGGAGGCGACTGTAGGGCGAGAAGTGGTGTATATACAACGTACAGCGAAACTCTCACCTTTCTCGTAGCCTAACTAGCACAAACACACAAATACGCACGAACGCATGCACGCACACACGCATAGAAAGGAAACAAAACAGAACAAAAAAGTGTGGAATCCGGATTCCACTGCACACCACGCGGCTTAGTAGGGCCCGTCTTGCGCTTGGAGGTATATCTGTTGATACAAGTTTGAGTATGGAAGCTGAGGGCGAGAATCGCTCGTCAGTGCGCCAGATCGGCACCACGCGTTTCATACGGCAGCAGCATACAGGCAACGCTGGCACAAGCCGCGAATATGCCGTACACGGTCACCGCACTCCAGATCGATGTTTGGAATAGCACCTGCGCAATGTACGGTGTGGCCATCGCGCCCAGACGTGCTAGTGCCGAGCAGCCACCGACACCAACCGATCGCAAAGCGGTCGGGTAGACCTCGGGCGTGTAAACGTAGGCCGCCTGGAACAAACCGGCGATGACTCCGCGTGCCATGAAAAGGATGATTGTGAGGAATACACGTCTGGAAAGAATCAAATTCGAAATCAAAAGTAGTAGAAGTACTGCATTGCAAGTGCTTTAACGTTCCGCATACACTTACACTTCAGTCACAGTGATCATGAGAACGCATCCGGCGTAAAACAGAAACTGCAGCGCCATCGTCTTCTTCCTACCAAACTTTTCAATCACGTAAATCGTCGCGAAAATGCCCGGAAATTCAGCCAGCGTTGTCCACAGTAGATCCATATAGTCGGTCGTTGCCAACGGTTGGCAGTCGATCGTTGGTCCGTCATCCGCCGTCATGCTTGCGTCGATGATGGTTTTGTTCTTTCCACCGAAAAGCTCGGTCGACATCAGTACTAGACCGTAGTAGCAGAACGCACATGACATCCAGATAAACCACAGCAGCAGCGTGGTACGTCGCAGTGAGCTTCCGAGCAGGGCCTTCAAGCTTCCACGCGATCCACTGGGTCCTTCTACTACTAGCCGCCCGAGCAGCATCGGTCTTCGGTTGTCCTTTGCGATCTGTTCGAGTGTGTTGAGTGCTTTATCGCTCTGTCCGCTGGTGACGTGATAGCGTGCCGATTCCGGAAGCCACTAGAACAAAAGGAGAATCAAACAATCATTAGAATCAAGGTGACAGACAGCTCGGAAAGAGCGGAAAGACCTTCCCCATACCGGTGTGATGATGGCGAATATGAATAACGGTGCTGCAGAGAGACCAAGAAGCCAGCGCCATCCAAGAGTCGGCGTCACGGCCAATGCAAGGGCCACTTCAAAGCACGCCCCAAGCGCCCAGAAGCACTGTAATGGGAAACATAAGGTGGTTTGGTTGAACATTTGGCGGCGGTTCTCTCTACCGATCATACTTACGTCAAGCAGTACAACACATTTGGCACGTTGTTTGGTCGGAAGAAACTCGGCGTACAGCGTGACGCTAAAAGAAGGAAAAGCTTAAAACCTTGATGGAAATTTCGAGAGGCTGAGGAGGTCACGCCATTAGCTAGAGATAACACTTACGACTGGGGTACACAGCCGATGGCAAATCCGACGAGACCGCGCAGTAAAAGCAACCATCCAAAGCTTGGCGCAACGGAGCTCAGCAACCCGTAGAGGAATAGAAGCACTCCACACAGCGTCAGCGCCTACAAAACGGAGACAAACGATGGAAATATGAGACACGTTGGACAATTGTTTGTTCGTTGCCCTGGCTTACCGGTTTGCGCCCGTATCGATCACTAAGATGGCCCCAGAATGTGGAGCTAAGCATCATGCCCAGAAACACGACCGTCGTCACCAACGCCTGCTGATAGCGGGAAATGCCCCAATCACAGTGAAGTGCCGGGCCGAGGACGCTCAGGATGGTCATCTCCATGGAATCGGCCATCCAGCACAAGCCCACACACAGGGACAGCTTCACCTGAAACCAGCCGAACCCAAGGGCGTTGACGGCCTGTGTGACGGTGTACGTATCATCCGGCACGACACTGACCGAGGCCAGTTCGAATTCGGGAGCCGCACCGGCCAACATTGTTCCACCAGCAGCAGCACCCGGTGATTGAGGAGCTCCACCGGCGATGGCATCTGTCCCGGGCACTCCTGCGCCTGTTGCCGTCGAGCCGAGTGGCCGGGGAACATTCGCTCCGTCCATTTCTTCGTAGCCCCGTGCCATTCCAACGCGCCTTGGTTTCATTTTGTAGTGGTCTACTATTCACCGGATCTGCAAAGCGAAAATGATGAAATGTGATTGTTTGCCTTCACTTCCCGGTTCGTCACTTGATCGCACGTTGCTGTTCTCTCGCCATTCGCGCAAATATCACTTCCTATCGTGAACCGAAACTTCGTGAAATCGGTCCTGCCCATACGCGACTGTAACACTTCCCCTTCCCTGTGTGTGGGAGTGTGTACAACACAGTACGCATCACTTGGCCGCAGAAACGACGGGCACACGCTTTCGCTAGCAAAGGGGCATCTCCGTCTCACCCATTTTCTTTTTCGTTTCCACGCTCGTTGGTGCTGTTGTATTGTTTGTTGAGTCACTTTTTACACACTCCACTGTGCGTCTTCCGCACACAAACATCGATTTGGTCGCGTTCACTGGCCAAAGAAAATAAGGGGGCAAGACGGCGCGAGCAACACACTCTCTTCCCACCGCACACACACACACACTCACACACATACGAGCATAAAGTTTAGAGCAGCTTTTCACAAACCAAGAGGCGTTGACGATTTATGTGCGCTCGACACGGGTTGCACTGTTTCAACGGATGCGCAAGGGCGCGACGACGATATGGCGCTGTCGTCACATTTTAATGCATTTCTAATGAGCTTTCGAGGGACATGCGCCGGCACAGCAGTTACTTACCAATTAGGTTGCAATGATTAACGATTCGGTTGTTGGATTGAGCAGCACGGTTGCGTTGCTGCAATGGTGGCACTCATCGATCGGAGCACAATCCTCGTTCCTGGATCCAGACCGCCAGCAGTTCGTTTTCCGTGTGATCAGCTGTAACGGGCTGTCCCCTTCTCCGGAACTGGGTCGTCCGATGCCGTAGATGCTAGGTGGTGCGTTTGGTCACCAATCACGTCGCACACATACACCTTTACGCCTACAGGTAGCTACATATGCACAGGGGAGTCAAGAAGCTATATTAGCGCCTCACAAGCAATGTTTCGTGGTGCACAGCACTCCACGTCGTCCAAAGTGGCCAGCGACTATAATTCACACATTCCTTGCGAGTCAATCGGCTGGTCCGTGAAACAGTGCGCGTCCGTCTTCTACACACAACTACACAGCGCAGCAGTCCGATGGAATGCACAATAGACGCTGCTGCGTGAATTGGCCGAAGCGAAAGCCAACGGGACTGCTGACTGATCTGTTATGTGTGGGGGGTGGGCAGCAGTCCGGCGAATAGGGCAGTGATCGTCAATCTAACGCTCTTCAGCGCCAGCGTTGATGAGGGCACAAACCACGAGCAACTTGAGATCATGTGCCGTGAGAATGACAGATACTAAGATAAATGCTTTCATTTTGCATGTAAATTGTGCTGTAAGAAGCACTTTTTCGGAACATCTAAACCGATGTCGGCCCGGTAACATGTCGCCTTGCCGGCCACTGCAACTGATCACACAGCGGCACACACACCATCACAGTAAGCGCGTACGATCGAGAGAGAGGAAGCGCACGAGAATATTCTCTCGCATCATCGTGAGCGGATCAAAGTAATCGCGCGAGACCGGTCTCCCCGGCACAGGGTGTCTCCGATGAACGTGCTGTGACCGTGCATGTGACCGAGGGTTTAAAAATAATCCGTTGAGATTTCGACCTTGCAAGCGTTATCATACAACGCTATATAAAGATTTCCTAAAAAAAAGCACCGAGACGTTTCTCGAAGAATGGCAAACTGCAGCCGGCTAGAGGTCCTTGTCCTTTTGGCAAACTAAAACCAGTTTAGCTAAACTCTGTTTCTGTCTTTCCTTCTAATCACTCCCACGAGCGCATGCATGCTAATCTCAGCCATTAAATTTGCACTGCAAGAAGGCTGTAGCCAACACCTCCAGATACTCCCCCTAGTCGCTTGTTAAGCCTCTGTCTTTTCTCTACTTCAAATATTTCATTTACCAAGGTTGGTATTTAGCTACAAAAAAGCTCGCTCACTAACCACTACGCAAGAGAAAACCGGACCCGCGCACAATATCTCTCCCCAACC
>KB672153.1:166591-209685 GCA_000349105.1 Anopheles epiroticus | reverse complement strand
TAGCCTCGGTAAAGCTTGCAGCTACTTCAAAATATTGGTTAGAATAGTCACGATCCTGGCCGGTTCGGCGCAGTAAATACATCTCAAGGCCAAACACACATACCCATGCAGTGTTCCCTTCGCCCGACGGTACCGACCGGGTTGCATATCCTGCTACTAACGGCAGCCTGTAACAAGAGTGAAAGGAACCACCATCGTCTTGCGAAGGTCGGGAAGGCTTGCAGATTTTATTGAGCTGGCGAGCCTCCCCCCTACCTTTTTCCCCGCTTGTTGGGCTTTAGCACCATTTCGAACACCGGATGAATAAAATTGTGTCATCGGGGCCACTGGCAATAAAGCGTGCTAGTTCGAGGTTACGCACAGACGGGACGTCTTTTGTTTGTTCGGGCAATGATTACACATTATACCTGACCTACAGGAACTGGATCGGTCAGGCAGACGGCGTGGGACGGTCCATTACCCGGTTAATGATCTACACGGTTTCTTAATAAAGAAAGCGGAAGCAAAATCCACGAGGATCTTCCTGGAGATCCAGTGTGCTACTCGGTCACCTTCGGGAATTAGCGCTGGCCTTCTTTGAGCCCTTTCGACAGCTTCAGCTTCCGGGCCTGGTCCGGGAACGTGTAACGAAAAGGGCTGTGGATGGTATCATTAACATCAGCCCCATCCCCGCAGTCGCAGTGATAGTGGCTCTTGCTTTGGCCCTGAAATGTATCACACAAAGCGAGAGGCAGATACACAGATGCCCTTCCAAGCGTTCAATGGCACCGGAGATCATTTCTTCTCGGACCCCACCACCACAGGTTTCAACCAGGGGAAGGTGCAGTGCAGCGCAATGCATCCGTTGAAAGGTTCGTGATGGTGATTGCACATTTATCAACTGCAGCCCGCCCGGTCCGGTGCATTAAGATGGTCAAGTTGAAAAGGTACCACACCATAGCACCGATGTTGATGTCATTGATGGCTACTGCCGTCCGCCACCAGTGCTGGGGCTGGGAGTAACCTTGGCAGTCGGTGTCTTTTAGCAGCCACCATCTTAAGAAACTTGCCTTATGCAGGCAGAGGGCAATGCAGGGTACGCGGCGCTGTGTTGCAATCGAACTTGTTGATTGACTGCTGCAAAACAACAGCTCGTTCGTGACGTTCTGCACACACAGTCCCATCAGAACCGCACCAGAATGTGGGCCAATTTTTGTGTGGCGCAAAATAGAAATAAATCTAATTAACACCTCACTCTTGCACGACCCATTGCCCCACACGCGAGTTTGTCTAAACGGTTGTGGTGCCTTTTCTATTACGAAATGGTTGCTAAAAAGTTTGTCTCCATTCGCACCCGACTACTGACCCCGGCGGTTGAGATGGTGTTTCGTTGGCTTATTTTGGAGTTACCCAATTCTAGTTACACCACCAGTACTTCCCCTCCCGCTGATCCCCTCCCGACGATCGTTATCGTAATGTTGGTTTTCTCTCTTCTTTTTGCGAACACACACGTTTTTGACTACAAACCACCGTCTAAAGCACGGTCGTAAACGAATCCGGCTTGGCCCTTTTAAAAACTGGCGGCATGTATGTGATGAAATGCGGCGGCCGCGTTCCTCTCTTGCGCTTGCAATATGCGCAACTACGCGCACGACCTTTCGCGCGCATCTAAGCGGATTTGGAGACGCGTTTGAGTGTGTTTTTTTTTTTGCTGGGACGAAGCGACCTGCCTATTTGTGCTTGGATCGGTTGCATCGGAAAAAGGGAAAGAAACAATAGTTGCGGTTAACCCTTATGCAACGCGCCCACTTGTTGACCAGAAAACGGACGACCCCGATACAGCGTGCGACGACAGGGCAGTGTAAACAAACTGTAAACCGAAGAGCGCCTCCCGCCCGGTGGGGGGAGGGTGTCGGGTCAGATCCGATCCATAGGAACGGTTTCCTTCCCATCCTCCTTCCTCCATCTGCGAAGGTAGCGGATGACGTTCGTACACTTCTGTGTGACGCATCTCAAGGGGGTGGGGTATACTGTGCAAGTCTCAAAGAGCGTTTGAAAAATTAATGTGTATGTTGGAAATGGTTTCATTTGTTGTAATTTAACAACTCTTTTCTGCACTTCTGGATACGATGGCGGAATAAAAACATGCTGGTGACTTTTTAGAATGGATGTCTTGCAGCATAGTGCAGTGCCCTCCTAACCACCTGATCATTGCGCAGAGAGGATCGCACTGTTGATCGCAGTTTACTAACCAATGATCAAATAGAAAGCACTCCAAAGTAAATCTCACGACAACGCTAACAACGACCACGGCGCCGATGACGAAGGTGATGGCCTACATGCTTTAGCATCTTCTTTAAGCCACACACGCTAACTACATAACATCCCATCGAACGCGAGGAGAAGGAAGAGAGGAAGAGATCGTTCCCCACCCCTCCCCCGATCGTTGTAACATACTGCAGTGTAGCGTCTTTCCACAATTCGTCGCGGAGCCAGCGAGCGTGGTTTGCATTGTGAAGCGTTGCTGCAGCACTAATTACTGTTTTCCCATCCCTTTTGCAGCTATGTCCCGTCCCTGCGTTCTAATGCGCTTCTCACACAATCGCCACAAAGGTTGCCAAATGGGCGGCAATTTTCGGATTTTCCCCCTGTTTTCCGTTTGCCACTGATTGGCACAATTGCGCCCATTTTGGGGTTTACCCCGTTCGCAAGCCATCACGAGTTCCTTCTCGTGCGCAAAGTGCGCAGAAAGGCAAATAAGACCGTCACGAGTGCTGCTGTTGCCCAATTTTTGGCACACATTCCGCGGGTCCGCCGTCATTATGTGTCACACCAGCCACACATTTCCCCTAGGTCGTGTGCGCAATCGTGCGGTTTTGGTATTTGCGTTTGCGTTTGCATTTTGCGGACCCCAAACCAAAGAAGAGGAACCTGCGGTGCTAACGGTCGCCAAACCCCTTGGAGCCACGGGAAGGGAGTGGTTGGCGATCCAAAGCCACCCAAAACTTTAACCGACGGGACCGCCTGCTCAGGTCCATTGAGAGGAACGTTCCAAAATCTCTTCTTAAGCACGCACACACACACACACGGGTACAGTGGAATTGACCAACAAAAGATGGCCACCTCCCTCCAAACAGTAAACGACCAGGGAAAACCAGTTAGACCTGATCCCATCTGTGCTTTTCTGTTTGCCCTTTCTTCATCCTCGCGCAGGCTCTCGTTGCATCCATTGTCCATAGGTTGACCCGCAAAACGTAGAGCCTTATACCCAGGATTCGATGCTAGTAGATCAGTCGGACTCGGTTGATCACAGCCGGTTTCGATGGACGCACGGGTGTCACGCACGCGGTGTCCAGCTCCAGCCATTGTGACGCCACCGCCATTGGCGGCCCACATTGTTTGCAAAAGCCACACACCACTACCAAGCGTACGGTGGTGGCCCATAAGAAAGAAAAGGAGGTAAAAAATCACTCTACCATGTCTTGACGATTACATATCTTACACACACTCTCGCTTTCTCCTTTTCCTTTTCTGTGGCGGTTTTTGTTTCTTCTCTCCCGTCGCACAACATTATACAAGCGAAAGATTACGAGCATGGCTCGCGCGTCCCATCGTGGTGGCCGCTGGGATGCGAGAGCGGCTGCGTCGCTACAGGGCATCGTACGATCTTTGCACGTCAGGCGCGACCTTGATCCAGTGGGGTCGTGTTTTACTTATTTAACCCGCAAACGAGGATCCCAGGATGGGGAGTAGGAAAGAGTACGTACTCTACACCCTGCAGCACTGCTGTATCTCCGTCTAAGAGGGAAGTCTTGTTACCCCGTACGCAGTAACGTGTCATCATGAACTGGCTCAATCGATGCACGATGCTTCTTCCCTACGGCGGAAGGTCAAACGGTGTTGGTTGCATATGCGTCTTTTATTGCCAGTCCTGCGTCCTTCATTACCCTTAATGACTAAATTAATAAATAGCTTTTCGCACATAGCTGTATATAGTAGAACCAGCGCCCATCGTCTGGTCGTTTAAACGGTTAAACCCTTGGGAGACGGCACGGTCCTGTTTCCTTTTCTTTTCTGCACCGATAAAGACGAGATATCACATGCTGCACTGTCTTACAAACTAAAACGGCTGGATTAGAGCCAACCGAGCCGCGGCGGTCCATCAGTGTTCCCCGATCCGACGCCCCGAGCAGGTGGGAATGACGGGAATGGTGGTAAGAGGTAGTAAGAATTAAGACATGTGGATAGAAACGATGCACCTCTACCCAACCATCATCATGCACGCCTAGCGCCTAGCATCCTTCCTCGCTCTACTTAACGTATTCACTGTTAAAAGCCCACCACATACACACGCACACACACACGCGCACGCACACCCCGTCCTGTGCCGGACACATCACTTAATCTTTCGTTCGCTCTCGATTGCCGGGTCGACCGGTGGGTGGTTGGAATCGTTGGCGTTGGTAGGGGCGGGTTGGGGGATGGTGGGGACCTTACGGTTCAGCTTCAAGATCTCGCTGGAGATCCTACAGTACGGTATCTCGAAGAGGGCGGAAAAGGCGATTGCTGCGATGTAGGAGAGCAACGTTACACCAAACGCCATTACGATCTACCGGAGGGGAAGGGTGGGGAAGTGAGGGGTGGCGGAGGGAACAACAGAACCCGGAGAGTGCCCGTAAAAAAAGAAAAGAAAAACATACATTTCATCGGTTAGAAAGCAGATCTTAGAGAGGACAGACACAGGAAAGGAAAGTAAAAAGCCGTTTTGTGCTTACCGCTGGTACAGGGTCGGCGTGGACACTGGAATCCGACACGCCGAAGGTGACGATGATAATCAGCGGATTGAGAAGGTAGATCCCGTACGTCAGCTTGTTGATGTGGACAAAAAATTTGGAAGAAAGCACACGTGTTACAATGTCTGAAAAAGGGTGCCGCAAAAAGACGATGATTAAACGATGATCGTGCGGGCAGCAACGGCTTCACATACTTGAGTAGCCATTTCCGGTGGCGAGGATCACCCAGCAGGCAGCCCATGAGATCAGCCACCGCACGGCCACCATGACGGTCGAGGCAATCGGGAACGGGAAGTTGCGCTTGATCGTGGAATGCATGCTGAAAATCACACAGAAGCAGGCCAGCAGCCAGTACCATCGGAATTGATTCTGAAACAGGAGGGTCGCGATCAGTCGAAGTTCGCTTGGCGACGAGTTCGCTGCTGCACCGATACGTACCTGTGTGATGGTGAACTTGTGCACGCGGCTCGACGCCATCAGCCATCCAAAGTAGACCCCGACCACGTACGGAGACACTCGAGACCAGGGCGCAGTATACAGGGCATCACCCGTGTTGTACAGCACGTCGTACGACGGAATGAAGCGATAGTTGAGCGTTAGCGCAATGTTGAAGAGCAACGTGCCGATCGCAAACGCAGCAAACACCTTCTTGCCGAACTTTGAGCTCCTGTCGGAAAGATCGAGAGTGTGTGACGATTAGATTACGGTTCTGCGGCATCGACGGTTCGACCCTTACTTGGCGTAGAGGAAGAGCAGCACGGTGAAGAGCATGTAGTACTGCATCTCGCACGCCAGCGACCAGGTCCAGCTGAGACAAAAGTCGTCGACCGGGTAGAGGTTCTGGATGTAAAACAGATTGCGCCACCAGTACCGCTGACAGCCGAGATCGGATCGCTCGTGCACCCAAAACTTGGACGTTTCCACAATGTAGCTGTGCGTCAGCTCGCCCAGCACCGTCACGAACAGGTACATGGGCGAAAGGCTATAAAAGTGGAGCGGATCAGATGGTAATACACGCGCGGCATATACTAGCTGATGATGCTCTCGAGCTTACCGTAGGTAGCGATGCAACAGCATCTTGCCGTACAGCTTGCCGTTTTCCCACATCGTATTCGCCTTGACCTCCTGCACTTTGGACCGGTTGCGGATGAAGTTGTAACTGAGCAGAAAGCCACTGATGGCGAAGAAGACGTCCACCAACAGCGGCGCATTGCTGACCAGCTGAAAGCGTATCTGCTCGGCGTAGTGCAGCATTACCGATGGGTTGTGCACGGTGTAGAAGGTGTACCATTGCATGTGGAAACACAGAATCAGGAAGCAGCAGATCGATCTGTAAATCCAAATGGACCAAAGCAAAGGGGAGGAAGGTTATAAAAGACAAAACTCCTAATTTTAGGCTACGACAGTTAAAAAAGTTCGAAGAGATCGGTCATACTTCATGCCACAGATGACTGGCAGCGATTGTGGCCCACAGTCGGTGCGAAATATTGTGTTCAGATTCTTGCGCAGATTGAAGCTATCGATCACGCGATCGATGAAGGTGCTTGCGTCTGCCGGATCGCAACTGCTTTCCATCGGTGCTGCTCCCGTTGTGGCCGTGTGATTATTGTTCTTTTCCTCCATCAGCCGCTGCTCTCTGCTGTGCGCCAAGTAGACCATCAGCAACGTGAAGGCGAGTGAGACTCTTAACAGGGAGCGAGAAATGTGTGAGGAAGAAACGAAAAATAAGAAGATTTGAAGCCTCGTTAGCATGCCCATCGTGGATACTCTAGTTTGGCGTCTGTATTGCACCACCTCGAGAAGCCCTTAACGGAGGTGAATGAACCGTTGGTAGCACGGTTGTGGCCCATTCTTCATACTGACGGCAAACCAATTAACATGCCTCTCGACCTTCGGCCCCTTCGACGCAACCGAAGCGGCTGACAAAAGCGCAAAGCAATCACGTACTTAAATGATGATTATCGAACGACCACCGCTCCATGCTGGATGACTCAATTTGCCAAGCGCAGGCTGCCTCTCACCGACCGGTCGGGCGAACGGACACGATTAATAACCCTTGGGTAGCGCTCGCGCGCTCGCCAGCGCTCACGAGATGATCACTTACCCGATGATGAAAACGCTTGGCTTCGACCAGAAAGTGCGATCGAGCGAGGTGTTCTTCACGTGCAGCACGTTCGGTTTGAACTCGTAGATGTCTTGCGCCAGGACGAGGTTCTCGTCGAAGTAACGTGCGGTCAGATTGTGCAACTCGTCATTGGTGCATGATCGCGGAATGCATACGCCGATGTGGAGAATGTTCTGCAAGGAGCAATAAAAAGGTAGACCGGACCGGATGATGATCACCTCCATCGGCAAGGTTGCAGTTACGCAGAACACTATTAGCAGCACGATCAAACCTACCTCACTCTGGAACTTTACGTCCACCTGCCAGGCCGACTGATGTTTGGCGAACACGATCCGATAGTCCAGCTCGAACGGCGCCAGGGCAGACACCAGATTGCGCTTCATGTTGCGCCGGTACCGATCGGAGAGGGTGATCGACAGGGGCGAACGGGTTGACTCGCAGCCCTTTTCCGAACCGATCCAATGATTGTGTCCCCACATGAAACCCGGCTCCTGACTGCCGGATGCATCGAGTACTGGAAGGGTGAAACAAGCGTTAAAAGACGTCAATATATCCAACTATAAACCTATCGATCATCCGCTTTGACGATCGTTTTAATTGGCTATCTTTTTAATTTTCAAGTTCAAACAACAAAGAATCAGCTGATGCTGCAGCACAGATCGAATCGAATCCACCACACAATCTGTTACTAATTTACTAAGCCTCTGCGTTACCGTTTGCCATGCATCACTAAACTACTGAACGGTGTCGGTGTCCTTGAAGGGTAAAACCTCCACACGATGGATACATTTTCTTGGCCGTGAAAACCCCCAACCGTGTCCACTATCGTGAATAATAGATCCAATTTGCATTAACTAATCATAAAACATCGTTTATGGTCATCTTATATCACCTGCATTCTTGTCGCTAGATCGGAGGCGTATCATAGGTTTTTGCACCTTCCAAAAATCTTAGTTTTTTTCCATTCTAATCCCGTGGTGCGTGCCTATCAGTGCGGTGCAGTGGTTGACATTGAACAAATAAAAAAAAATGTATCTGTAGATTAACACACAAAAACGCACAATATGTTCTGTGCTGTACGGCCTGTGCTGTGCTGCAAACCCTATCACTAGGTTCAATGAGGAAATAAAAAGTAAATCGCTAAGCTAGAACGCTTTACAACTTTAGGGCGATGGAGTTTCACGGAGAGGTTTGCAAACGCGTCCTTCGCTACATTCGGCACACCATCTTTGAGCCGGCACACGAATCAGGTTATACTGTGCCCGTATATCCTATCCCGTGGCTACAGGTATTAAGTTCAGCTGTCAAGATGACTTGAGGCTTGAGGACGGGTTAGAGAACACGGGAAACTCCAATCTCTTAAATCAAACACCAACCTTAGTTGAAAAAGAAAAAACGAAACGCAGGTAGCAAACGTTTAATACAGCGTGCTGTTCTGCTCGAGAGGCTGTTTGCGCATGGTCTTCCGCGTGCAAATGTTTAATCTTCCATTAAATCGAGTTTTGCCCATTTGCTAAGCCAATTCCGGCGAGCCTCATATTCGCGCAAGTTCTCGTCGGGCCAAACACAATGTGCGCAACCTGACAAACGTTTCGACCAGCGACGAAAATGCACCTCGTCAAACGGTACGGTGTCGTGTCAATGCGCTTCGGCACAAAACGAACGAAAACCAAACCGGTCTAGCGGAGGGAGTCTCGCCAAAAACAAGAGACATGAATGAAAACGTTGTGGCCGTTGCTCGGCTTGCTTGGATGGAACCTCAGTGTCGTTGCGTTACAGGTGCGCACTTTTGCTTTTGCTTGCGCATAGACACGGAATACAAACGATTTGTACGTGCGCGCAGACGGGAAACCGACGGGAAAGGCGAGTTCAAGTTTGCACCCGAGAACGAACCCGTTTCGGTCACTTTCTATTTTCATATCCAAAGAGGGTTCTCGGCCAGCACTTTTTCCCAGCGACAAGCCGGGAAGCGGAATGATTCTATTAAGCGGACGGGCGTGCCCAAAACAGGCAGCACTGGATTCCAAAGGCGGGTTGGCTGCTCGCTGCTTCAGCGACAGGAATCCGTTATTTCTATTACGCCCTTCTCGGCTTTTTCAGAAGATTAGGTTAGCTGCTTTGATTAAGTGACCGAAACCAAGCTGTCGTCTGACACACATGTGTGTGAGTAGAGATGCTTCAAGATAGCACCAATTTATACTCTTCTATGATGTACGCGTCCAAATGGGTAGATCGGAGCTAGATTTTAACGCTCTGCCCGGTTGGTTTGAATATTTTAAAACGATAAATGTAACCTTCAATCAGTTTCATCTTGCTTCTGTCGTGCTCATTAGAACCTGTATACGAGCTCCGTATAGCACTGATGTATCACTTCCGCAATAACACACACACACACACACACACACACACACACACACACACACACACACACATCCACACGTGGAAACGATCATAAAATTGAGTTGGTTGTTTATGAGTGACAGCATGGTCTTCTCTTCCGTGTTAAAATAAGGTTTGAATAAAACCGAAAAAAACCAAAGTTAAAAGATTGCTCGAGGCACTTTGGAACAAATGTGACGATTGTTCTTTATCTGCCTATTGAATGCACTGCGAGTAGGTGTGTTGCAAGTAGGAGCGCGACATACACACACGAACGGCAAAACCTTGAAAGTATTTTCTTCCCTCAGAAAGGTGACACTGATCGCCGATGAGGAGTAACCTTTCATCCCCCAAAAAGGAATCCTTCCCACCGGAATCGCAATGTGAACATCAACTACTGTACGATCCATTCACCAAATCATAACCACAAGCGCATCAGAAAACCTTGCGCAAAAACTATTTTTTTTGTTCTTGCCATTGCCATTGCCTTGATACGCCTATCAGCCCGTACCGAATTGATGACCCTGTAGGATTAAGGGTTATTTTTTCCTTGGTGCAGACAAACTGCCTATTTGCGAAATTCTGACCAATTCGCAAGCGTGATTGTGCGACCAATCGATTCGATTATAATAAGACAAAATGAGTTTATTGCAATGTCATGCGCGATTGACCTATGAAGATTGGGCAATTAACTTCTCACACGTTGTGTGTCGTGTATCCGAGGAAGATATCAAAGTTGTTTGAATTGGTCAAAGCTTCATCCAGCGGTTGATCAAACACTGCAACACTGTTTTTTTTTGTCGGCGTTTGCTCGTCGCGGAGATCAATCATCTTTAATAACGAGCGGATCGAATTAGGTTGAATCATCATCACAGCTCCTTCTTCGTTGCTGCGCCTATGCATCCGTCGAGGATCACTCAGACAAAAGCCCTTAGGTGCATAATTTCCATCTTAACCGTACAGCACAATGCAAGAAGCAGAAACTTTCAATCACTCGTCGTAACAGCATCGATAAAGGTGATAATGAAACCGTATACGACTGGAGAGGAATGGAGCATAATTGGTACGAGTATAGTTTGAGGGTTTATTGGTACAACCACTTTGGACAACCACTTTGCTCGGCGAAGTTTAGGTCGGCTTTACAGGGGTGTGAAAAATGAAAGCCCGTGGTGCCGCCGCTTGAAAACATTTGTTACAGCCACTATCAATACAATTTCACCGTGATTTTTGAAGGGTGGGTTACGTACAACCAAACATCGAAATAACGATACCAACCAACATTGGGAAAAGTCAGTTGGTGTACATCTTTTCTCTTTCATTCAACATTCGATCATGCCGAGAGTCGTCCCGCGTGGTGTGGCATACGAACCCTTGTCAACCGTCAGCTCTCGCTCACGAATGTTCGCCGAACGATCGGGTGTGGATTAAGCAGCATAAACAACCAAAAATAAAACTATCACACGGCGGTGACGAGCGTGTAACCTATTTTCGTCCCATCCTGGTTGTACTACACAGTGCGGCGCCACCACGTGCTGTGTCTTATCGTACAACGCCTCGAGATGGTTGGAGGAAGACGCAAAAACCGACCGCACGAAAAAGCAAAACATAACAAGACTCCATCTTCTTGCACCCAACCCTGCTGGCCCGTGCTGGCCTCAGAGTGACAAGTCAGCGCGAGAAGCGCACAACAGAAGTTCAAGTTGATTATATAAAATATGGCGCGCGTTCGGTGAACAAGTCCGTAGAAGCAAGTTTCCACGCCACGCCGCGTTTCGATACTGATATCGATGCATGCTAATGGGATGGCGCTTGGAACCCCTTCCCCCTCTCCCTCCTCTCCCCCCCCCCTCCCGCACCAACGGCTTCTTCAGACCAAGGAACGCGATTGCATAATCGACCGCGGGAGATGAAGCGGCGGTGGCTGTTCGTGGAGCGTTCTTGTTGCACTCGTGCAATGGGACAAGAAAGGGGTTTTCCCGCACGTGCCCCACGAGAGTGGTTCAAAGTCTACTCCACATCCTTCCAAATTGACTCACTGACAGTGTGCTCACATGGTAAAACCCCACGCGTGAAGAATCTGTTCGCGTCTTGCCGAAAGGTTAAGGTTAGCGGAGGGACACACATCGCCCCATCGATCACACGCACTTGTCGTAGGAAGCGGCCGAAGGACGACCGCTAGAAAAGTGTCATACAACACACATATGATCGTTGGCAGACAGACTGGAATGAAGGTTGAAGATCGTTTTTGCCTACCTCAAGAGATGGCACACACAAATATTGAATCAACGAGATATGCCAAGCTTATCAACCTTGAGCCAGATTACGCTTGTACCACCACCAATCAAAGCAAATCGCCGAACGAATCGTCCGCCGCTCGCCCTTCCTCTGCGGGAAGATCGTCGGATCGATCGAGGATCGAACGGCAATCGTGGCGAAAACCATAATGACGAATTTATTTTCGGCACTGCGTGCGTGCGTGTGTTCTTTACGGTTTTACTTCGCGTATGCTAATGGGTTTGGGACACAGCATCACCCCTTATTTCGTTTGTTGCATTCCGCCTGACCGTGAGAGAGTGCAATCTTCGCTGAAGCATCTCTCCAAAATCGTCGCGGTACGATAATGCGTGTTTCGCGTTCCTTTTTCTCAAGTCTTGTGTTTAAGCCTGCAAGGCGAAATTTGGTAAGCAAATACAGCCTCGACCTACCCTCACCGCGTTTGCGTTTTGTTTCTTTTCGGGGGTTTTCGACTGTCAAACGTGATGCAATTGTGTAGAAGGAAAAGATCATATTTGTATACTCGATCATACAGCTGCCCCATCTCGCAGCGCTGGTGCTTCTCACGAACGAAGGACACAAACACACACACACACACACAGGTACCACGATGGGTCACTTTTGGGACGCAGAAAATGCCAAGCAGGGGTGAAAAGGCGTTTGCGAAAGTGCACAACACACGTTTTAAACGAAATTGTGCAAATTGAAACACGAAAGGTAACGAACACTTAAACGTTCCATTAAGTTTCCCTCACGTTGCTCCTAATATACAATGGAGCAGACCAGCAGCAACAGCGGCGCCCTGCAGCGTTACCAAATTATAACACCATATAATTAATTTCCATTTAGAGCGTTTCGTAGCTTATCGTCCTTCGATGATGAAAATGGTGCTCTCCTCAAGGCTCCCCGTCCAGCACAGCACGCTGGTCTATGGGCAGTGTGTCACAACCAAAATTGGCCGCCCATTCAGTACGATAAAGTGGCAAGAATACGCACAAAAGATCGTTCTCCTCGCAGTCCAGCCTACCCAACCCAGGGTCACTCATGTTGGGTGATTGAGCCCGCGGTGAAACAACTAATCATGACGAACCTTTACAAAACGCATGAAAAATGCATTTTATTAAAAATTAAACGTTATGTTGATTGCTTCGCTTAGCTCTTCATCACGTGTCGATCGATCAGTCTTATGATCGAGAGCCCTACACTACTGCGCTACCATCCGCTAGCATTGAGTCTGCCATGTTTACAAAACGATGATGAATTCCTGACCTTGAACATTGAGCCCAAAGGGATTTCCCATACCATAATCGGCCCCCGCCTCAAAGCGCCACCGTGGGAGAGAAAAAGTCACAACAACAAAAACAAAGCGTCGCACGGCGAAATGTCGATACGCGAGCCGGCATGCGCGAAATGCGCTCAAACACTTTGCGCCCGCTCCGTGCAAGCATGGCGGAATGGGTGTAGAGGATGGAACGGGAACCGTACCAAAAACCGGGTCCCCGGTCTCCTAAATCGCGCTCCATACTGGGGCACAACGATGACGTCGTCGTCACTGATGACGACGTGCCGGTGGCGATTGTGGCCGAATGGAGAGTAAAAGTACGTTGAGTAACATATAACGCCCCTACGATCATGCTGCTGCTGCGCAACCGGACCCGAATCTCGGCGCTGACCGTACCGACGGTCATGTTTAAGGGGACATAAAAACAATCGTTTCATTCCCACCGATGGGATTGTTGTTTTTCAAAAGTGGCCAATTCTAGAGCGCTGAAAAAGGAAGGGCTAAAGCATATCACATGCAATGTGGAACACGTGTTGCCTGGTCCGGCACGGTGCGCAGCAAAGAATCACAATCGAATTAGATTCAACCGGTACGCATGGGACACAGCATGCTCCCAGGAGCGCTAACCTTCGATCACGAGAATGGCCCATAAATAATGGCCCACAAAATAAGATATTGTCGTAAATATTGTGCGTTGAATTGAACGCTATGGATTTGATCAAAGCAAAGCTTACTAGATGTACAAGAAGAATCATCTACGACCAATCATTGGCATCAATCTCAAAAATCTTTGCGAGATCTAGTTCACTTACTTCATAATCGACTTTTGTCGCTTCCCTTTTCCTGTGACCTTTCCCTAGGCTATGAGTCCTTTACTTACCTTTCATCGCCCAGATCTCCTTCTGCTGTATGCCGTGGTAGACACGCTGCAGCTCCCGGTAGCATCGCTCCGAAAGCTCCTCCCGCTCGGCGATCGAGATCAGACCGTACAGAACGGAAGTGTGCTTCAGCACTTCCGCCTTCAGTACCACCTTCTTGCCGCCGTACTCGACCGCCACCGGAGCGTCCGGACTGAGCAAAGCGGAAGGCAGCAGATGCGATCGACGCTGTTGCTGGGAGTGGCCGCCCTTGCTGACGGTGGCGTTAATCACGTCGTCGTCGTCGTCGTCGTTGTCGCCGTCCATCTCCTCCTCGCTGCTCTCGTTCGCCCGGCAGTACGCACTCGCGCACGTCGCATTATTTAATTTGTCCCTCAACGGTGGTGGAACGCTACCAGTGTCGGAAGTGGCGTTGCAACTGGCCGATGGTTGCGCATCGGCTTTGGTCGCGTTAACAGCTTTGTTTGCGCTGTCGTCTTCATCACTGCCAGTTGTCGCCAGCCCACGGACGGGTGTTGCCAATCGCAGCCCTACAAACAGGACGACCACGGTGACGCAGATGATGCAACTTAGGCTCTTGTGCAGCATCATGGTTTTGCTAGAGCTTCTGGGTAATCTTCGTCAGTTCAACAGCTGCAGAAAACTGTTCAATTCTCTTCTCGGTCTCTCGCTTGATTCCCTTTTCCTAAGGGTTCTTCGTCACAGGGCTTTGTGCAAAAGTCCTTCCCTCCTTGCGTCCTACCGATCAGCTGCTGGTCTGTTGCACGGGAACCATCGGAAAGGGTGCGGCAGTTTTATTTCGGCACTTTCTTCTTTGCTGCTGCTGTTTCCTCCGGGTCAGTTCCAACTTCGTGCGATCGGGTCAGGGGCCGGATCGGGTGTTGATACTAGTTTACGTAATCTTTATTATCACACTGCTCAATGGACTCGAAACGAGCGCCGAAACGGATAAGACCGTCGAACACGCACAAACACCACGCGATCCCGGAACACACAGTTTACCGCCAAGCGGATCTTCACTCCGGCTTCACGGCGTTGAAGGCGGCAACTTTGAACCCCACCAACAACAACAACAACAACGAACCGACGCGAGACGAGATCCACTATCGCGAAACCGATTTGCAACCCTTTTGGCCACCACTGTTTGTTGACGAGTGACTGAGAAGAAACATCCAGCCAACTACACTCGTCTCGTTACACACGATGGAAGCGCCGATTCGACACCGGACCGCACCGGGGGAGGAGCAGGACGAGGAAAAGGCAAATGAAGCGGGGCAAATTTTCCACTCCACTTGCACCACACGCGCACGGTAGTAACCGGGTGGCTGCAATTTTTCGACAACCGCACAGCCGCTATGGGCTCGTTTTATTCGTTGCTTGTTGCTGTTTCACCGATTCCTTCTTTTCTTTTCGGGGTGGCCTTACTTTTGGAAGGCTGGCTGACTGACTGGCGCACTAGACGGCCCCGACGACGACGACGACGACAAAGACGACCGTTTGGAGGCTGCACGATCGCGCGAATTTCATCGATCACATAACAACAAAACTCAACGACCGAAATGAGAGAGTGGACAGCGGTGCGCCAGCGGCACGCAAAGACGCAACGAAAGCGAAACCACCGAAACAAACACCCGGCCGTTTGTTTGCTGCTCTCCGGGTGACGGAGCGTTGTGTCTCCTCTTCTCGGTTCGATAAAACCAAATCGAGGTTAGAAAAATGCAGCACGCGAATCCGCAAACATACTCAGACAAACACAAGACACTGTTGACGAACCTTTTCACAGGTCAAACGCCGCAATAGCACACACCCGGCTTTTCACTACTGCTACACTTATTTTCGTTTCCTTTTTGCTCCTGAGGAAAGGAATCCAGACGCACGCCACTCACTGGCGCAAAACATCGACGACAGACGGTTGGACAGAGTACGCTGTGTGACCGAAATTCACTGTCCGTATACAGTCCCGCGACGGCCCAGACGTCCTCTGAATGATCGTCGTAACGGCGAGACGCCCTTTTGCTGGTGCGAGTTGACGTGCGTGAACAATGTGCGTGCGGACTGGGCCAGCGCGAGCATCGTAATGATCTTACTTCCCAAAAACGGCCCCCGGTCAACCCGTCCTCATCGGGGTCGTTATTGTTGGTGGTATGTCGGGTGGTTTCGCCGAGAGCAACACGACCGCATGTCGTCGGGTCGTACAAGGAGTAGGGGAATGACAACGTACAGAGCGTATACGCCGACGACCCACCCGTGAACCTTTTTTCGAGGTGGTGGTAGCGTGAACAACCGCTGGCCCGTGCCCAGTGAGAGAGTTTCTCGGATGCTGTGATTTTTCACCGGCACACGGCCCATACGCAGATCACAATCAAAGCAAAGGGGGCGCCGCATACATAACTCACAGCACACACAAGAACGTGAGCAAGAAAAATAGTGCGTTTCTCTCACTTACTTGAAATGCAACTCATCTCACGCTCTCTTCTTTCGCTCACCATCGGGATTCGAACTTCTGAGACAATCTCTATCGACTGACTGAGCAGGGAAGTTTTGTAACAAAGAGGAGAAAATTCAGGAATCTGATCGTTTATCGGTCTTATCGCATGCATCACTCTTATGCACTCCACCACGCGAAAGGCAAGATCCATTTTTGTTTGCGGGGAATAAAAAATCCAAGGTCCAGCAAAAGAGGCTTGAAAGAATTTGATTAGATGTTATTATGTTAAAATATTTCAATTCCTTCTCATATATCGATGTACCAGACGTTTCTTAACGATCCCATCGATCTAATCGGGTGCTAGATCGGGCGTTAACCTGTCCCTTCTTTTGCAATCGTTCCATCTCTGGAATTCTTCCTATGGGACACGAAAAAGGGGAATAAAATAACGTTACGAAATAGAAGGGCTCTCGGCACAATGTTATGAATATTAAATAATGCATTTGGTATCGTCGCTCTCATCTGTGAGTCCTACTAACTACCTTCAAAGAGTGCGCTCTCCAAAATATACGACCTACTGAAGGTCAGACGATGGCACAATGTTGGGAAAATGTTATCACCCGCCGGAAAATCGTCTTTTGTTCCTCGTACAAATATGAATTTAGACCACCCAAAGCAATGACCTTCCCTGGCCAAACAGACAAAGGGTGATGAAATTCAGCCTCGCGTCGTCTCTGCCACCCATCCATCCATCTATCCGTCACTCTGCACCGAACGCGGGTTTTCGTTCCCAGCGACCAGTGTGACAGACATCAGCGATTAATAAATTAACCCTCACTGATTGACCTTCCCCGTAAAGCGATAGTCATGTCGGTTAATAACCGAGACACCGGAAATTCCCCGTTTGCCTAATTTTCCTATTCAACCGACAGTCTCCTCTCTCCGTATGTTTGTTTAATCAGGATCATCAGGCGTCAGATCTTCACGCGAGGCGCATATATCAATCCATCACTTCATGGAACCTCGTTCCATTAGGGTTGGGGGGGGGGGGGTGAAAAATAGCCCCAACCCATCCAGCCCACCCAATACGCGCGCATTGCAACGCACTTCTGCTCGATGCGCGCAGCACCATTTTGTGCCAACCAGATCCATCCGGACCTCGAATGACGTCAATACAATTCGCGATTTGACGCAACCAGAAGCCTTCTTAAGACATTTCAAAAGGTACCATACCTCAACCATAAAGCCCAATAATGTGCCATTCTTTGGGTGCCTGAAAAATAAAGCTACCCTTGTTTTACTGTCACTCGGTTCCCACCGTTTTCCCACCGAAGTTTTGCTAATCGAGTCATTAGGTTCGATTGGCATTGTTTCGCCGGTACTGTTCGGGTGAAAAAGCAGACACACCGAAACAGGCACTGTTGCAATAATTTTCCATCCAATTAGTCGCACAATTAGTTGTTTGGAGAAAAAAAAAGCTTCCCAGTATCGAATGAACATATTTTTCCAAACGATAATGGGCTTCTCTTCGTACATAGACTATCTTAAAATCAGACTGATTAGCGACATTAGAACACTCATCCCATGGTGTGAGCTAACTTTGTACCACTCTATGGTTTTTAACGGATGGCCTTCAACTACCTAAAGGTCCACATTAAAAAGCGTTTTAAGCAACTGTGCTCGGAACTTCCAGAACACTGCCCCTTGTGCTGAAAGAATGAATTGATAAATTTTCGTACTTGGGTAAACCCATCGATTTCGTTCGCTTCGTGTACACCTTTGATTGGATTTTAGTTTGAAGCCCTGTCCGAAACGAATTGCAGTACCGACAGCACATAGTACTTTTTGCAACTCATTTCCCCGTTTCGGCTGGGATTCCCGGTCGCTGGAAAGAAAGAGGATTAGTAGTATTAGTAATTTCTTCTGCAAAATAAAAGCACTACGAAACGACGCCACGGTTTGGGTACGGTGGTCGGAAGGAAGCAATCGATCATTCCGTTCTGCTGCCCGACGGCAATGACTTGTGGGCCACGCGTGAGGCCACGTTTAGGGGATTTTCAAGGGCACAGGAAATTGGACTGCCACACAACAGTCTTTTACGTATATCCCCGCCGTCAAGCATAACGAATGGCGTCAAGAGTTACGATTAACATATTACATTAGGGTTAATAGTTTAGTAAGTATTAAAAGCAACTAAGAGACATACCAACTTTTGTAGAATCGACCATCGAATTCGTGAATTGTGCATTCTCCTATGGAATAGAAAAAGGGGCAAATAGTCATTAGAATATGTGTGTGATACTATACAGTACGAAAAACACCAAAAGACGACCACAAACAGAACCGAACCGGCACAGGGGCACAGGAAATAGAGTTTAGGCTTACTTCCTTTATTTCAAAACCGTTTATAGTTAATGCGATAATTACTCTAAGTTTTGATATCTACCGATTCCGATACGCTACGTGTTTGTTGCCAGATATCATCAGTGTCGTTGCTGTATATTGTGACGTGCGAAACGACGACGGAATCGGCTTCTCTTGCTTTTTAGGCTCGCAATCTCCAACATTGCAATTCGAACGCTAGCAGCTGCATTTTGTTTATTCTATAATATACTTTGCTTATTTGATAGCACGCTTGAAAAAAGGCGAAAATAAGATCGTGCATTAAATAGTATGAATTAATCACATTGATGTTCGTCTCTCGTTCTCATGTCTACGCCTCGTCTAATTTTGCATGCTCAAGTGCTGCTGCGGGCGCAATAGTCCACACTAGCGGGGGGTATTTTTCTTCATTTTGCCTATATACTCAGTACTCTCGCCTCAGTAACGGGCGATCTTTATGCGGTTTATGCACTACAACAGCCATCCTTCATCATATCTTCATGCTCTCTTTACGCTCTACATAAATATATGTCTCTAGAATTTGTATTGTGAATTTTCTGCTTTCTTTTCTGCTATGTGTGTGATTTTTGTTTGTTTGTTTGTTTTTTTTTACAGACTGTTGTTGCTGGCTTCACAAGGATCTCTATCTAGGCTCTAGGCTTGCGCTGGTTTGTTATTAATTTGGTTGCACGATCGCACAAACAGATACACGCGCACATACATACATACACACTACTGTAGTATGTACAACGGGATAAATTTCAATAACAATCGATCCAATATATCAGCTAGAGTGTGTGCCATGCATCTCCACGTCGTGTAACTCAAACTGGTAATACATTGCAATACTTTAATCAGGACTAATGTGAGACTAACGACAAATGAAGGGCTGCGAGCTATGTTGCTTCTGTTCAAACTTTTAAAATTGACTTCCTTTCCAGTAAAAAATGCATCGGAACCGTGCTTGTCCGTGTAGTAAGTCGATGAATTCAATAAATAATAATAATGAACTATATATGTATTAAAACGATAAGAAAATGTAAAGACATTCGCGACAGCTTTGACTAAAAATGGTTTGATTTAACAAAGGCAGGATGTAAAACTGGTCAATTACACGAGTATAGCTGCATAATTCGGTGCGCATGTATAAGAACCAACGAGAGCATCCCGAACGCGGTTCAGTTCATAATGTTATAGCGCGGCAGCGAGGATCGGTCGGTTGGTATAACGAAGAAGTATCTTCCACTACATCACACTGGAATCGCGCTGCACAAATGCTGGCCTAGAGGAGAGAAGAATGGAGTGGTGCGGTCAGCGGGTGTTACCTAGCGAAATACTATGAGCCATTGTAGCCGACATGGTCCGGGGGAGGTTCCCCGCCACTATCGTCCTTGGTTTTTGCCAGCTGACCCGTGCGCTCCTGCTCGTACTCGACAAAGTCGTCGAAGAGGCTGGGCCACGCCTCCGTGTCATCGTAGTTTTCGATATCACAGGTTTCCACAAAGTTCAGAAACATGTTCCAGGTGTCCTTCGGAACGCCCCGAATGTTCTGGTGCTGCTCGAGAAAGTCCAGCCAACGCTGTAGAATGTCAGGCGTGTGAACGGTGAATACCAGCCGCCACAGGCTGATCGCCATGTCGAGCGACAGTATCCGGTGGCCCGGTTCCAGCCCGAAGCGAAACGTAAACCGATACAACGATTTAAAGTCCTCCGAGCCGTCCGTCCGAAGCCTTTCCACGATCTGCTGTAGCCGCGTCCGTATGTCCTCGATGCTGGCCGCATTCATGCGTTGCAGACCCTGGATGAATTCGGCCTTTGTGAACTGACACATTTGACTCGCGTCCAGGCGCCACGCCAGCACAAGAATTGCAAAGTCGTCCGGTTTGTAGCCGAGATCACCGCACAACCGTTCGATTCCGTCCGACAGTATAGCATCTTCCTGTAAATCCTTGTAGCTTTCGAATAGTTTGTTCAAATCGTTGTCCGACAGCAGCACCTGTGGTCCACCGATACCACCGCCACCGAGCTCTTTGCTTCCTGCTCCATTATTATTCATGTTTTCCACCATCAAACCCCCGCCAGCACTTCCGATCAGTCCACCGACACTGCCGATCGTGCCGCTACCAGTCACCGTTGACGAAATGTTTCCATTCAGCATTCCGCCTACAGAAGACTTTTTGAAACTGCCTCCACTCCGCTTATCTCCGTGGCCCACAAAGTGTCCGGTTGCATTCACGGGCAGTAGATCATCCGTTTCTACAAAGAGAGCAGCATGCAACAGCTTAGGATAGTTCTAAAAGTGGCTGTGTTTTGTTCTTACCATGACCTATCATGTCCATCTCGGTGTACGTTAGGGTGGAATCGTGGGCTGTTCCAGGGCCACTCGTTGGAATACCGGCGGCGGTGGCCACATTGGCATTTGGCGGCGTACGAAAGCATGTTAAACAGCTGCCCATAGTGCTAATCTAACGGTGTAAGTGTGCATAAGCGATCCCCGGTTGTGTTTAGGCCGCGGCGGATTCGCAACGTTGAACGTCGATAACAATAACAACTACGCGTAATTCTATCTAATCGGTGCTACAGTTTCGTTAACACGCTCGCTGGTACTACCAACTCCAATCCCGTTCCATACGCATCGATCATGCTGCGAACGGCTTCTTCCACCTACTAGGATGCATCACTTCGAGATCTGCGATGGATCCCAACACAGCAGCTACTGCTTGCACCTTGCTTATACGAACTGCTGCTGGCGCTACCGGCTGGCAAGGTAAACACAATACCACAGTAGACGATTCACAATTTTCGTTCCGTTTCCGGTTTGGCACGTGTCCGTGGGTTTTTGTTTGGCACGAGCGAATGATCTGTTGCAATTAACCCTCCGCAGCACGGCACACCTGATATGGCCCTTGCATGAATGTTGTCCACTTCAGCAGTAACAAGATACAACAGGTTTACGAGAATGGACGTGAGGAGCTTGTAGTACTTTGCACGGGGGCAGCAAGTCACTTCTTTAAGTATAAAAGAACTATCATATTCACTGCACCAGTAGCCGAAGCGATGTTTGCCAATCGTCACGGATCCATTTTAAGCCGCTTAAAACCTTTCCCGACCGTTTAATTTATCATTTTAGCATTCGTAAAAACTAGAGATCGTTCCGAATGCTTTGTTGCTCTTTTCCCTTCTTCTTTTTAGTTGTTGCTGATTGTCATCGAGTCGTAATTTGACAGCTCTTACCATTTTGACAGCAGGTTCCTTGACGTTTGCCAGGTTAGTCCAACGTAGGTTAACCAATTGGCATGTGGGATTGTGGATAGTGGTTCACGCTCATTCGGGTACCGATTTTTTTCTAATTTGCTTAATGATGGCAAGCACTGGCCGCTGGTTAAAAAAATTAAACAACGGAGACTCAAATTTAAACTAACAACCTATCGAGATTTGTGGGTAGCTTACCTTAAACTTTTTGTGTCTCGATGTGGCGTAGTATGTGATTTATCATACATTATTCATGTTTTTTTTTCAAAAGTATTCGAGCATAAACCACGCGTAGTATTGTTTATTACACTGTAAAGATTCTTTTATTTACAATGCTTTCTCGTGAATGCGCTCCATGTGTGTTTATTCCTCTTTTTGTAGTGTTTGTATATTAAATTTACTTTTTCTTTTATTATCCCATCCGTATGCCACTTCGGTTTTAATGTATTGAGACGATGTTGGTGGTTCAACTAGATCGGCATCTTCCTATTCTGATCTGCTGCTGCTAGCGGCCAGAAGTAATCGAAAAGTAGTATATGATTTTTCGTTTTCATGTTTGGTTGGATTATGCTACGCTGAACATAGAGAGTTGTCTGTGTGCGAATTTGGCTACGTATATCTGGCAAAATGTGTTCCGGCCATTATTATTCCGAATGTAATTTGCTGTAGCTTATTGTTTGCCACAAATGTTCCAACTTCCATAAATCTTTAATCGCACTCATAGACAAAATGCGCGTGAGCAAAAACACATCCATTGCAACAAAATACGTTGATACCACTGAATTCAGCCGTTCAGACTGTAGGGATGTAATTTTGAATTGATTAATCGGGCTTCCTTCGGAATGTCTACCTGATGCTTTCTATTTTATAAATGCGTTTTATTTGTCTGGATAGTTTTCTGCTTAAACTCACACTCTCTCTCTTCGCCTCGTTCCCTCTTTTTATCTCTTTTTATATACCACGTCTGTCCGATAAAATTGTGTGTAATGATTGTATCAAGCAGATTACGATCAAAGTTTTCAAAAAAGCGATTATTACCAAAGCACTATAGCATTGGGTAGGGACTTGAACAAGGAAAAGATAAAAATAGAGAATAAAACAAAAAATGGAACGCGCAACACGGTGGCAGCACCCACTCCTACCACCAATGGCACAAACTTGAAGTGTTTGAACTGAACTGAGTAAAAGGAATCGAACGGTATAGGTTAAATATGTTTCATTTAGTACGTTCGGCACTTAAAATGATAAAGATACATAAAATAGTGGAAGAGTAAGCTAGCTTAAGCGTTTAAATCCCAGTACCTAACATTCAATTGTTATTATGCTCTTTACAAACATATCTCCCATTCAACATTGGCGTCAGCTCTACCTTAGTCCAATGCCTGTAGAGCGAAAGAGTAATGCAACGTGATTGTGAACACTTCAATATTCACTTTTCGAAACCAACCTAATTTTAGGCCTTGTGTGCTCTAATAACCCATCCAAAATATATTTAACATTGTGGTACTGCACAGAATGCTTCAATAGTTGCTGGCTGCGTATTGGCAATTTTCAACGGGAGCCATTTGCCACACTGGGACTATCCTTAAGTAAAAATTTTCTCTCTCTCTATGTCTCTGCAGAAGGAAGGACAAACCAGATGGATTGATAAAACTATTCGTTGCCATCAGAAGCAAATTTAACCCATTGCCAACTCTCAATTAGCGGAGCTCTTCAGTCTGCGGTGTGTGTGTGTATGTGAAGATTAAGGGAGTTGATGTCAGAGTAACGGGGTCTTATCTTCGAATTTTGCTTTGAACCAGTTGTTGCGCGCGTTGCTTTAAGCATGAGGTGGAGGAGATTGCATTCATTTTCGGGGAAAACCATTTTTATGTACGTTCTGAGCTGTTGCCGCCTTATGCTAGGAGTTATTCCCTTTGCCATATAACTATCATATTATATGATTATGGAATTTTATAATAAAACATTAGTTCGTTTACTTCTTTGCAGCACTGTTCTGTATATGTGTTTTGTGGTCGTATTTTTTTGTTGCCTCATCACTTTCTCTACACTGATGCCAGCCTTGCTATTGACTTTTGTAATGATGTTCTCTGCCTTTCACGATAGATGAGTTGCCAGTAGGTGCAACCTATTATTTAGATGTTTTTCATGTATAAAGCTTAGTGTAAGTTCTTCTAGTACTTCTGTCGTTCTGTCGTAGGGTGACAGTTGTCAGTTATTTCATTCAAATGATATACATGTTTTTCTGTCCCTTTTGGCGACTTTTTTACGATCTCTGTTATAGGCGCAGATGATCGTGATAGAATCAACGTCGTATGTGTTTATACATTCCTTTGCACTATCGTCTCTAATCTCTTACGCATCTTTCAATATTTCAAAGAATTTCTTTGATTGATGGTCCAGAGATCTTGATATACGCAAGATGATATTTCGGTCGAGTACTCGCTACCTTTCTTACTACTTTTTCACCATTGTATGTTGTTCCAATCTTGATTCTTCAACAAATTCGTTACAGTACCGAATATTTACATGCTCGGCACAGGGTACTCTCTCAGTAATGGGACGGGATATTCAGATCAATAAAACAACTGATAAGAAATATTATCGTAAACCGTTAGCTCAAAAGAGGGAAATATAGATTTCACGTCCTTACGCACAGTCCAACGAAACATAATTTGGGCTGTGTTAAACAGAACTTATATTATCGACAGCGTGTACAGATCATTTAATGGATTGAAAAGATGTTCTTAAGCAATCTTTTAGTGATAATTGATGTTAAAGAAGAAAAAACAAGCATACCAAAACCGACTTAATTCACACTATTGACAACAACGTCCCTACATCAACGAAAACGTCAGCAGTAATATGCTGACTTATGGCAATTGGGATTGCTTGTTATTGTTATTTTTGGGTATATTTTCCGTCAGCCGCCATCAGTTGCTGGATTATTAGCGTTCTTTTTGCTTGGTTTGCTGTGGTATAGTGGTTACAGGGACAGAATCTACTACATTTGCCAGCTTCATTTTGTGCAGGTCCATCAGCCATACACACAACAGGTGCGCTACCTTAAGGATTATTATTAGGACAATTTATGTGTTTTGATTGAATTGAAGCGTTTGGAAACGTAGGAGAGTAAAATGCAGGCTTTGTGTACAAAAAAAAAATAACATCATAAATTATCGTAGCTACGGCATAGTTTTGCCTAATTTCCTCCACTGCAGCTCCTCCCATGCTCCATTACCAATCGTTTGATTCATGTATACCTTCACAACAAAGTATTGCCATTACATTTGCCGTCTACCGTATATACGGGATGGGCCCTTCTGTTTATCATTAGCTTTTGTTCCGGTTTGTGAATTTCTTTATAACTTTTTATAACTGCCTCGATCGATCTAGTCTAACCGATTGGAACTGAAAACCACATTAACTAGCCATCAACATTAATTTTTTTATGGCCGGTGTTGTTTAGAGCCCCGTTTAATGTTTGCCACTATGTATATCCCTTCTTCATGTTCCGTGTGTTCAACATACATATGCGCACATCGAGACACACACAAAGAGAAGTTCAATTAATTATGCTTATCAAGACTCGCGCGCGCACACATACACACAGGATACGTACGAAGTTACGAGAAAGCTTATGCTGCACGCGCGTCCATGCTGGTCCAGTGACCGCAGGATTTGATTGGCTAATCTAACCATGGAGATACCGGGACAACCAGTGTGGTGGCAACAACTGTATACCATCCTATTTCTCTCGTTTCTGTCAGCTGCTGTGTTGCACTTCTTATTACTTTTATAAATATGTAACATCTATCCTTTCTTACAAACTACAGAGTGTTTAGCCTTCAATTCGTGCCATCTTGCTGTATGCTGTTACTTATGTTTTGCCCCACCACTCAACCCATGCTTTGCTTATATATATCTGAATTATATATCATTTTCAGGTTTGTGTTATCCGAAATTTCGATTACATGCTTATCGAACGATTTCCAAGAGTCCCATTGGTAGGTTACACGTTTTTCGTACAATTCTTTATAAATGGCAAACGAGAAGAGTGCTTTAATATGGGGGGGGGGGGGGGGGGGGGGGGGGGTTACGGAGGGAGTAGTGCCGAAGTAACCGACACAATAAACCAATTGTTTTACCAAACTATGTTAAAATGCACATCAACTGAACGGTACATGTCCCGAAGCTGCCCTCGTTTCTCTATAGCTGCTCATGAAAGCTGGACTCTCCGTCAGGAAGTTTGTTCCGTTCAAGAAGCTTCAACAAATACTCATAAACTGCTGTATGCACAACACCATGCACAACCCCCATATTGGCTACTATCAACGATTTCTTATTCGAGAAATTTATTTGCAGATTTCCCCAACGTCTGCCAAAAGCATTAAAACAAGGATCAATTTGTAAAATGAATCTAGCGCAAACCACCGGACACGTGATGTCTGTCTGTCTTACTGTGAAATGAAAAAGTTGGAACGGTACTAAACTAACATAGAATGGATCAACCACTCATCTTTTGATTAAATGTTTCCAATTATGAAATCATACCTTAAAACGCTTAATAACTCCCCACCCATCGCACACTCCTCACTTGAATACAGAAGGTTAGGGATCCGGTTACCGAAAACAAAATGAACTCCTAGAGCAGTGCATGTAGGCTTGTGCGTACGCGCCTCCTACACGCATTATGTTCATACCATCAATCCCTTTTTGCTCTGGTTCCTTCCCATCCGCCCACTCTTCTTATAACAAGCGTTCTTTATCCTCCAACGATCTGTTCGTTCGCAATGCACCTTTACCGCTCTTTTTGCTCTCATTCAGTGTGCTTACTACAAATATGACCTTACGTCCTGCGGCATACACTTGTACGCATAGTTTCTTCTTATTTTCGTTCGCTTTGCTCTGTTCCTTATGCTAGAGGTGTTTGTTTTCTCGCACTATCCGGCGTTTTCAATAGTTTGCCTCCTCTTACTCTGCACTTCAAGTCTTATGCACGTTTACTTGCATAGTGTCTTGCTTTTGTAGATGTTAGTGTGACAGAGAGATCTGGAGACTCTTTAAAAATCACCGTCACTCGAGTCTATCGAGTAATCTCAGGCGTAGAATTCCCTGTTGTTCACGTTCTTGGCGTAGGTGTTGGCCGTTGGCGATCGCTTCGGTTCGTCAAGCGCGTACGAGCCTTCGTCCTTTTTTCTCATCCGGTAAACGATGAACATTACCACCAGGATTGCACATAGCAGACCGACGACTGCCCCTCCGATCACAGCTAAACGTAAACCAGAATTGCATCGGTGTGATTAGTACACGCGTTAACGCTTTGCGGCCAGGAATGGTTAACGATAGTCGTGATACAACATGACTTACCTGCCAAAATGCCAGGCTGTGCAAAGAAGCTAGCCGTTCGGTCATCGTTCTTGGCATTCATTATCAAAACGCCACTGCCTGCACCGTACTGAGTGTTGTCGTGATGAATGTTGTTGCCCTCCGTCGGCGTAATGTGATGCCGGGGCAATCCGCCAAGGTCGAGATCGTTTTCGCCCGTTTCAATAATTTCTCCACCTCGCGAGTAAACTCCGCCAGAAGACGACGATCCCGATGAAGACGAAGAGGACGATGATTTGCTATTATCCTTGCCAATGGGCACTGTTGTATAAAGAAACAGTCGAACGTGAAGAATGCACACTCGGAATCGTTAGTAGTTAATAGTTAGTAGCATTTAAAAAAAAGGAACATTAGGCAAAAATACACTACAATTGAATTGTTTTAAATAGCTAGCTTCAACTGAACTTTTAAAAAACAAACTCAAACTCAAACCAAATGCGCTCCTGCGTGGGGCAATCACCTTTGGCAAGCGCGTGAACAATATTATGAAAGAGTGAAACAAACTGTAAAACAAAAACATAAACGTTTCAAACCGAATGACATGATTTTGAGCCTTCTATTCACCTGGAAGGTGAGAGAGTGGGCGAAAGAGCTATGAGGCGATTATGAGCGAATGAATAAGACGAAGATGGATTGTGATGATCATGTGATAAGAGACGGAAAGATAACATGATGATGAAGGTAGATGTTTCGGGGATGTCTGAACAATGTACAAGAAATAGAAAAAGACGATCATGGCTGTTCAGCAGTGCATGAGTGCATGAGACATTAACGGAATGCTAGAGAACATGGATACAATTTCATCATGCTATATAATCAAGTGCGTACGATGAAAGATGTAAAGATAGAGAGAAAGAAAAAGGAAAAATGTTAGCAACAAGAAATCAGAAATAACTCATGCAAGACAGTTAGAGATTCGAAACATTATGGAAAACAAAGATGTCTAGCTGTATCCAACAAACAAACAAACAAACCAACAACTTTTTTTTACAAACAGACAGAAACTAGTCGAAAAATATGGGACAGTTTAAAGACGGACGTTAATAGTCAGTAAGGTTCAAGGGGAAAAGGAGGCGTTAATCAGGAGTATACGAAACAGAAAACCAAAGCGCTAAAGGATGCTTGTCTCCACAAACCAAACCATCCCCTCGCGATAAGGGAAACACTCGTCTTGGGTGTGTATAATATAGATTTTCCTAAAAGATCGTACATTCGATTGTCTTATGTTTATGTATGTTCCACAGTGATCTTCCACCCATGGTTTGGAGGAGTTTGATTATGTTTGTTTTTTTTTTCTTTTTTTCACTGTTTTCTATTCTGCAAAACTGAACTAGATCTTATCGCGGCACACGTAGCTCGCTTGTGTCATTGTACCGAAGTAGTCAACGACTCTTACTACAACAACGTACGCCGCCAGTTTCAGCAGCGAGCCCTCGCACGTGTACAGCGACAAGTATTTTTTGAGGAAAATGAAATAAACTGGAGGGATAAATTATAAGAGAAATAAAGCCATGCAAACAAAACTGACTATCTTCGTCGTCGGTGGTCGATGGATCAACGTTGGGTAGGTTGGTGTCTGTGTAGAGATCATTATCATCATGATCACCTGAACCGGGCAGGTTATCGCTGCCACCGCGCAGAACGTTTAGATTGCCGCCGGACGATGACGAAGACGATAGCGACGATCGACTCGAGGTAGAATCTTCGTCATCATCTCCGAACCCGGAGCCAGATGCTTCGTCGTCCTCTTTCTCTAGATCGTCACGCACCTAGAAGAGAAAGGGATGTGGTTTTTAATCCAATGGATTCTATATACCGTCCCCGTCACTGTATACTTACTTCTCCACGACTTCCAGAACCTTCCAGACCTTCATCATCAATGTAGATATCATTTTGATTCGACGGAGCTGCACCGAAGGACGAACTACTGTCGAAGTCTAGGTTACGATTGTTAGAGTTCTATAATTAAGCCAGAAACACACGGAACTTATTAGCAAAAGTCCATCATGCATCAGTGTTGGATATTCAAGCCCCAAATTTAGCTCCACGAAACACAATTTGCCATGCCATCCCAGCACTTCTCGTTAGCCTGTAATCCCGCATTTCGAAATGAAGGTGAGATATCGTTCCCTCGGGGCTGCCTATGCGCGGATGATGATGACGTCTTTGGTCGGTGTGTCCTAGTTTATCGTAAATCCTTTCCAACCTTTACCCCCCCCCCCCCGCCCCTCCCGTATTTCACACTCACACACGCTTTTTCTCTCTTTTTGCCCTGCTTCACTCTGCTCTTAATCTATCGTCAACTTAGTTAATTCAACCCCGGTCCTTTCGTGTCCGTTTTGTCCATCTTGACGCTCTCTTTCACTCTACCGCCTATGGGCCATCGTCCCGTAAACATTATTATCGATTTTCGGTGCGTTACTTCGGTTACGCTAAATTGCATAACTCTGATAACGCATAACTCTATCTCACTAGACAGAAAGGACGAGTCGAGTTGTCTCAGTGGGTGGAAGAGTGAGAGAGAGATAGAGTGTGTAAAACATTCAAGCACGTTGTGGCGGTATGAAGAACACATGGAGGCAAACACTCACACGCGTCATCAGCGCATCGTTTGCCAGCCGAAAGACCGAAAGGCCGAAAGGGATCCTAATTAAATTACCAACACACCACACCTTTATATGCATACGGAGTGATACAAGCAAACAGTTTGCCACGGTCAAACTAAGCACATTTTAGTTTATGTCTAAGAGCTTTCCACCCTTAGTACCTTTCACCACTGACAGTCGAGGCTAATCCACTTGGAAATCACCATTCGTAACGAAAAACACAAAGCAAATATGTGACTATATTTCTTGCGCTGTCGTCGTAATTGCAATTTCTTGGAATGGTTTCTTTCGTCTGTCTGCGCAAAGGTTTCCAATTGCAAAGGGATTTGCAGTCCTTGCCGCTGTACCTTTGAGAAATTATTCAAACGCACACATACATCCCGTCTCAGCAGTATGCCCCTCGTAGGGGTCGGTCAAACTGACCATGAGATAGTTCCAAATTTTTCCTCTATCGTAAAATCCACGGGTATGCACGACCTCCGGCAAATGAGTGTCAATATTTCGCACATAGGCCTTCCTGCTGCGAGGATCGAAGACAAAGCCACACTACAGGGAACATGCCCAAACACCCAACACCCAGCGCCACGTTGCACAGAAAGAGCAAATGCACACAAGTTCAAAGGGATACACGCACATACAATTTGGCATTAAGGCACCAGTTTAAGGAAGGATGGAAATGGGACAGAGCCGACGTGGAAGGAACATACATAACGGACTTGCTGAAGGTTTCTCGTCACGATAGCAGCCCTTAAAATGTGTGAATCTTTCTTTGTCTTTCTTCAAACATTTCGCTACCTTCCCGGAAGGATACCCTAGCACTCACATACACACAAGCACGAGTACTTTCAGTCACGAACTCCCAGCACGCCTATCTAGTTAACTAGCAAGCAAGAGAAAGTAATAAAGAATCACATTCCAAGACTCGTTTCAATGAATACCTAAATAATAGGGTGGTCCTTTAAGGATGCATTCACACCACTACGAGCAACGGTTCGCTGCTACAGACGGCACGAAATGGTACGAAATAAATGCACTGCAGTAGTAGTCATAGGCTGTCAAATCCGCCAGCTATGGAACTCTTTGCAGAGGCGCTCAAAAACACAGAGACGATGATGAGACAGGCCAACCAGTAGTAGCAGCAGCAGCAGCAGCAGCTCCATCAGCACGCAGCGTCTCCAAAAGCAGACATACCACACCACGAGAGAAATTCAACATCCTCTCGGGCTCACAGGAAATCTCATAAATGCATGCCACTCACTCGTCCTCGGGTTGAAGTTGGAAGCTTTCGAGAATGTTAAACTCCTTTCCGTTTTGTTCTAGAACTAATTTGCTCACAATTCGCAAATTCTAGATTCCGCAAAAAACATCTCATACTCACCTCAACCGTCGCGTTGCCGTGTTCCGGACTCACGGATTCTCTCAGCTGTTTGTCTGCCATGGCGACGCGGATAACAGTGGCTCTCGCAGAGCGAATGTTCAAAAACCAACCCTACCCATCGACAAACACGGAACTTGCCTGAGCCCTTTGGGACTGGGTGTGTTTTCCTTTTCGAGCATATCAAAGCTCCCGTCCACACACTGCGCCATGCCTTCAAATAAACAACTAAATTGCTCTGCTGCTGCTGCTAAAAGATGTACATGCGCGAGAATGTTTGCAAATGAGTTGAGAGATACCGATTTTCTCTCCTGACACAGAGCCCCATCATTTACGGCAACTCGGAGAATCCTGTGCTTCGCAGCCTCCGCCTCCTGATGAGAAGACAAGGCACCAGATTGACTCGCCAGCTTGTAGAGCATCTCACATCCATCTCACTGTACTTTAACCGTACTTCCCAACGCAACCACTGTAGTGGAAAGCTTTCAAAGTTCAAAGCTCCACTCGTGTGCTGATTACTTGACGTTCCTGTCAAGCGTCATCCTGAGCTTTCTGATCGGAAATATCATCCCGATGAAAACTTAATCAAGTTAGGTAAGAACACAATAACAAATTACAAAACCATGACAGGTTTGTTTAATGCTTCATAATTGACCAACGACAAAATTTCGTTCTGTATCAATTATGCTGCAATCGTGAGCGTAGAGAAAAGAACAACAATATCTCTGCCAAAATGCACGACGTTTGTGTTGAAAAGAGCCACTATATTCTAATTAAATCCATACATCATTTTGAGATGTCTTACTGGCCCTTCCGACACAACACAGGATGTGCCAGAAAAAAGCTTAATAGGAAGTGTGCTCGCTGGTACTTAAAATATTTCATTTTACAAAGCACAAACGATTGGCCTAAAAGTAGAGCAAAAAAAACAATCAAGCGACACAACACAGTCGAAACAGAGCAGCACAGGACAGGGCGCGGCAGGCAGAATGGAAATTTGGTATTAAAAAACATGAGAAATAAATAAGCCAGCATAATGTGCCGTCCGCTCGACTGCTTGATGGCAGGCGGCCGATAACTTTGGTCAGGAAGCGTAGGAGAAACAGATCGGTGCTGCATATTCTTCCCGTACTTTTGTGCCAAGGACTATTTGCAGAAGTGTCATGCAAAGTTGGAGTGTCGCACAGCACCGTCTAGTGAACGGTGGTGTGCCCTGGAGGCTCTATATGGGATAGATTGCACGACGAAGATTATTGTGCTTTTTTCCACCATTAGCTTCCACAGTAGAATCGGCAGCAGCATCAGCCGCGGCAGTGTTCATTATTTCGCGTGTTGCTGCCTGCTCTTGCTGCGTTTCGTAGCGGGGAGAATGGGGAAGAACCCCATATCACCGGTATAATCGGGATCAGTTAACGATCTTTCGAGGAAACATGAAAACGGAAAGGCGTACGAAGATGTACTTTAATGAGGCGCGGTGGCTATCACACATCCTTCGCCTATCAGTGCACAAAAACACGAAGGCTTATTTAATGGGGTTACTTACTTTACTTATCGGGCGCTACATTTAATCTGGGGTTATCAGTACCGAAAAGGACATCAAACGATTTGCCTGACGGTTTGGTTCTGTGCCGGGTTTCCATTGCATTCATTGTCATCCTGATTTGTTCCACAGCATCAAACAACAGCGCCATTCATCAAATTACAACAGCTAGTTTGCATTCAGTACAGGATGCGGGACGAATCGATCAATTCGAATTTGGTATGTGTCGTTCTTTGGCGGTGTAGGTGTGCATGTACCGTTGGTGTGATCGAAATAAAGCCCACATTTTACATACTAGCTCGCTTTTCTCTCCTGGTTTCGGTGGTAAAGCAGGTGCGGAATATACTTTAAATCCAGTTCAATCCAAATGATGTAAGCTAATATTGCCCAAAACCCCAACAGGAAATGATTCTGATGCAAAAAACACATCCCTGGTAGGAATATAAATGACTGAGAGCTGGACATACCTTCGGGTAGAAGTGCAAAAATCTGACCACATTTCACTCAATGTCACCCTTATTCCACCATCCGGAGACACCATACCCATCTTTACGATTTCGCAGTTTAAACTATTGTTTTCTCGATTTTGCTCCCATTCACGAAAATGGGGACAATCTGAACAAGAGATAGAGATGCATCTAATGTACCCGAACGTATAACAGAACCTTCGCGATGAACAAGATCTGCCGAACAGCAGGGGGATGGGCGCAAAACGACGATGCAACCGCAGCTCGCTCCAACACAAATTGGATGGATGCATTTTCGAGTCCATTCTAGGATGTGAATTTGTCCACTTTACGTTTGCGGTTATGGCCATTTGCAGAAGAAGAAGGGAAGGAGTGCGGTTCTAGCGGATTTACAAAATATGACCAGCACAAACACATTATTCACCGAGCTCGGTATCTCTGTGTACCAATTGCAGTACAAATCGGCTGCTGCATTAACCAGCCTATTGTGCCGATGAAGGGATGATACTGGCGGGTTGTGTTTTTCGTCTTGTGTTCGGATAAATTGAGCGCATCTCCACCAACTACCGACAGCGCAGTGTAGTGTAAGGAGAAGAACTCGACGACGAAGCAAAGCGATGCACATGTACGGCGAATATCGGGCCGTAGTTTACGGCGCATGGATGTCATCATCGTTATTTTCTCGTCCAAGTCCAACAAACAAGAACACTAGCGCGTACAACAGGCACGCAGGCGACAAAAGACAAAGGAAAAGCATTGTATTTATCGCCGCTGCATGCTCTCTTCATCTTTTAATGTCTCTAACGAGTAGCTGTTACGAATAGCTTCTTGGTAGCTGAATTGAACTGCTTTTGTTGGAAATAATAATTCATCTTTAAACAATTCTAAAAACACATCATATTACGATATCCTTCATCGCAAATAACAAACATAAAGCTATTCAAGAGGGGCATAGACGTTAGAAAAATGTCGATGCAGTGCGACAATTATCATCGACAAATCACAAGCGCTACGCCTCATAATCCGTAATATACAAGGCAGCACCAACTGTCGACAAAGAAAGAGAAAGAAGACAAAGACACGACCGATTTGTCTCGGATACATGTGTTCCTGTAATTCTTACACTGTGCGGAGTTGCTCTATTAGAATGGGCAAATAACCGACGCAGATTGTTCAACTGGCAGGGAGTCGGTCAAGTAGCTGCGGGTGCCAAATAAACACACATTCTTACGTGATGATATCTAATTTTGCGCCTTACAATCGTTGGCGGGTTCAAAACAATTCAATGCCCATCGGTGTGACGCTAAGCTAGGAGAGCAGGCCGATCCAAAACGGTTTTGAGGACGTGGAATGCTGTGACGGTCTGTTGCCAACCAAGTCGCTCGAACGTCATACACCATTATTATGGTGGTTTTGAAACCGTGCAGGCAGCACAACTACGGCAAAAGCATGAAGAAGACCTTAATATTTATCCTTCAAAACCTCGCCGTCTCGACACGCTCCGTGCGAGGAGGGCAAGCGTGCGCCAGAGCAGCGGAGCTCGTAGTAGTTCATCATCAGTTGTAGAGAGTTTACCTTAAATCTTGAACGAAAAACTCCCTACATTCCCCGATTTTATTAGCCTCCTTTGACCCCTTCTTTCGATCGGCTTCTTTTTTAAACACAGAAATTTACAATCGCCCGAACGTGCCTGAGCATTAGAGGGAACGCAATAACAATAACTGTTTGAACCCGTTTCACGCATCCATAGCATGATTCAGGACGCGAATGCACGATTATTGATTGCGCAGATGATCTTCCATGCTGAGTCCACATTCTCATTTTGTTATTTTTCCACAAATGCTGAGTTTTTTCATTGGCAGCAAAAAAGGGTTTATTGTGTGATTTCTGAGAACACCGGTTCTGCCTCGTGCGATGCGTCTGATGTTTAACAGCTCTAATCTCGAACTGTGCAAACTTCCCAAAGTATATACATCGCGTCATCGTTTGAGATAAGAATAACCGGGACTCTGTAAGCGGAATCCTTTAACATTGCTACCCGCTTTGTAAATCGATGCATGATGCAGAATGAGATAAGGTTACAGTGGCGGTTGTTGTGGACTAATTTTTAATTGCCAATTCGAAATGAAATTCGAACTCGCGTCCCTCCTTCCGTCAGACGTTTAAATTGGCGATAAGAAGCGCACGGCGTGAACGGAGGGTTGAAAATGCACCGTAGACATGGGCATAATCAACATCCCATTCCGTATGCAAGTGTGTGATTGGCATCAGGAACTCATCATTTCGTGCGCGGACGAGAGACAGCATCGATCGATCATCACACGCTGCTGGTGGCATGATGGTACTGATGACTTGAAATCGAAACATGAGGTAGCAACGTGGAGGATATGTATCTATGGTTGGTGGAGTATGTATCGTTTAGCAACTTTGACATTCGTATAAATAGGCCGTCACCGCCCAGGACCATTCCAGGCATAACCCTGCACGCCAGGAGTTTGCAATTTATCAATTAGCGCCCAGAGATCGGGGTCATGGCGGCTGCCATTGACTCGAGGGTCATTTAGCGGACGACATACCGGGCACAGCTCCTTCTTACATCGCTACAAGGCTAAGAAACGATGAGGTATTTTGCCAATGGCTCAAGGTTTCGTTCGTTCTGGGACATACCGAATCGTCCAATAAACCCATGCCAAATAGTGAGGGAGAGAAAAGAGAGAAAGAGATAGAGATAAGAGGAGACAGAGACATCATTTGCGTAAGGAATGTTTGCTCGGTTGAGTATCGTCTTCGTCGTTATCGGGCGGAAGACACACCAAAAGACAAGACACTCTTTGCTTCCGTTGTCAGGACACCAACCACGCGCTCCAATGTCCTGTGCGTCCGGAGCTGCAGATTGAACCCCAGTCCTTAGTCCTGCAGTACTTAGTCCGCTCTGCGCTTATCCCGTCCCGACCAAGGACCCCGAGAGCCGGATATTTAATTCCAGCACGATCTTTTCATCTTCACGACCTAACACACAAGCGCGTGCGCTTATAAACACGACTTTCTCTGCTCCGGAGACCCTTTTCCCCCTCTTCCTCGCTGTATCCTGCCGCGGGTGAGCCGTGTATCCGTGTGCAGCACACCGGGAACACGATTAAATTCAATATTATCTTCGCTTTAAACAGGCGAACGAAATCGAATGCGAAAATTCGAATCCAATGTTCATCCTTTTTGATGTCCACTTTAGAATCTGCCGACACGGACGTGCACATCGCCTTAACGATCTTCTCTCCGCCTTGAGGCGAGTATAAAGCTTCTGCCACGCCGCGAACCGGGCACAAAAAATGGAACAATATTCAAGGTCCCAAAACATCGCTGGCAGGCACTGCCGCATCATCATGATCAAAGAGCAAAGCGGGACCCGAATTTTAAGCCTTATAACCTTCTCCAGCGGTGTGTTCCAGCGCCACCAATCAAAGACCGACGCGAAAATGTGCCCTGGCGTGGGTGATTGCTGCAGGTGTGCCTGCGTGTGTCTTTCCTTTCCTCGGCTGGTGGAGCGGCAGCCAGCCAGCCTTCGTCATGGGTCTCTCTAATGGGATACGGAACGGTGAGGATTACCCATTAGACACACACATACACATACTAGGAAGGTTGGAAGGTATGCAAAGAGCAAAGGTAAAACGTGCTTGGGCAACGTCAAATCCGTCGCAACCGCGTGCACACACTTTGCACACCCATTGACAACATCGTTGGCCGCGCCGTACCAAAATATTGATCATCCGCTGTGTTTACGTCTGCCGGGGATGACCGTCCGTGGAGCTACAACAGAGACTCGCCGCCCTCAATAAAAAAGAAGAAACAACCCGGGGGCGACCAAAGACGTTATCCGAGGGAGGATGGAAAAAAATCCATCGCCCACGAAAATTGACAAAGTCCCGCCCGCCATTGCCTACCTACGAGCCTAACCGGTCTTGGCGACGGGGTCTGATGTTGTAGGCCGCTTTTCTTTCGTCAACAACTTTCCAATACTGCATCAAAGTTGCCCCCGGGGGTTGCGGTGCTGGTGCGCGATAGCAATGTTGTAACACCTGGCCCTCTAAAGCGAAACTAAAGGAAAACTAACGAACGGAGGACACACACACGAAACGAACAACAGGCGGCCAACTCCTTGTTGCCGCCGGGTGTGTTTTCAGGTCCTGCTGAAATTTGGTCTGTGAAAGAGATATATTGGACGACGGCAGCTCGGCCATTTTCCAGCTCAGGTCCAACGCAAGGCAGGGAGAGCTAACTGTAATTACTGTGAAGGCCATATTTTCAATAACTTAACGAGCAAAAAAACAGAGGAAAGGGTTTAAGTGAAAACCCAGAGCACGAGACGGAAACTTTCGGAGCCGCTTCCACAACTCAATGTCACAGGACCGTATCTCAATAAAAAAGGTCGTTCCCTTTCTTCCAACGCAAATAATTTACCCCCGCATAGCTTCACATTCCAGCGAGTGAAACATTCGGATGATTTTTTTTGCGAAAGAAATAATGTATGCCGAGTGCGAAAAAAGGCAGTCCAACGACAAAGCAGACCCAGATACACATATACACGTATAGAAATTCACATTCTATCGAGTCCTTATTCTTCGTTCCAAGGATGACGATAAAGGATTTGTATGCCTAACGACCTCCTATGTTCGGAAGGGATGTATAAGGACGGAAACGTGAAAAGGGGCTTGCGCTTGCCGAGGGTGTAGATTGATATTGTGTGTTCGTGTCCTTTTTTGCTGTTGCTGCCCTCTCTCATCTGGATCCGGACACCGATTGATCCATAGAAATGGATGAGACCCATCCAACCCGTGAAGGAAATTTACCTCTTAGTCATTGATAGGTGTAATAGGGAAAAAGTTCGTCCCTCTCTTTTTTTCGGGGGTTTCTTCATCACTGTGGTCTAGTTATGATGCATTCCTATTGTGTTGCCTTGTGTGGCTTACACAATGAAGGTTCTGTTTTTGCCAGGAGGTGGTTTTTGCTCATTGAGTGTGGGTCTCAACAGAAGTCGGATTCAATGGCAGTTGATTGAGTAAACCCATAGCCGAAGGACTCATGCATCGCAAGGCCGCAAATACACATTAATTCGTATATTTGGTGTTACTCTTTAAGCTAATAATATGCTCATACATTATTATGGGTCCTAATACTCCATTAATTCGAGCAAAAGGAACGACCAGCAAAATATTTCTCCCGCTAGCTTTATTTGGGGCACGTGTTTGTGCAATTTTCTTTGTCTAAATCGTTTGTTTACTTGATTTGTTAACTGTTGTTCGATGCAATATAAATAAAAATACTAAAACTCGCTAACTCTACGAGTGACGGTTAAAGAACCGAGCATAAGGCGAGTTGCGGGCACTGTGTGTTGAAATTTTAGCATAAGCCGTATGCCGTCGTGTGTCGTATTGGTAAAAGAGGTGTACGTGGGACAGGTCTTTGATAGAAATAGCTTGTTTTTTTCTCTCTTCCTTCTACCCACTAGCCTATGACATGCGAATACATAAACAACATCCACTCATTAACATACTCTGGCGAGAGGTGAACCTAGTCGTCGAGCTGCCCCTCCCTTTCGGGGCGTAAATCCATGCTGATCGTCCTTGATCAAACGATTTCAGACATGCCAACGTGCTGCTCTCGGACTCTCACGCATAGATCTGCCAAGCTGTGCCGTCGTGACTCTCTGGTTGGACTTTTCCAAAACACGTTTCTTAAGGCACGCACCATGGCTCCAATGTTGTACCGTCGGAGCACGCGGTTCTTGAGCTTCGCTACAGCTACTGCTTCTACTACTAAGCCCGGCATCTTAAAATCTACTTCTACCGGGACATAATCAATCGGTCCGTTCCAAAACCCCAGCAGCGTGCGTGATTGTGTATACGGGGTAGTAGCAAACCACATGGGTGCGCCATCTGGCGGAATGTTGGGCACGCGCTCTCACTCTCTCCCCCTATAGCCCCTACACAAATTCCATTTTCTTCTCTAGTACTGCTTATTCCCTCCATAGCGTGTGTTCTCCATTGTTGCCTGGGGTGGCAGGAGGAGGAGGAGGCGGCACCGAGTCGGTGTCGTTCTTGATTATGCACTGCGGCCATCGTTTGCGGTTCTCCCCTCGCCCTCCTCACGCCCACCCACATGCCTCCCACACAAGTTCTGGCAAAGGGCGAGAATGAGATAACACCAATACACTCCCCCAACACACACACACACACACACACACACACACACACAGAGGGCTGGCGGCCCGTACTCGGTTCATTCATTCATATTCTTTCCAAGCAGGCACTGGATCTGGTTGACTTTTCGTTACGCACTTTTCCAGCTCCAACTCTCCCACATACATATAAACACGGCTCTGTCTCTCCCTCTCTCTTTCTCTCTCTATCTTTCTTTCTTTCTCTACATCATTCTCTCGTAGAGCAATGAAACGGAAGCGAAAATCCGTCATTTTCTCCGCGCCCGATTTGCTCGTCCAGCCGAGATCTGGCTTTTGCCCCGCCAATCGTCAAGATTCTGTCAGTTTGCGTTTACGGGGCATGGGAGATATTCCTTTCTTTATGATTCTCCCGCCGTCTGCCCAAAAGTTTTGATTCCTCGCGTGCGTAGCGGAAGTGTGGCCAGCTACAGCGACCATAAAATCAATATAGAGAGATACACAACATCGTGGCGCACCAACACACATGCACACAACTTGGTACACAACAAAAAACCAACGGTGCGTGTGTGTGCTCTTGTGTACTCCCATCTATTCATACACACGCGCGCGCTACAACAGCGCGTACAAAAATCTCGCTCTCTTTCAATTGCACAGACTTGCTCTGCCCTGTTTGCCCTTCCCATCGTCCACCCTCACCCCTAACACATCTACGATTCTACTGCAGCCCACACCTTCCCAAGGCGCGCAGAACAAGGATAGCAGCACCCGCACACGACTACACGCGCACACACATAAACACGCACCCAACCCGTCTTCCCCCCCCCCTCACCCCCACACACAAAGAACAACATCGATAGATTCCAGCTCGCTCGCTCCTCAAAGGGATGGCCCTTTCCGTTAGCGATGCTCTCATTCTCACTTGCTTTCTCGCTTCCCTTCTTTTTACATCTCACACTAGTAGAAGTGGGATAAGTCGTTCCACTGTGAAGAATATATTGCTGGTGTGCGCCTGTACAGTCAGGTGTGTGAGTGTGTGAGTGTGTGTGTGTGTGTGCGTGTGTGTCGGGCGGAAAAGGGGCGCTTGGTGGTAGCGCGGAAGGGATCGTTGGACTGATCATAAACTTGGAAACGGCATGAGCAGGGAGAAAACAACGTCGAAAGATCATCGGACATCGGATCAGACGAAGACGAGAGGAGACGAGACGGTACGAAATGAAGGTCTCGTCCGAAAAGGGACTGCTGCTACTGGGTGACGGGGCGGCGACATGGGTTCAATTCGTGGAAATAAAACAACATCGACGTACACATGCACATGCACACACACACACACACACACACGCCGTTACACGTTTATTGCAGATGATCATCTGCAGAGCGCTGAATGCCGTCCATGCCCCGTTCACGTAGGAGAAACAATCATTCCGCCTGATCCGATTCGTTCCGTACTTTCCAACCGTCCGGAGGGCTTCGACGGAGTGCGTGCGTGCGAGTGAAAGAGAAAGCGAGAGCGAGAGCGGCAGGGATTTGTTTGCTGGACCGAGAGCAGCAGCCGCCCGAGATGGGTTTTGTTGTGTCGTCGTTTACGGTACACACGGTAGGAATCGGGAAAATGAACAATAATAATACCTGATCATTGTCGGTCGCGGCCGCCGACGTCCACGGGATCGCGACCAGCAACGCCACCAGCAGGAGGGTCGCAACAGTCGCCGTTGATGAGGCGACCAGTTTCCTTCGGTTGCCACCGCCACCGCCGCCGCTAGCTTTGATGTTGAGCATTTGGAGCGACATTTTTCGATACGTTCTTTTTTCTCAATCTTCCACTGCTATTGATTTCGTGTTGGACCACCAGATAAACACTTCGTCCCGGGTTTGAGCACGGTAAAGCGTTGGGCGAAGTGCAAACAACGGATGCAAAACGTATGGGAGGATTGCGATATTCACTACACGCACTGACAAAACACACTAGAGGCGGCTGCTACTCTATCTGGACGGTCTATTTTTCACTTTTATCTATTATTTCGTGCCGTTTCTGGCGACCTGCGCTTACTTTACACACGATTCATACCAACTTGTCAACACACACGGACATACATACGTACACGCAACACGATAGCCTACTGAAGCAGGCGCTGGGATGCAGAGCAGAGGTATTGGCGGTGCTAATGGAAAAATCCCTTTACCAAACGTGGAAATCACACCACAATGCAACACTACTGTGCACTTCAACTGTGGACACACAATACTCGCACAAACGCACACGCAAACATGCGGCTCCGTGCTTTTCTCCGATCAAAGGATGCGATGATGCAGGGCGACAAATGCTCACGCACGGTTGTAACACGCACTACATACACGGGCCCTTTGCGCCACGAGGAAAGGAAGAACACTGTGATGCACTTTCTGGCCCTGGCTTTTCCAGCTAATTTTTACACACTGCCACGCACGGCGGATGGCGGATTCGAGTGGCACAAATTTGGTCGCTTCTGTTGCTGGCTGCGTAGTAGTACACAAGTACTGCTGTTGGGCACGTTTTGCTGGTGACGAATTTTCACCACAATAGAACGACTCGAGCGACGGTTATCATCAACGCACATTCCTGGCGTACCACGGCGACGACAGCGACGACGATATCCGGACGAAGAGCAACGCACTAACAAAAAAACACACGCATACACCTACTGCCTGCATATACACACACACGCGCGCACACACACCTGGCTCCCACTCTTGCTCGCTGTCTCGACGCACTCACGCTACTTTTCACGCTGCTGCTGCTGCGGCTTTTCCACTGTTTTCACAAGTCTCGACAACCCGAACAATTATTACACTGAATCGGGCATATACTCAGCTAGGGGAATAATAAAGCACCAAGTGCAAAATGCGTAAATCCTGCGACAATCTGCCCTTTTCCACGGCTCTTGGCTTTTTGCTGCTGGGTTTTAATGCTCGCGACAGCTAGTGACGATGGTGCGGTCTCGGTTACACAGCGCACAACGAATGAAAGCGTCAAAACGGGTCCATGCAACATTTTTGAAACGTCTTAGATAAAGACGTTTAAATGGACAGTTCGAGCAGCTGTCGGAGCGGTTGAGTTCGAGCGCATTCGAAGTAAAATGTATGTTAACACAATAAATAAGATTATTTCCTCATTCGTGTCACTGCTGCTAACACCCGAATAAATTTAATTTAAAGAGCTTGTTCGATTTTTTATTTTACCATCTTACCCTCCGGGAGATACCGTCGGATGTCGGAAAATTGTTTGCCATGATAACAAAACTTTAATACAGATGTGGCAGTAATTCACTTTACGGTTTGCTACCAACATCTGTCAGCCGTTTACTAATGATTCGTCTGAACCAAGGTGTTTATATTTAAAAGGTGAAGTCGTCCAGAGCAAATCGATATTTGCCAACCTGATATAACGCTTCTAGGAGCTCTGGTACAAAATTTGCCGAGAGGCTGATAGGCGTGTTGAAAACTATAGCATATATATATATGCGATTTGACATAATGATTTTTGACATTTGACAAACTAATGATATCATGTGCCCAATGCGCATATTAGTTGCATTTTGGTCGAATAGTCGTCGAACCAGCGTCGTATAATCATGACAGCACCCTGTTTTGGGAAGGTGTGTATGGAGCTGAGAGTGCTTTTAGTCAAAGTTTAGCTCGAAGTGTTCTCGGCAGCACTTGCGCCGAGCTGTTCACAGGAGCTGTGAAATGTTCAAGCAAAAGTGGCAAGAAAATCACCGAGGAACAAGTGAAGAC
>KB672153.1:95534-160047 GCA_000349105.1 Anopheles epiroticus | reverse complement strand
GGACATCGTGCTAGAGAACCCAAATGTGGCTATTTTACAGTTTTTTGCCTCTAAAGCGATTCAAAACTTCCGCAATTCAATACATTGTATTTTTAGAATTTTCAAAAACATTGCCGATTTCAGAGCGAGAACCTAAAAAATACGTAAAATAACTAAATGACAAAATGTGCTCTGTATTCCACCATCTGATATACAAAAGCCTTGCTCAAATATGTCGCCAGGCGAAAGCGATAAAAATTCACCTGGTAAATACATACACCTTGGTCTAAACCAAATTTATGGATTTGTGGATCAAATTTTTATAGTCAGTGTAGCAAAAATGAGTTTAACATCTGCGGTGCTAGATGTCCTAGGTTTGTAGATTCGATATTTTTGATTCTAATTTAATTTCTTACTATACTTCCATTCGTACGCTGTCCATGACTTTGATCCTAGGAAGACGACAGCTGGATATGAACAAACAGACCATTCAAAAGACTCGTATCAACCATATTAATTAAAACCATTTGTATACTTTGGCAGCTCTGTGGTCTCATGGGTAGCGGCGTAGCCCTGTGTCATACGATCAGGCCCGACGTTGCATCGAATCCCATTCGGAATGATACGGGTACACTTAGTAACAGTCCCCCGTACGAAGGATTAACAATGTTACTAAGGATGGTTACACTGAGTCACAGAAAGAGTCAAAGCCCATTAGTGCTCTGGTTAGGTCAAAACCCTACTGGGTTGTTGTGCCACCCAAGAAGAAGAAGAAGAAGAAGAAGAAGATTTGTTTATTTGTTCAGCGAATTTAAAATCCTATAGACACAAAGTAACGTAGATAAAAATTGTGTTAATATACTTCGAAACAATCATACACTATCTGGAGGCCAATGTCAGCGACGTATGTCATGCGCTGGCCTGAAATTCCGAGATATGCCAGGGTAGTGGCATGATTAGCACCCATCAGTACCTAAAAACCTAAAAAAGATTGATCGAGCTAATCGACCCATCCTTAGCACCGATCCGGCACACATTCAAATATGACCCCATAAATGTATTTTGTGCAAAATGCCTTCAAATTACACGCTTACGCTTACACGGTGCCACGCTTTCCCCGTAATTAAATCGCCGCCACACAAAGACTCACAGAGATCGGGGCGAGGCATAGATAATTACACACTAAATCGGGGTTGCAATTTTGGACAGCCGCGAACCACAACCACAACCATTTGTCTGGGGAGAAAATGCTCCTCGATAACGTGATAAAACTCACCCTACTTGTTCCCCGTACGCTTCCCTGACCACCCATCATAAGTTAACATTTGCATACCTCGAAGCCTTGAAGGCGCCGTAGAACACATGGATAGCGTTTGTTTTTTATCTCTCCTTCTGCCTATCCGCTCTGCTGTAGCGTCAGCCTTTACCGACTCCTCTTCGAGCAGTTGCTCAATAGTAAATGAGTTTGAACCAATTTCTCCAATTCTCACATTTGGCCTCTCTCCCTGACCAACTGCTTTCATCCTAGCATCTGTGCTGGTACTACCAGATCTAGCTTTACTGCTACCGACTATTTTAAAACAAAGTGCTTATTAATTTCACTATCTGCTTTTATTTTTATAAAACTGGCTCTCCTATCATTAAGTGTTATGCTCTTTGTTGCATCTTCGCGTTGCTGTACGACTCAGCCACTGCAGTCTTTGAACCCCACCCCATGTAATCCCTCACGTCTTAGACACTATTTTGCTTAGGCTCGGCGCAGTGCGGCTTTCCGACCAATCTAAGGGAAAGTCTCGATCGCAGCTACAAATGGAAGCAACATTTTATTTTACACTACCGTGCCGACAACCTTCTGTTACTACCATTACTACTTCTATTGGACAACGAGCGTTTTGTTGCTTGCTTTCGGAATGATAAATAAATTCTAACCGACCGACACGACATCGGCTCTCTGCCTTTGGTGTCTCTGGGTTGGTGTGTCATTGCTAAAACTCCCAGCACAACAACCTTGCCACTACTCGTTCGTGCACAATTTTAAGGACAACGAGGGTGACGATGGTACAGAAGGTGGTAATAGGGGGGTGGTCACCGGCATTGCCTCCATCGACGATAGTGACCGCACCACCAGTCTACCCTCGGGCACCGTTGGGCTCGAGGTATTATCGTCTATCACCTCCGGCTCGTCGTCATCTCTTCGGTCCGAGTGATTGGCGGTGTCGGCACCGCTGGTGCTGCTGGAACCGTCCTCGCGTCGGAGCTTCTGTAGCGCAAGTTGCCGGTTCAGTTCGGCGGTCTCTTTATTAATCTTAGCTGTTTCTAGTTCAGTTTTGAGAATCTGCATCCGCAACTCATGCTCGGTATGGTGCTGCGTCTCGAGCAACTTCTTGATTCCTGCGCTCGCGCTTCTACTGCCCGGTGGCGGTGAGCTTGCCGTTCCCCTCTGATGGGCCCCGTCACGATCTTCCTCGCTTAACAGCGCACCGTTGCCACCATTGGCGAGACCCTGTAGGATGTGATTGGCAGCCGCGGCCGCTGCCGTCACGGAGTGTCCCATTCCGGTCGGTGAGTCCGGTGCCTGTTGCTGGTGACTGGCGGTGCTTAGATTGTGTGCCTCCTGCATGGCATTCTTCCAGTAGCCGGGCTCCATGATGCGATTGAAGCGCGACTTCAGCAGGTTCAATGCCTCGAGCGTGTTGTTCAGATCCATCTGTGACAGGTTAGCGCTGGCGTTGGCTCCATGGGCAGTCAGATCCGCAAGGCTGGATTCGCTCCCGAACGCTGTCCGATGGTACGCGTCTAGACTTTCTAGCAGTTTATTCCCACTGGCCGTATTGTTGTTGTTATTGTTGTTATTGTTGTGGTTGCTGCCAGATCCGCCGGAATTGCTGAGATGGTGATGATCGCTGTTGGCGGCGAGCCGGTTCACAAAGCTGGAAGCGATCAGCTCATTGAAGCGACTGTGAACAGTGTCCACAGCGGAAGACGGTGTCCCGAATGGGGACGATGTGCTCGAGAGTCCCCGTAGTCGGGGGAACTTGGCCGCCGGGCCCTTGTCGTAATCGTCCAGCTCGTCCTGGGAGTCTTCCTTGATTTGAACCTCGCAAAGGTTTTGCGAATTTTTATCCCTGTTAGATGAAAAGACGAAACAAAAAACACGCGAATTGGTTATAAAATACGATCCTTAATATTGCTTCCAAGCTGAGCACTTACCACATCGACGAGCTTTCGTCGTCGTTCTCGTCGCTACAGTCCTTTATCGATACACCCTGCGGCAGGTTCTCCTCGAGCGAAAGCTTCATCTTCGAGTAGTCCACATCGTCCATCAGCTCGTTCTTGCAGACCTTCTTTGCCTCCTGCATAAACTCCCAGATCTCGAAGGTGAACTGGCTCGGCTTCTTGCGGTCGGCCACCTCCTGTCCGAAGCGCTGTATCCGCTGCTGGTAGTCGAGCATTTCGGCCCGAGTGCACGCCTTCATTCGACGCCATTGCTCCTTGAGCCGGTTACAGTTCCGATCGGTGCCGAACGCGATCGCAAACTGCTGGTGGATGATCTTCCATGCTCGGTTCTTCAGCGTGGTCAGCGCACTGTCCAGCCGCTTGTTCTCGATGATGTGCATATCCTTGCGGCATAGCTCGAGCAGAAAGTGCTTCTCCTCGTACGCCCAGTTTTGGGTGCGTTCGCGCTTCTTGAAGCGCTGCGCCTGTCCGATGGTGCTCTGAAGCATTTTGGTGACGGAATTAGTAGAAGAGCTCGAATATGGAAAGAACTGTAAGAGATGGAAAAGGAGAGCAAACAACGATTAGTGAAAAGAACCGAAACGATCCCTTGGACGATGGACGAAACAAGATAAGGGGCTTTTTCCCAAAATGACTTCCTTCCGCTTATTACATACATCTCTTATTTGCGTTGCTGCAAATTTGTTATAACCTCGCGCAACAAGGCGCCCCAAACCCCGAATTGGCGTTCGCTCCGACGGTTTGGAGTCGTACGTATGATGTGTATACAAAGCAGAAAAGGAAACATAATTAGATCCGATCGTAATCGTTTCTCTGTACAGAACGAGTGGAACTTATTTCCCTCACTGGTCAGTTCAATCACTTTCATCACCTTTTGCCAGCACTTAATCAACCCGCCGGTTCGTCTTATCACCTGTTCACCATCTAACGGTTCGCGTTAAAAAAGGTCAAAAGAAGCAGCAGCAACTCACCTAGCACGGGCACGTGTTTATTTTTTTGATTTTCCTCGCTCTCTCTCTTGCTAAAAGTCCCGAATAGGCCACAAACACACACACACGCACGATGATCGCAAGTTAGAACACCGTTCCCGAATTCGTCCGGGGCGTTATTCGAGAGGTTACCACTTTCACGCTTGCTCACGATCGCACATGTGTGTCACTTAGTGGTTGTTGTGACAATAATCATACTTCTTAACATAACGATCTTTTAAATCGGAGTTTCCGTCCGAGGGAAAAGGGAACGATCGAACACGGGTACCTCCGGGGGTAGAATGAAAGAAACAAAAATGATTTGCCTATATCTTTCCCCTAACACTTTTGGCATACATACTACGGGACAAAAGGTACAGTGGAGCGTCGTTTATACGGGTACCTTTTATCCGGATCTTTGTTTGTTCGTGCTGTACAGAAATTACAGTTTGGAAAGGAAACGTAAGCTTGACGTAAGGAAAGTTTTGAAATAACCGTTATGAGACAGATTTATGATAAATCAGTAAATATATTCAAAACAAAGATTTACTAACTCATTTTACCATAATGCTTCAATTTAATAAAACTGATAGTAATTATTCATAAGTAGACTTGTGATATCTGAATTGCTATAAAACATGATGAAAAACGTGGTATAGTACCAAATTTCAGTGATTTTCAGTTATCCGTTCATGCTCGAGTCCCAAAGAGTTCGGATAATCGGCGAGCGAGGAGGGCACGGTAGAGAGAAAGAGATGCACACGCACAGAAAGCATGTAAGTGCAAAGAAGATACAATCGAATATCTAATTATTACCTCTTTTATACTCCTATTTTTAAATAAACTTACGCGCGCTTAAAAACCTTCAGCCAGCCTCTTCAAAATGCCAACTACCCGTAAAGCGATTGTTGGTAAGGTGAGGAAGAAGCAACCGGCAAAGGACAGGTATAAATGCACACACGCACACCACACACTCAGAAACACGTGCGCTTACTGAGGGTATAGTGAGACCGAGATAGGAAGATGACGACGACGGCGACGACGCGATTGACGAGTCCGAAGGAGCAAAGGCACGTAAAAATATTGAAGCATTTCAGTTCAATAGAAGAGTTCGGTGGAGGCACTTTTTTTGGGGGTTGTTTTCTCATTCAAACTCTACACTGACTAACACACGCGCACATTAGACCCTGGGCGCGTACGACCGCGGGGTGAGATAAACGGCCAAGATCGAGGATCGTTTCGGCGGTCGAGGCACGAAAGGACGGTGTTAGCGGGCGCAGGTTTTAAGAGCATCGAGTAACAACAAAAACGCAAGTACCATCCTCACACCCTCCCCCCTCCCTCCCCCGTTCGTGTACTCCTCTCCTGTGACTCAGAGGGAACAATTATGAACAATCGTCATCATGTACCGGTCAGCTATGAGTGATGATGCTGCTGGTGCTGCTGCTAATGTGCCTGGTTGGTGCTTGTGTAGTTTCTGTTATTATCTTTATCGAATTTATTCAATACCATGTGCGCAGCTTTCGGCCCCTGCTTGCCCCGTTCAACTTGAACGGTGCCTCCTTTTTTTTCTTCACTTAGGAGGATTAAGCATCGAGACGAAGAAGGGCAACACAAAAAAGCGCTAGACACCGAGAGCTCCGATGTTTGTGCTCGAATGTGTGCGCGAAGACGTTGAGGGGGTATGTGAGGTTCGCCTCTTTTGCGCCCAAGCAAGACTTTCAAACCGAATCTCGGTACGCTTAATTTTTCGGTGAAGGTTAGAGGGTACGTACGAATAAGTTAAATTCAATTCAAAAACCCACCCCAAAGGGGGGCAGCATTCGGTGGGGCTCAATTCCGTCGACTACTAACCAACAAACCCCTCCCTCTAGGGGCACCACCATTGCCGGTCCGACTTGAGCTAGTCGAGTGGTTTTGTGGCTTTGTTTTGTCGATGAAGCGTCGAAAAATCTCACATCAACCTCATGATTAGGGGCGCGAAGCGAGAACGGGGAGCGGGGACGGTACTAACGATCATTGAGTTTTTGGCCATCGGAACAGGATCCACCGATGAGTAAGCGGCGGAAAGAAGTTGTACCAGCAAGGGTGGAGATGGAAGGCAAATACACTCGCTGTCCCTCACAAACACTCACGCGCCGTATGTACTCGTGTACTGTGTGCTGTATTTAACATATTTGGACGATTGCTCGCCCCGAAAGGTATGGTAATTAATCGATATTGTCCCACTTCTTTCACACATTCATAATCAACCTCCAGCTGGATCTAGCCAGGCAGTGAGTGAAAAACATCATATCAACGATTACATTTTGAATGGAATCGAGAGATGTCCGCGAGATGGCAAAAAAGCAGAAACATAATGTGGTTCCAGTGTGGCATTTTGCATGAGTCCGGTGGAATTTCGGGTAGGCTATCACGACGAAAGGTTATATAACCTGTTTGAAGAATCCTCGCCTATCATCAGTGCCATTGGGTTGGGTCGGTTGATCTCAAAGCAACACCGAACGGAAGCAGGTCAATGTTGGTAGCATTGGAAGGTTTGCGAAAAAAAAAACAAGCACATATTCACATACCAAAGCAATAGGAATATGATGCGAGCACACTCGTTGTGAGGCAACGGAAAAGAAAGAAATTCATCATTTAAGATTTGGTGTTAATCGACACCCCGTTTTAAATGGATTTATTCAAAAAGAGCGGAGATCGTGACTTATCGAAGCGTTCAAGTCTTTTGATCACCATATATGCTAAATATGGCGCTTTAATCACTTTATCAGTGTTTGTATCATGTAAATCGTGATGAAATGAATTCAGCCGCTAGATTTTACGGTTATCGGCAAACAATGAGCTCACCAGGAAGAAATAACTATCAACTCTTACCTTTTCCCTGGGCCGATCCGATCGGTTCCTGCGGTGATCGCAAACGCACTCGAGCAGTGACTGCTAAAGCTGCAAACCCCGATCACTACCGCAACCCGTTAGGAAGGGGTGAAGGATTTGACTGGCTCCTCGTAGTCACTAGAGTCAGCGAGACGGTGCTGCGATGTCCGTTAGCACCTTTTCAGCGGATCATAAAGCCCCGAGAGCACACAAACACACCGATTGGGGTGGAATAGCTTCTCTCTGTTTTTTTTTTTTGTTCGGCAAGATAACCAAACATATTCGTCGTACAAGAAACGTCGGCCCACCGATTAGGGGATGATGTGGAGAACCGAACGGGGAGGTAATTTTTGACTGTCAGTATTTGCTTTCGCCCTGTCTCGTTATCGACGTATCCGGTGTGATGACCAAGGCAATCAGATTTAGCACGATCTTGTGCACGATTTCACACACTGTTTAGCACTGCCTGCACTTGTATGTAAAGGGTAGTACCATTCGGAAGGTTGTATCACGTTGAGCTAATCGTTTTACTATTTCTTGTACTTAGTTTCAGATAATACCGCACCAGCACAGTACAAAATCACATTCGTCACTTGTGGTTCGACGAGCCTTAATCACCTTTTTTCAAAGAACTCATGCGCGAGTGCGTTATCAGAGGCAAGAAAGAATGCGGTTCCTTAGTTTAGAACTTCCAGCATGTTTCGCAGCACACCACCCGATATCAAAAGCCGACCAGAGCCACGCACCGAATGAGACGTCCCGGAGACGACTGATCGAAGGCACCTGCCCGATCGACGGACCCTGGTGCTGCCGCTGCTGCTGCTGGGGTGCGATCGAACCGACCGTTTTTTGGGTGGGGTAAATGAAAACAAACAATTCCGCACACGACCCACTCCTCCACCAACAGCGGACTGCCGACCGGATCGGAGATCAGAGTGCGCGAAAATCGTGCTTTTCTTTTCACGCCAGAATCCTCACCCGGTTCCGAAGAGGCACGCGCGATCGTACGCCGACGCAATGCCGATCTTGACTGATGTGCGACGGTTCGACGTCGACGTCGTCGGCTTCTGCTCTCGCTTGCGCGAATGCTCTTTTGGCGGATACGCTTCCTTCCCCGACCGCTGGTGTGCTTGTAATAAAATATTACTAATGACTAAAATTGATTTTCCCTCGCAGCCAGCCTGCAGGAATTTGGGATTCCATAACCACACACAAACATAGAAATCGTGCACGCACACGCGCGCAAATACATTACCAACCGAAAAAATCCCCCACAGATGATCACGATGATGGCCAAACGGAAGATCATGCTGGGGTGCTGGTGGTGGTAGGATACGATCGGTATACAAAAGCCGTACCACAAAAGACGGTTCGGGGGGTGCAGTGAGCGGGACCACGGCAGGGGTAACGAAAATAACAATGCCAATACAGCATCCGTAACCAAACGGAAAGAGAACGGGCCACCGAGCCGAACGGCATGCAGGAGCGAGACGAGCAGGCACCAATAGAGGCACCACAATTACACATCTATTGACCCACAGCAAAGCACAGCACAGCAAGGCTGAGTACGCAAGAAAGAGAGACGAAGCCATCCCACCATAATGAAGAAAGAGGCTGGCTGAATAATCATGGGCGAGCGAAGGCAGAAAACAGGTGAGGCGAGCAGAAGAAGCGGCTACAAAAAACTTGCCTTATTTGTTTACCGTATTTTCGGCGGACGAGCATTTGCTGTAACTACACATCCACACACCAAGGCACACCGTAACGCGCATGCATGCAAGGTGTTCCCGTGCTTAGTGTGGCCAGCCAGCAAAGGGAAGACTGAGAAGACGTTCCTAGCTTCGAATCGTCATATGTTCCTTTTTGCCGTTGCAACCTGCTAGAAGAGAACATCAAGATGGAGAGAATGGTTAGGTTCTTCCCTTGCTCCATTCACCAACCAGTACGTACCATTACAGTAGCAACAGATCAAGCTGCATCAGAGACGTGCGGCACCAGATGTCCTTTCATGTCCTTGCAGATTCTTTAATAATTTTTCTATTTAGGGCCATTTCTTAATCCTATGCTTTGTCTACTTTTCTTTGGGACGATATGTGTCATTTGCTTCGCTTTCATAAATTAAAACATAGGAAAAAAAAGGATAAAGAGACTGTAAAAGGATCTGTATTTACCGACAAAGAGAGGAATGGTTTTGCAATTCCTTTTAGATAAATAGTTTATATATACTTTGAATTTTTATGATGAATTCTTTTAAATGAGCTAGAAAGTAAATATTGGTGAGAGATATTTTTATGTCACCTTCGTATACCGGGCATGATGGGTAAGTAAAGCTTTTTTTGTTAAGAAAGATTTTTTCTTCAAGTTCCCCCAAACAAATTGCCAAAATGTACGCTTGTGTGTAGCTCGCTGATTTCGCGCTCGTTCAATCCAGGCTATCCATAATCCGCATAATCGACACACATTACTGCACTCCGCTTCACGGAAAACTGCCGTGGAAAATCGTACTTCTTTTGTGTTACGCTTTTGCTATCCTCATTTTCAACGGTGGGCGAGTTCCTCCCACTCCAACAGCGCATCACAAAACAATGTAAAAAAAACTCACACACCTCACAAATGAAAAGGTCTGTAATCGCTCAACAAAGCAGGAAAAGCCGCGGTACCCGCGGGAGGATAAATCGTCAGTCAAATCGCGAGCAATTTTAAAATTTCGCTTTAGCCAAGGAAGATGTGGTGCAGATCGCGGCAGGGGAGGGTTGTAGAAAAAAGGTCTAATTATTTGTTTTTTTTTTTTTGTAAAATCTGCGGTTTACTCTCGGGCGTCATGGAAAATGGCGAAGCCCCATATTGAGGTCGTATGGAAAATTTCGCCTTAATCGATCGGATTGGAACCATTTTTGATAGAGTTGGTTCATTTGGTTTCGAAGATGTGCAGCGAATAAAAGTGCTTATTAAAAAATGGCCTAAAGAAAGTGTATTTGAAGGCGTGAGAAAATCCGCGGTCCGTATGGCCGTGAAACATCACGGCAAATCTGTGACCCGAAACAACATCATGGCTAGGCTAAAGACTATAAAAACTATTAACAGTGCTATAAAGAACAATCAGCATGCTTTTTACATGCTCACAAACGCCTCAAAAAATCAACCCAAAACTTACACCGATAAAACAACGAACATAAAGTGGCACAGACCCACACCATCCGGCAAAGGAAAAGCCCCATCATGTACCAAACGCTCAAGCGAAAAAAAAAAACGAGGGTCGGTAACTGGAGCTGGAAAATTGCTCAATCGAGCGATCGTTCAAATCGATCAATCACGATCAAACGTTCTTTTCCGTTTGTTCCTTCCGTTTTGATATCCGACGTACACGTGTGCTTTTCCGGCACCACCCCTACCTTCTGTGGCCATTTTCTAACGGCGTTAGACACTAGGCACTAGCTTGCAATGCTGTATTGTTACAGGAGGATTATGATAGAAGAAAATCGGACCACACAAGCGTAGGGAGATCGATAAACGATTCTAGCATGTGCTTCACTACCGCCCTCGTGCCACATCTATTCCGCTAACGATCCCTTTGCGTGGAACTAGCTTAGGAAGAGTTGGAGCAAAAGTGGAAGTTTGAGCTCTTTGCCCACTCGGGGAGCGGGATAAAACACAGCCGGAAAAGTGCCCCATTCTAACTCGTTCTAATTATCCTGCAAGAAAGAACAATAAGATTTAGACGGCGGCCAATGACCACCACCCGCTGGCTCAAGCAGTTTGTAACTAGTGAACGAGGTTTTTGTCGGAAATTATCCCAAAACAGTCTGCACACCCCTGATTCGGATATGGATCGTTGTTATTGTTCTCGTTACCCTTCTTGAGAGCATTGTAATTTTCTATTTCAGCTTTAGAACGTTTTTCCACCGACAGCTGGTTAGTAGCACGAAGCGGGTACGGGGATAGAGAAAAGGGCGTGCTGCTTGTCTGCTCGTAAAACACAGCCTGAAAGTGGGCACAACAGCCTATCTCACTTTTTTATCGTGCTCTTTTTGCTTGTTGCAGAAACAGCAGAATGCTGCATCATTTCCAGGTACGCTCCCGGACACACTGGTACAGGACAGTTTTGCATTCTTTTGTGCTGCACTGCTGTGCTGGTATTATGTTAAAGTTTTGGGACCTATTTGAGAGGCTCAAATCGTTGCTAAAAACAAACGTTTTGCTTGCCTGCCTCGGACGTTAATCCGGTTCGATATGGCTGTGTGTGAGAAGGTCGAGGTAATCGTTCGTTTAAAGGCCATCTTAAATCCTTGTAGATGGGCTGTTATGCTAGCAGCAGGTAAAGGAAAATATAACCGCATACGAGTACCTGGTAGATGTTTTTCGCCTAGATCAACCATTTCTAGTGCTTGGCTTTAGCTGGCATTCTTTGAGAAAAATTCTTAAAGGCTCTGATGATCCTCTCCTGACTACCTGCTACAAAATTAGGACGAAAACTAGCCTTACGGATAGGAGTCTTTGTCTTTACTAGCCAACGAAAGCGTTTCATTGCTACGTTTATCGTCCTTCAAAGGTAACCCGTAATGATTCTCTTTTATTTTTCCATCTACTGTGCTTTTGTAGGTCTTACAAGCTGTCTAAAACGTCCATATACTATACACCATACCACACCATACACGACCATACACTCATGCTCAAAATATGGAATCCACCTTGTTAATTTTTATACCCCCGTTTTGTTTGGGTTCAATTTGTTTGACTCACCAGCATCTTCTTATCAACACTGTACTATAATTCTGCTACTGTCTCAACAACCTTGCCATTGCCATCGAGAGTCAGCAAAAATTAAAACCACATTAAAGCGTTCCGCGACCAGTAGTTTGGAAAAACGCGTCACTGGCTGGAGGCTGGAGCAGCGGCAACGACGGCCAGAGTATGCCAGAGCATGCCTTGCCCTTATCAGTACGCTTGCTGATAGCCGTCAGGCTCGGGCAAGTATACGTTCACACATACCGTATCTTCTAGACTCGCCGGAATGCGATCGCATCAGTCGTACCCGAGCCACGATCGTGTACAGTTTTGTGGGTCCAACTAGTAGCTATCAACCGCTGTTATCGATATATCTGTTTTTTGTTGTTAAACAGTGCGGAGGTGATGCAAAGTGTGAATGAAGTGTTTGTAGAAAATGTCTGCTAACAAGCCCGATACCAGCAAGCCACACGGTGCAGTATTACTGGAGTGGAAAAACCTAACCGTCAATGTGCGGCCGTCCTCGGGCACAACGGGGACAGTAAGCACCGGAGTAAACCACTGGTACGGTCGGCCAGGACATCAAAAGAGGAAAGAAATTACTCTGCTTCGAAATGGTACGCAAACGCTAATGCTACATTCCGTTCCGACGATCCGCACGAATTATGCTGATAGTAGTCGCAAACCTTGATCATCCATTGATCGCGACTGTCTCGCCGCTATCTCATGAAGCTTGTGACAATGTTGTACACTGATTGTGGCCTCCATGCAACCGATCCGGTAGAATTTGACAACGTATTTAAATTGTGTCTTCTTTTCACAGCCAGCGGGGCGGTACGATCCGACAACTTGGTTGCCATCATGGGACCAAGGTGAGTTACCCGAAGGTGGCGTTTGGTGAAACTAATCAAAACACCAGTCCCACGTGGTTGTTACGAAATCTCACTAAGCTTTCCTCACTATCGAATCCCCATTGCCACACGATTGCGTAGAAGTAGTCGCAACAATTGCCAACAAGCATGCACAAAACATTGACCCACTCAATAATAATGAATAAGCTTGGCGAAATCCCCGAGTAAACGATTTGCAGTGTGTAACAATCAAACACACAAGCTCGACCTAATTCTAGCTCAACCAGCTTGATCATAAGCAAGGGTTTGTTCTTCTCACTTCATCCTTTCGCCCCTTAGTGGTGCTGGCAAAACGACGTTGCTGGCTGCCATCTCGATGCGAATTACGGGCTCCACTACCGTCCACGGGAAGGTGCTTATCAATGGGCTGTATGTGACCAGGACGCAGATGAAACAGCTGACCGGGTTCGTGCCGCAGTATGAGATCGCCCTACAGACGCTGACCGTTGCCGAGCATCTAACCTTTGTGGTAGGTTGCGCGATTGTTCTTAGAACTCAGCTCAGCAAACTCAGCTCTAGCAGATAGCTTTGTTTGCCAATGCACAATCCGGTGCGAGTTGAGGATGGTCCTAAATGTCTTTGATTAAACCCTCAATGTTCGTGCTTGGGTGCGCGTTTGTTCGGTGATCCATTCCACAGGCTAGACTTAAAAATGTCAGATACGTCGCAGTGCTGCAGATCGTCAACGAGCTCGGTCTGCAGGGTTGCTGGGGGACGCGCATTGCCCAGCTGTCGGGCGGTGAGCGCAAGAAGGTAAATCTGGCCGGAGAGTTGCTGACTGAACCGGAGATCCTGTTTTGCGATGAGCCAACGACCGGACTGGACAGCTTCAATGCTGCCTCGGTGATGAAAACGCTCCAGTGTCTGTGTGCGAGTGGACGCAGGGCAGTCATCTGCACTATACACGATCCGCCTTCCCAAGTGTTTCAGTGCTTTAGTGATGTGATCCTGATGCAGGATGGCGGAACAGTATTCTACCAGGGACCAACGGCCGATCGGATAGACTTTTTCAACTCGTAAGTCTACCTTTGAATTGGTGACAATATTCGAACGATCTCAACCAGCCCTCTGATCGCTACTATTCCAGCATTGGCAAAGTCGTTCCGGCAAATGGAAATCCAGCCGATTTTTACTTCCAGCTTGTAAGTCCTGATGCGACCACGTTTGCGGCCAGTGAAACCGAGGAAGCCATTCATCGATACGAGATCGTTCGCAAAGCTTGCCGAGAGAACATCGCCCGCAAGTGTCTCATGACCCGATATCATCAGGCCAAAATTATCCAGAAGCTAGCCAACGAAAAGCACCGCGTCTGTCGGGCAAAGCAGCTAATGATACTGCTTCATCGTACCACACTGGACAGAATGCGCAAAGTGCGAGAATATCTTACCGTGACAGCAATATTTCTGGTACGCATGAACGCATCCCGAGCTACTTTGAGAACCGTGTTCTTACATTATTTTTTTGTAAATTTCTTTTGCGCCAATCAGTTTACTAGCGTTGTGATAGCGTCACTGTACTACGAGGTGCGTCCGGTTTCGCAAACATCAATCCAGGACATACGTGGCGCTCTGTTCCTGATGATAAGCGAGCTAGTTTATACGATCAGTTATGGCGTGTTTTACACCTTTCCTTCCGAGATGCCACTGATCCGTCGCGAGGTTGGTGAGAAGAGTTACAGCCTTTCGATGTACTATCTGCACAAGGTGCTCTATAGCGTACCCAGAGCGTTTTTCGAGTCGTTTCTATTCATCGGTGTGGCATACGCGTTTGTTGGATTCTCGACGGATCTTGTCACGTACTGCTACATGTCGCTGGTGTGCAGTGGTGCGAGCGTGCTTGCCATGGCATACGGTACTGGGCGTCTTTCTGAAGCATTTGTGGGATTGACGACTACTAACTTGATTCATTCATTCCAGGCTATCTGCTTTCCTGTTCAACCGGTACAATGAACATGGCGATCGAGATGAGCAATATCGTGTTCTTGGCCTTTATGTTGCTCGGTGGTCTCTACCTTAATCTGCGAGCCTTCCCGCTGCTGAAGTACCTGTCGTTTTTTTTCTTCGCCAGCGAAGGTGTTTCCGTTTACTATTGGCTTCCGATCGCGTCCATCCCGTGCAACGGAACGGCTTCCAGCGTGAACGAAACGACCACTTGTCTCGCGAACGGGAGAGCCGTTCTGGAGGACGCCGGCTATGCCATTTCCTACGAGGCACTCCACCTCAACTACCTCGTCATGTCGGTGGAAATTGTCCTCGTACACCTGTTGGCGTACGTGCTGTTGCGGAAGTTTGTACGCAAGGCGGGATTCTACTGAGGAGCCAGTTGCGCGATTAGTTGAGTACCGCGCACCATTTAGAAAAGGGGTGCGCTGGAGCGATCATTGCAGGATGCATCCATCAAATTTACACTCAAATTTGTGTGCTTTTTTACACTCGCCAATCCTTCCCCGCCAGTAACACTTTCGTCGTAATGGACTTTAATGTAAGCTTCCTTCTGTACGATCGTTACTCTCCACTCTTCACCGACCGGTCATAGGGCTGGAACCGCTTCGTCTGGAAAGTTTGTACGCGCGAGGAACAATTTCATGTATCGCACTTGAACAAAAAGCATGTCGAATCGGGCCGATACTCCCGTAGTAAGAGCGGTGAGCAAGTGGGTAACAACATTAAACGAGAAAACAATTATTTCCATAGTTTTTAGCGCATTACCGCACTCACAAAAAATACAACCAGCAACTGAAATAGAAAATGCCGCTCGGCAACCGGAATCGGAAGATTCAAAGCCCGTTTGGCGGGATAGCAGCAGCATGGGCGAGAAGAAACGTAGTGGGAAATGTTTTCAGGTGCTGCGCCGAAAAACAGTACGCACAATAAAACAAACCAAAAAAATGCAATTACACTATTTTTTTCTTTCCTCGCAGAAAGGTGCTGTACAACACAAAATCCATCAGGCAGCGCATTTCTCCAAGTGCGCTTATCCTAAGCTAATTGATAGATAGCATAAAGCATTATGTAGATTATTTCCCTATTGAAATGAGGGTTGCCTCTTGCTTTAAACGTGAGACAACGGGGGTGTGGGTTGGCGAATTTTTGTGGAAGCATTCTTCCGCTTTACATCCGCATTTCTCTTTCCTCTTGGCAAATAAGCTCTTTTGCACTTGTTTCTATGATCTCTATCCGCTCGTTTTTGGCTATTAGATAAGCAGTGCCTAGAAGCAGTACATAGTTCGATAACAGTTTAGAAGGAGTTGTAAGCCCGTATCAATGCTAAAGGTTCACAAGGACATCTTCATAAGGTGCTGATAGTAATCTTCCAGCTGCCCCGGTGAATAAAGTCGTTATAATACAATTACAGCACGCTCGACAAAAGGCACACAGCAAACGCCCAGGACGCGGAGAGCAAACCGCCGATTATTATCATTAAACATTTGCCCCGCAATTAGTACGTGCGTAAGCAACACATGTGTCTATGTGTGCGTGTGAGTGTGAGAGAGTCTGAGACTAAAAAAGGCGTATAATTTATAGCCCCGAAGGTGCCGGTGAGCGGCCAACAAATTTACCAGATTTTCCCTTGCCTAATCGGTGTTGTTTGTGGCACTTTTTATGCAGCGGTTCGGTATTTTGATGGTTTGGAGGTATTACAGCGATTCGAGTGCAGTTATATGTTGTATGTTTCTCCTTTTTATCTGCTCGCTCCCTTTGGTGGTGATGTGTACTCTTTTAATGATGCCCAAGCGAGAGAGGATGCTGCTAATGCTGTTGCATCCCCCTCGGTTTAGGCTAATTGATTTTACTCGCGCCTTTTTTTTTTTCGTTGAGCCTTACTACAACCCTCGTCATCCTTCTTCTCCTTCCTTTACCTTCGTGCGGGCTTCGTGTGGCCGCGATACGCCCCTTCTTTGCGTTCCCGATGGATTAATTGTACGTTCAACTGTGCTAGTTGTTAAAACAGAAACAGATTCGAGACAGCTCCACCATAAGGCAAATGGACAGGTGGGTCGAAACCAAAGCGAGAAGGTAAGACGAGCGAACAACAACCGCACAAACCAAAAAAAAAAAGGCTAAAGACGGCCTAAACGCGTGCCCAAAATCGAGCATTAATAGCAGACTGTAATAAGGGGGAGTGAAAATGGGCATCAAGGCATCGTTTGCTACCGTTTGAGATCTTCATTCAGGTGGAGCGTGTAAGTGTCTGGGCAGTGTACGATTGGACTGGCGCTTCCTTCACGGATGTTCCGGTTTTAATTCGAAACGATTCTGTTCCCCCAACCCTCTGTTATGTCGGCACCTGTGCGGGTGGTGGGTTGGTAATGTGGTGGGCCCATAGGTAGTTGTGTGGTTTCTGGTTCGAGCCAAGCGCAAACCTTCATCGCTCATTGCGCAATTAGTTGGGCGCCACTAGGAAGGGGTCAGCAATAAGCAATGTAATAAGGGAAATTCTACTTCTAAATTGAATATCTTACTTAAAAATGGCATTGTTAAGAGGTCAAGCACTGATGGAGATTTTACAAGCACGCCATAATAAAACAAATCGTTGAAAAAAAAACATAAAATCGAATCTTACTTACTGACTTGTTCCAGTGCAGAATTATGCCCTTCAGTAAATTGGTTCCACTTACTGGAAACACAAACCACTCATCAGCAATGTTCTGGCCCGTGTACGTTCTTCGACAGCTGGTTTGGAGTCCAGCGGAAATGGAAATCAATCAAAACGAGAGTTTCATGCTTATCCTGGCGCTTACGATCTATTCGCTTCATGCTTTCTGTAGATAGAAGTTGGCAAAAAAAAACACATGTGCGCACCGACCTAAGACAGTTTGATTTGGTGGTGAATGAAAAAAATGGTAAAATATTATCATAATAGCGTAAAACTCACTCGATCCTAAGCAAAGTTCGGGATTATTCACCATTTACGCTGCTTTGAGTTCTTTCTTTCTAAACTAGATGGCATGTTTCTTTCATGGTAAACGCTTCGTACTACTTCTAGTTTAAAGCACTTTATCTCTCTCTCTCTTTCTTGTTCTCTAACCTATCGATTCATCTTACGATGTCCTTTCAGCTGCATTCGGTCCTACACGATATCCACGCGACACTGAGCGCGAATGAACTAACCAAATAAGTTAAGCGATTGTGGCGTTCTATCTTTCTTACACGCACACGTGTTGCATTTGTTCGGTTACTTTCTGGGGTTTGTTGAGCTTACCAATAGCTGTAACGGAGTGCAATGGGATAAAATAGAACATTGGAATGCAAAAAGTGATTTTGTGTCTCTCTCGCCTTCTCGTTTTCGAATATCGTACCCGATAAAGGATCGTGTAGTTTAAAGCGACATCTGAAAGCTATATTCTTTTGCACCTTCTCTGCATGGGATCACGATAAAATAACGGTCACTGGAAGCACACTTCTTCATTATATGAATTTGCTTTATCTCCGGTGTAAAAAGGGCACTATTGCATCCTACATTACGCCAACAAGATCATTATTAACAACAATAACAATCGATCATCCACCAAAAATACGATGAATGGGAATGGTTCTGTATAGTGTCTTCTGACTGTGATCTGTGTAATTTTTTTCACTATTGGATGGTTTCGCTTTATCCGGGTTTCTCCCTTTATTGGCTCGGTTTCATTGACTCGGCATTAAGTGGCTCCACCTTTTCACTTCTTTTTTGTTTTAATGTCTTTCTGTAACCGAACACACATATAGAATCGTGTGCAGCAAAAGTTGTCGAATGGTCTCCCGAAAGGGAAAAATATTACCCGGGGCATGGTTGGTTTTGGTTTAGTTATTGACCCAGAGTGGTTTAGTAACGAGGCGATTACGATCATAGTTGTGGAGTAGCGTACGGTTTACGAGTAGTAGTATAATAGTTAGTGATAGTAGTAAAAGGTGGTCAACGAACGCGCGGAACGTTGGCGGAAAATGGGGTAAAAGAATAGGGACACAGAAAAAAAGGGAAGCGTCATTGTAAACATGATAAAAACAATTAAAAGTTAAAACAAACAAACATAAGCAAATTGTAAGTGATGACGTTGTAACAGCAGAATGGTCACACAGGCACACACACAAACGCATCTACACGTTGCTCACGGACAACGCACGCGGGAGTATACAGAAAGGGTCTCTGGTGTGCTTGTTGAGCCGAGAACCGCGCGCGCGCCTTGTTGAGGTGTTCGGGTGTTTGGTCAGCAAGAACACGACTTCTTCTGACTCGTGTCCGCCTTTCCGCCAACCAGGGCGAACCGTTCCGAATCGATGACCTCACCCGTGTTTAACAGTTTGTCATTCATTAAAATCTGTAACGACATTAGAACAACCACATCATTACACACTGGTTAACGCTGATGGATGCAACACACATACTGTCCCCGATAAACTTACCTTATTAACTAACGATTTGGCCGCCTCTTCAATGTTTACGTTCTCCTTTGCCGACGTTTCGAACCATCCAGCGAACCCGTGCTCTTTGACGTACTCGTCCAATTTGGCAGGTGTCGTCACAATTCCCTGCTTTTGTTGGTCACTCTACGGACAGAGAATGAAACAGTGGTGTGATAATCCGAGATTATCTAGACCATGCAAGCCTGGTACGCACCTTGTTGGCTAAGAGTATGCACGGAATTGGTTTACCATCGGGTAACTGCACTTTTGAGTCGAGATCGTTTTTCCACTTGATCACGGCATCAAATGTGGCGCTGCGCGTTACGTCGAACACGATAAATGCTCCAACTGCTTCCTTGTAGTACACACGGGTCATGTTACCGAATCGTTCCTGACCTAAAAAGAGGAAAGAAAACAAAAAGTCGGTTTGACAGTTCATATCCTAACTACGTCTTTATCTTACCAGCAATATCCCACAGCTGAAGGCGGATGATCGTGTTTTGGTCCCAGTTGAGCACTTTGAGCGCAAAGTCAACCCCAATTGTGGCGCGATAGTTTTGGCTGAAAAACTGATGCACGTACCGCTTGATGAAGGACGTTTTTCCAGTGCCGAGTTCGCCGATGACGAGAATTTTGTACAGATGCTCACGCTTTTCGGCCTGTCCAGTCGCCATGGTTGCCTGTTGGGATAAGGAATGAAAGTTTGTTGATATTGTTCCTGCACCCAGATAACACGCAGCATCATCATTATGTATGTCCCTCCCTCCCGCTCGTCGCTTTATATTATATCCGTCACCATCAATCCAAACTTCCGATTCGTTGCACTGAAAGTCAACGGCCCCAGTCACAGCACGCAGTGGGACAATGTTGCAAACGCTTGTCCCAGCCTCTGTCCCAGACAGTTAGACCAACGAAGATAACGATGATTTACTAACGTCACAGTCAAGGTAAAGGCAACATTGCACTTATTTTATCATTTAGGTGATTTTTTGAATGCATTTTATGCCACCCAACGGACTTATGTACAGCTCTTCGTATCAAGATGTAGTCAAGAAACAGTGACTTGCAGGAACATAGCTTGATCGACAACGATATCTAACATATAGTATCTAACATAATAGGGCACAAAGAAAAGGAGTTATTCTAGATGTTGGTCAAATATTTGACTGAAATGTGTTGCATCAGTTGGTTTCCCATTTCACATCTCCATTTCACAACATATAGTATCTAGCATACTAGGGAATAAAGAAAAGGAGTTATTCTAGATGTTGGTTAAATATGTGACTGAATTGTGTTGCATCAGTTGGTTTCCCATTTCACATCTCCAGAACGACAAACGGTACCAAAAATAATTCACAACATTTACACACACACACGTAATAACCACAGAACTCGCTTTCACACCCACCATGAGAGTTCCTATTGAACCTGAAGAAATATCTGGAAATAACCTTCGAATCCTATCGCTTCAATACCACACACAGTGGAAGGTGCAGGAGTGGAACACAGTATAAAGGATCGAGGGACAGGGGCCAACGACACTTACCGGTTGGTCGGAGGCCCCCTTCTCGAGTAGCAAATCACCGTGCGGCGACATCTTGCTCTCGAGATAATCCTCCGACTCGAGCGAGTACTCGCCGGACTCGAGCGCGCTCGACAGCAGGGAGGAGGAGGAGCGCGGCGGCTTGCCGGTGAGCAGCTCTTCCTCTTCGGGCGTGTAGAAGGTCGGCTGCTCGACGTACACAATGCGCCGGAGCGAGCCCTCGCTCGTGTTGTTCTGACTACTGTCGTCGTACGAACCCCCAACGCCGATAATCTCCTCCAACGAGCGCGAGGTGCTACCGAGCGAGGCAAATGTCCCCGACTGGGCACCGCTATCGATTCTCGTCGAAGGTACCGCGAGCGTGGTAGGCTTAACGATAGATGACGTTCTGTCCGGTCGTACCTGCGTTCCGATATCGAACACGATTGTCGGTTCAGTTGAAACAGTGTCGCCCTGTTCCTCGCCTGGCCTCTCCGCACCCTCTCTATTGTCCTCACTAGTGCGTACTGGCACCGGATCTGGTTGCTGCTGCGTCTGCTGCGCCGGCTGCTGCTGATCGATCGTCTGCTGCTGGTCACGTTGCTGTTCAATCGATTTAAATCCAGAATTGTTGGGATTCTTTAGGCTGTTGCCCAGCTGGTAGGGTTTGGCCGCTTCCTGCGTACGTACCGTTGACGATGCCTTACTTGCCGACGTCGACGCGGACGACGACGACAAGTCCTGCTGTTGTCCACTAGCGGCTCCCGAAGCCGGCTTATCCACCGTCGTCGCTGGACTCTTGCTGCCCCCTTTCGATCGCGCTGAGGCCGCACTCGCTCCTCTCGCTTTCCTCATAAAACCGTCTATTTCCTCGTCGACGACAACCGACGACGGTGGCGATATGTCCTGGGAGTCAAAGTTTGCGACTGTAGGGTCGGCGTCGCTCGTCAGTGTCACTAACGGCTGCTGGAAGAATCTCTCCCGAATAGACAACGAGGCGCGTGGCTGGGGCAATGGTGGCGCTTCCGTTCCCGCTGCTGCTCCTGCTCCTGCTCCTCCTCCTCCTACAGCAGAGCCCGCGCCGGCGTTGGTAATGTTCTCGATGGAAAACTTATTGATCTCCGCGATGTAATCGCCACTCAGCAGGCTCGAAAGGCGCGCATCGACGGATGACGTGGATGACGATGACTGTTGCGTACCAGCGGTAGCGATCAACTGCGACGATTGCTCGTTCCCGATTGATGCCCTCGGCGATGGGACAGTCGCGGCACTGTCGGAGCTAATTGGTTTAGTAGTGTCGATTGCGAGCGCCCTGTTCTCAGTGCCAGTGTTCAGACCTGCGGGGAGAGAATTATCAACATTATACACACATTGCGGTCGTTTGTTTCATGGTGTTCGTACGAAGCCGAACCGAAGACCCAGTCGAGCGACGTTCGCCACAACCGAACGCAGTCGTCGATCTGGCTTCGTCACTTGGGCCTGTAACTAGAAACCGGAAGAAGCCTTACCGTTGCTGTTGCCGCCGCCACCGCTCCTGGACACGTTCCCATCGGTGTCTTCGTCGTCGAGCGAGGTTTCAATCGTGGAACCTTTCGGCGTGTTGCGTGTCAGTGTGATTTTCATTTCGGTTCGTTTGGCTCTCAGCGCCATCGGTTCTGCATCCAGCTGGCGAACCAGCACGGGCGATGGTGGATCCACCGGGGTTCCATCTTCCCGGTCACCGTCCTGGTACAGTTCGGTGTCCGACACGAACATTGCACCCTCGGGCGTCTGTCGCTTGATGCTCAGCGGAGTCTCCAGCGTCCCGGACGATATCTCGTCGCCCTCCGAAGCACCAGCAGCCGTGGTGGCGGCTGGGTTTGGGGCTACCTTCGATGACTTGGATCGTCCGGCCAGCTTCTTCATGAAGCTAGCCGCTCGACTCGGCTTGCGCGTTTTCTTCTGCCGCTGCTTGTCCTTGCCCTCCAGCAGCATGTCCTCGTCCGAACGAGCGCCCAGCAGTGCAGCCTCGCGTACCGGATCCTCCTTGATTGCCGGCAGGCTTTCGGTCGACTTGAGTACGGTTTCGATAGACGTCTCAGTAGCAGTCGGTGAGGCCGGTGGAGGTGGTGGTGACGGGGTGGCCGGAAGTAGTTCATCCGTTCCACCGCTCACCACACCTGAGTCACCACCGAGCGAACTCGTCTCGGACGACTTGGCCGACGAGTCCTTGCGGCCCCGCTTCGGGATAAGCTTCTGCGCGTTAGTGCGTAGCTTCTTGAATGATAGGCCACTGCGCTTCTTCTTCGGTTTCTTCTCGGGCGAGCTGAGACCCGCATCGGACATTGACACATCTGAATCCACCAGCACGAACTCGACCGGACTGTCCTCGGACTCGCCGCGCGCTAGCCGGCGCGTTATCGGTGATTGCTCCATACTGCCCGTACCCCGGGTGTATTATCCCGCGCACTCGATAGCACAGGCAGGTCGTCGGTAAGCCGCCTTTCACTACCGTCCCGGCAAAACGAATGGCCGGCCTGGTCGCGAGAGTGTCCTGCAACCAGCTACGAACGGCCCAAGACAGCGTTCACTCTCCGCTAGTGTAGCTTATGCGCGCGCGAGTGTTCCCCGACTGCCAAAACTAATTCGATTAGCAAAGCCGAGAGAGCGGGCAAACGAATTGCGCCCACGACACCTGCCGTTCGTAGAGTGTTATGCCGCGGCACCAAAACAAAACACTTTAGCACTAATGAAAGCGAAAGATGTGACACTGGATGTGATCCGTCGCGGTTAAAACTGGGCTGAGGGTGTGAGTGTGTGTGCGTAAAGTTTTCCTCTACTTTCCGTTCCGTGCCGGCTGTTACAGAACAGGTTTCAGAACGGTTGTTTTCCTTCGGTTCCGTTCCGGTACACGTCCTTTCGACGGGTTTCACTTCCAAAGCGTTTTGGCTGGCGGTCTCAGGTTACCGATCGCGTCGACGACGATTTTGAGAACGACAACTAACAGGCCGACCGTAGGTACTGATGCACAGTGTCACTGTGATTCCCTTTGCTATTCCGGAGGACAACTCTTATTGCTCTCTTCTTGACGCTTCAGCTTCCACTCGATCCCACGACAAGACTAACTCGAGCGCATCCCTGCGATCTGCTTGATGCTGCGACAAACAGTACGGCACACGCGCGAATCCCAACCATCGATAGGGATCTTGGCCTGCCGATTCTCATCCATTCTGGAACGTTACGACATGTCATCGCTGGCATCATCGCTGCACACTCTACCCCGCCCAGTATTCGACGGCTATTATTATCAAGCGAAAATTATGCCCACGGTTCGGCCGTACCACGGGGCGCGATTGCGCAAGTCTTATCGGTGGCCTCGATCTTTGGAATGTTGCCTTCAAACTGCTAAAAAAGGACCTTCTATCTTGGTGACATGGACAAACATTAAAGATGAAAACAAATCTGATCGTCTCGATCTGTACGGGCATTCCAGTGGACTGACGAAGCGTCCTATCAGTCGGTGACACAGGACATGGGCGAAGAAAATGAAGACGGCGCCCTATCACTCGAATCGTTGAAGCGGCGATCGAGGCCAAATGCTGTCACCGACATGCTCTAAAGAACGAAACGCAAAATGAAGATTCTAGAAGAGTTCGTTCCCATCTTAATCATTTTGCGAAGACATCTTTCTGGTGCAAAAAGCGCACAAGTTCCTGATTATTGTAGGACAGGCCCGTGTGTCGAGAAAGTAGTCAATAATGCTACTTTATTAATTGAACTCGTTTTCTCTGATTGAGGTTTCCGAGTGAACCTGTTTTCGCGGGCTGGTGCCAATTCCGACACCCACTCTCGAAGGGTTGCTGCTCCAGAAGGGTCCGTCCGTGCAACCGCCGTACACGCTCGAGTGCACACAAACGACGCATTATAAACAAAAATGTGCCCGTAACTCAATATTGCCGTTGTAATTATATCTAAAGTCAATTGAAGCAGGTTTCCTTACCACAAACTAAAACAAACTCCTCCTCTTTCTCTCGCACGTCGGCGCGACGAAAAAAATTGCCCTGTTCGAGGGGCTGCCCTGGTGTTGAAATTCAACATTGGTTCCACAGCATTGCGCTGAACGTGGTGTGTTCCTTCCCTTACCTACAAACACGAATTGGCGTAAGGTTTAGAAAATTGCACCCACCGCACACAGCCACACACGCGCCCAAAGCCAACGATGTTGGTGGTGGTGGCGGTTTTTCGTCTATGAAGTTGTAAGACGTTTCTTGACCTCGAGGATTACATTTGTGCCAGCTAATAAGAGAAGCCTCAGAAAGGATTCCCCTCTGTTCGCTCTGTTTGTCGGCCACAGTTAGGTGTTTTTATTATTCGAATTACCTTCCTTCTAATTCTAGCCGATGGACCGCACCTTCGCCTGGTCGCCGATGCGGAACTGTTGTAAGGGACGCTTCGGTGTCCCGCCATACCCGCGAAAGGGCGATGGGGAGGGGGAGGGGGCGGTTAGTTGGCGGTACAACATTCCTATTCGTTATGCCTCATTGAGCTTGCCCATCGTCGCCATTGTATCACACCCGACTGTTCCAGGCGGTATAGTAGCTTATGATACCTTCATTAACGTTTCCATCGAACGTGCAAGTGGCATTACGCCCTCGTGAAAAGGAAACCGCGTGTGCCGGGTTTAATGTCAGGAGTAACCAAATCCCTTATTATAAAACCTCGACATTTCCCGACATTTCATCAATCGGATTGTGGCTAAAACGGTTCCCCGTCACCAATCCGACAAAGCGCATTCAGTGTGCTTCTCGTGCTGCTTATCAATGGCTTAACCCATTTTTTGTCACTCTAGAAGCGAAGACATTACTCGATCGTTAGTCTATTTACATCCTCCTAATCATGGTGCCATGACCTCATCACCACCGTTCGAACTTTCCTACTGTTACACAAAACTCCAAGGATTTCAATGGTTCTGAAAAAAGAGGTTTTACAGAACACTACTAAATAACGAGAGAATGATGAGCTCCGGTTGGATGATGTTGATGGCATCAAAATGACTCCAACCTCGTCGGAATAGCGATAGAGAGACGGACGCCAACATACAGAACGAAATTCATGATCGATTTTTTCTTCATCACCCAGATTAGGGAGCCTGATTGCCAGCGCTGAATGCTCCAATTAATGACCGTTTCTAGATTCAATGCGTGTCCCAGGGCCAAGACTAACCGGAAACCAGTAACGATAACGCCACATAAGACAACGACAAAATCTTCGTAAACGAATCCAATTATTGATTGCTTCATGCTCAAGAAAGAATCAAATACTGCTCATGGTCATCATGCCGAGCACCATCACCTAGCCATTCATCTCACCACAAGCCGCATTGCAGCAAGCAGCACGTTGGAAGCACTATACAAAACATGATCATGTACACGTGAGTCATGCGCTTTTCCATGCGCTCTACGTGGGCAAAGATAATTTGCATATCTCTTGCACTTAACCGGATCGTCGTGATAGCTTAATGCACACCAGAGAACTACTTTACTGCTTGTTGCTTTTTATCACGCGGCCCGTTATTTGCCTCGCGGCAGAGCCAAACAGCCCGAGCAAATAAACGCAATTAAACAAAGATATTTTCCCATTTTCACTATGGAATGAACTGCAGGAACGTACGATTCGTAGCGTAATGAGTCTTTTAACCGTTAATTATAACTCACTTTGTGACATGTTGTCATTCACCATATAGCAAATCACTTTGTAGTAAGATAATTCAAAGGAAAGAAAAGAACCGTACTAGAACTGCCTGCCAAGCCCTTTATATCGCACCATTTTACGGGGAAAAAGCACATTGCTCAATGCAGTACCTGTGTCACGGGGACCCGCTCAGGTTTTCCACTACCGGTTCCACTGAGTAATGGTAGTAGGTTTCGCAGTCGGGATGATTGACGGCGCAGTCTGTGCAAAGGGCCAGACAGTCTCGGCCCACTGTCGTCCTCACAGTTATCCTCGGAACAGTTTGTATGGCGTCTTGCAGCTGCCACCGCCGTGATAACGGTCGTAACCATTGCTATTAACTGACTACAAGCAAAGGGTTCCCTTTAACCTAGCCACTTGTTCGTGTCGCTTGTAACGCCTTTGCGCACAGCACTAGCCTTCTACCCAGCGCATTAGCCTCGCTGCCACTTGCCACCGGACCAGTCCACGGGCATTGCGCTCAGCTCCAGCAAAGACGACGACGTCGACAGCCGCAGCAACAGAAGCAGCAGTACGAGAGGTGTTCTAGATTCATTTCCCCATTGCATACCGACAATAGACGTGACTGGCTTGAAGCTTTGTTTATTCTCTAGATAAGCAGCAGCGTGCGCATTCGTGCCCGATCGAGGAAAAGTAATGCGTTTCCCTACTCAGCAACTCCGATTGGGCATCCGATTCAACCGCCAGCATTCATGCCAGAAAACACGCACGTAAGGCAGTAAACGACATTTGACATTGGACGCTTATCGGGTCACGTCTAGGAGCAATGAACGATGGAAGGATCACATTCGGTCGGATAAATATAGCGAGAGCGAAGAAGAAGCTGGAGAAATTTGTTGATTCAACAACCACAAGACCACTTACACTCGTCAACACGAAACAGTACGTCACGCACACGCACACACAACACAAACAGCTTCTGATATTGATGGAAGGCACAGGATAACGTCTCTGACCGTTGCCGATACTGTAGTAGAACCGAGACCTCGCTTACTATGCCCTCAAGAAGGCAAAAGTGGCGCATGCACGGGTTTGAGGAGATTCGTCAAGAGTACAAGAATTAGTGACTACCCAGCAGCCAAGCGTACGGGTTTTGCGGCGGGTTAAGAATGTGTACAATATCGGAGCAGGTTTAACTACTGTGGCCACACTGGACAGCCACGACACACACTGCACACCAACCGCGGGCTCGTAACAAATCGCGAACAAACACTAGCGCGACACGTACGTTACACTCTGCCTCCTGCACACTGCCAACCGCACCGGGACCGAGCGGGAACCAAGCGCGATTGATAAGAGATTAAGACGCATTCGGGTGGTGTTGGTGAAAATGGAGTCTACACGCTAGGTGGAGCGCGATCCAGAGAGCTTTGAGTCATCTGCTTGGTTGGACATTTTCCGTACGTTTCCCGCTCACCCACCTTCACACACGTGCACGCACATTACATGACAAGCCGTTCCGCCATTGGCTCCACACAGACACGCATCGATCCTCATGCCACCAAACCAAGGGACCACAGAACGTGTAGATGAAAGCGAGAGTGCGGGAGAGGACGGACAGAACTTTTCGTAAGTGAAAGCGAAAGTAACAGAGCAGCTGATAAATAAATGCTGTCCGGCTTGAGACTACCATTCGGTTGACGTATCGCGTCGTGGCAGGCAACCCTATCACCTACTATTACCCATCTGTGCACGGCAACATCATTATCTTATCGTACTGCCACCAGCGGGCTGGAACTGGTTCGGGTGAACGGATCAGCATAAAAAGGTATGCTTTCTTTTCGTATGTGCATAGTCCCGAAGCTGCCATCGTCCATTAAGGCTTGTAGGACCATTTTCGATAGTAATATAAATGCCAATTGATACAATCCCATAGGCGCTATTCGAATTGTGAGCGGTCGTCTCTGGGGATTACTACGCCTGTATTTGCCTAAACCAACTAACCATCGATTGAAAATTATCAAAATATGTGCGATAAACGTACTTACCTTGTGAGGATGAGTGTAGTGTAATCCATCTGAAGATACCATCCTGCTGCAACTTTCTATCGCCAACAAGTGTTCGAGTGCTTCGTTAAGGCGTTTGATTTGGCCATACGGGGGATTCACCTTCCTCGAGGCAGACAGTTTATCATTTTGGAAACGATATTTCACTTGCACCTTCTTTAACGCCAATCGAGGTTCTTCATTGCTTTAATCGTATCCTAGCTGGTGGCCTTGTCCCTTGAGAGGTACGATGTGGGTCGATTGTTTTGATTAGACCTCCAACGTCCGACGCATGATGAGTACAGTGGAGTGCAAAACAACATATCTGTTACTAGAGACGTTACAAATGTAATACATGTATGGAGAATTTTAAAGGACGGTCTTCGTTGGTAGTCACATACTTCAAGCAAAGAAGGTGTAGCACACCGTCAGAACAAAAAGTGTAAAACCCTTTTGTTGCCAGACATTTGTCACAAATCACTGTATCGTCTAGTGTCAAGGGCATTCCGTCAGTTACAGATTGCCAATCTCTGACACAGGCGTCTAGTGCGCATCCGCGTACCTCAATGGTAACACTACCGGCATCTTTTAAGAAGGTGTTGGTGTGTCATCATGATACAAAAATCTATTCTCGATGATACCCATTAATGATAGAGTGTGATATCACTTCGGACTTTTGTCATATGTCTATGCTATTTAAGGAAAATAGAATGCATTTATGATGTAACATTCCTTCGTGAGGAAGTATATTTCCAAGACTGTTCTTGATTCCAAGATGCGTTTGGCTGGAGTGTCGTCTTCACCTCCTGCTTAGTAAATGGTCGCTGCTCTGCTGTGTCCATTGGTTGCCGCTATGTCTTGTTCAACCTTTAGTGGAGCATTTTACAAGACGCTATATTATACCTTGAAATCTAAACAATTTGTGTCACTCGCTCGTCCAATGCAGGGAAAATGCACAAAAATGTAACGACAACATTCGTCAGAGTAGCGAAGTGGCGGGGACAAAGGTTGCCTAATTATATGGCGAAGAAAATTATGCAACAGTCCATCGAACCTTTTAGGCGCTTTAGAAATTGTCCCATTAAAGACAAACAGGTTCTCGTTTTCCGCTGCTTACGTTGCAAATAACTATGAAATAAAGGAACTAGAAGTACGATGACCACATGTCTTTCAATGCACGTGATGTACAGCTATTTTTTGGTAACTAGTAGACAAGCGATGAATGGCATCATTGTCGTCTCGTCTGCTCACTTTTTGTGCAGTTATAGCGTTTGCTTATTCTATAATCGAAACTGCACAACTGGCTTCGACACCCTTTTAACTGAACAAAGTGCAAGCAAAAGACGACGAGACACTTTCTTTCTCCTGCTTAGTGCGATATGCTCCTGGCCTTGCTTCTATCCAACAGATAGTGTGATACTTTTTCGTACGTCAAAAACGTAACCATCGTAGCCGGGACGACCCGGGTCAGGTTCGGACCGAGGCCTTTATAGAATCCGCGCCACGACTCATATCTGAGATGGAGAAAAAAAGATCAGAAAAAGGAGAACGTTACTTTTTTCATAAAATGTGTGTTTTTTGTTTGTTTGTTTGTTACTGACGATTATTTTCTTGGTTGCTCCATAGCACACATTTTAGTTAAAGTTTTTTATTCATTTTGATATAGCTACGCCATCAATCCGTTCATAGTCTTTCTACTACCATAACCAAAATAAAAAAATCTTAAGAAAAACAGTAAAATAGAGCCAACAAAAGTTACAAACAAAAAAAAGTAGAAAACTCAGAAAATCCTTGCTTTTGTAGGACAAAGCTCGTTTGAAAGATCTAGGAAAAAGTGTGTTGTTGCCTTCGATTTTTGCAGAACATACCGCTTCTACGCCCGAGGTTACAATATTGCCTTTCACGTCTCAATCTATCATTGAATTGCTGGTTCCATTGCTGGTTTCATTCGTGTCTAGGGGATTGCTTTGAAATGTTTATTGCTTATGTTTAGAATGTAAAATTGCGATTTTTCACTCTCTGCTGTCCTGTCGGTATTAGTTATTGCATATTCTCACCGTTCTTTACACACCACATTTTACAACATTTCATAATCATACAAAGATTTGGGATTTTCTTATCGCGTTCTGTGTTTTTTGTTTCAATTTTAATTTCATTTCGCCTGCGACGCAATTCCAATTCATAACACATCTATTGAATTGTTGTTCATCGTTCACGTGCATTGGCGTGTTTTGCTTGCCTCCATCCCGGACACATTACCAAGCCAATGAAATCTAGCCATTATCGGTCACGACCAGCAGACTATGAATACGGCTGATAACCACTGCAAACGTTAAGAAATGCAAAGAATTACAGGGAAGTGAAATTATTCAAAGTGCTATTGTAGTTCTGATCCGTGGTTTTTCGATCCTTTTTCCAACTATTTTAAGAGGTAAATCTTTTTAGATTATCCAATTGTTGGCAGGTATTCCTTAGTTTCTTTATCTTTGCATAGCTGTTTAGTGGTTTTAATTATTTTTCCATTATGTATCCTAATGTATTTCATTGCCACTTTTTCAATTGAAGGTTTGCTTAAGTAGTACTACTCTTGACGTGGATGTAACATTCTTGTGTATACACTAACTAGCTTTACATGAAGTTTGATATTTTTCCTCTACATCATAGTCGTGCTTTCTGTTACAGCTTGCAATGCTTCTGCTATTCTGCGGTTTTAGTCGAAATCACATACATATGCCTGTCTATTGAGTTTTCCACTTGGCACGTTCGTCATCAAACGCGAACATTCCGTTGCCTACGCTTTACACTGCTTGGATTCACACTGTGACGTACCAACAATTCGTGACAAGATAAGACAGCTATTGCTGACAACCGAAATACTACCATTATACCACTTGATACGCTGTGCTAATCAATTTATCACACCAGAAGATAACAACGCAAATGACAACGAAACACAGTACTGAAGTTTGCATTACACAACGATGCGAGCGAGTTGCGACGATTTTGAATCCCTCATGAACATAAAAATTCTCTCCTTTTTCATTATTACAGAGCTTTTACAAAACCTACGATTGTAAAGGGCTGAGACAATCTATTCTTTTTTCGGAAACAGCCATAGACCGGGATATTTAGGCATTGAATGTGTGGTGTTTGTTTTATAAAAGTTTCTCTAAATATAGCAGTAATAATAACGTTAATCATAACAACAATCGTAATAGTAATAATAATTACTGATGCAAAGAGCTGCTGCTTCTACGCGTCCTAAAACTACCGGGCCGGCATCGAACAGATGAGGGCCATGAGAGATACAAATAAATAAATGTACTATGTCGATGTGCCTCAATTGCACCAGCGCACATGCACACAGAGTCAGACCCTAAAGTGACCAATACCGCTAAGAGTATGCAAACTATGATTACCGCATCAAAATCATCGAAGGTTAGAAAGGGAATTTTTCACTATCTTATAGAAGAAAATACAGAGAATGCAGTCTAGCAAAGCCCTGTCACTTACAGAGAATAATTCTTCTGTAAGCGTCACATCATGCCGGACGTGAACACATTCTCCAGACGATTTCCTCTGGAGTAATTATCTTTCATGTAATTAAGCACATAGACACACACAACACGTTAGTGACGATGGAATTGAAACAACTTACACGCTAACGAGCATCGTATCAGAGCCGTGAGAGCAGGTCACACACGTGCAGCTGTTTTTTTTTTTTGGGGGGGTAGCAGCTCTGAGAAGAACGTTGCTCTCAAGAGCGGGAATGGACCATATCGATCCCATCCGCTGAGGACGGGTGCGAGGCGAAGGAAGGGAGATTGGGAGAAAGTGGGAGGAGTGTGCCTTAACAGACTTGACCGCGACACGCTATCCTGCTTTCTTTAGTGGATGGTAAACTTCTCATATATCAACATAACTAGGCAAATGTTGGGCGTTACGTGCACTAGATACGGCATGAGCCCTTTATAGAACCCTGACACCCGTTCGTACCTCCATGTCAGCTTCACGCAATCCCAGGTGCCCTTATAGCTATGATTCTGATCCTGCAAGCGCGCCCGTATCACTTGGTACGGGTAGGTACCGGCGGCTGCAATTAGCTTCGAGACGGCGGCAAATGTCAAGTACTCGGACGTCGTCTACACACCGCAGATGGTAGATTCGCAGAATATAAAAAAAGAGAAAGGAAATGCATTAGTAATTGTGGAAAACGGGAACAACTCCCGTCGCGGTCCGCCGCGACAGGGAGAACTGTTACCAGTTTCGCGTCGATCGGTCGTTTGCGGTGCTGGTTGTATTTGTTCTTCATTTCCTCGTAAGTCATAAACTGGAGTGCTCCGTGCGATACGCCAAACATTCCCGGCACAAATCCCTGCGGAATGAAACCACTCGTAAGCAGGTGCTTCAACACAAGTGCTGCTATTAGAGTTCTGTCAAACATACCCTGTACAGCCCACGAATACCCTCCGTGCGGTAGATCTTAGTAAGCCCATCAACCATACCGGCGTATCCGGTACCGGTAGGACGCTCATTGCACTGCAGACACAGCCTGGTCTTTACCACCCAGATCGGGTTTGTCATGGCAAGCGTTAGGACGCCCGCTTCGGCTGCTGCTAGCATGTGCAGCGATGGTCCCAATGGCTGAGCGGTATTTCCATCCTGTATCCATGTCTTGATGGTGTTATAGCTAAGAAGGAAAGAATATTGAAATTTAGTCATGGATTTTCAAGTCTTATCATCATGAATACTTACAACATAAAATAAAAGCCCCACGCACTGCCGGAGCCCCACATGTTTGGCGTTACTCCCTTGTACAATCCACGGAAGCCTTCTTGTCGGAAGATTGTAAGGAACGCACTGGTCAACCCTCGGTACTGCGGAACCGATGCCGTGCGGCCATCGTTGACGGCAAAACGGATCTTGATCAAATCCAGTGGATGTAGCAGCAAGGTCGAGGTGACACCACCAGAAATGCCGGCCACTAGATGTTCGTACTTCACGTGGGCCAACCATCCAAAGTTGCCCTTCGCTGCTCCTGCCGCTCCGGCAGTTGCTGCTCCCGCGGCAGCAGCCGTCTTATTTTTTAGGGTTGACGCCATATTTCGTGGGAATTACGCGGATCGTGGGGTTTGCGGTTTTTACTGTTTTTTTTTTGTTGAAGCTCTGCGTTTTGTGCAGATTCACTCTTTGCGATCAGTAATTAATATTACTACCCTTCTTAGACTACTGTTCCATAGAGCTTATGGTCACGATGGCGAGCTGCCTAAATTCGTGAATGTTCGTCACTGCTGTTAGCGCCGATAGCTTGTTTGTTCTGGATCCTGAATTCACAAACAGGTGGCGGTTTATTTGAAAATAAAGCAGGACGCTTTCGTGATGCTTTGATTGCACCTTCAGATTTAGATGTCGATGTTCGGCAAAGAAACGGAAGCGAAGCAGAAAAAGGATTGCGAACAGAAGAAGTGTATGTACATTATATACAGCGCGGATATCAACCGAGTACCGATTTACTTCCGGGCGTGTTGTGTGCAACTGCGGTTTCGCTCCGTCCTGCCATGCATCCGGCTTGCTGAAAGACACTGCAAGGAGGAGGAGCAGGCACTATCGTGTGATGCTCTCACTGTTGCTAACCCGCTAACCGTCTGTTGCTTCGTGTACTCGTGCTGTTTCTCCTGGCCACCTCCAGGCTACTGGGGTGGGTTGGTCGTTGGCAGGGATGTTAGTGCGCGTTAATTTGCTCTCGCCTTGTTTCGTTGCTGCGTTGCTGCGACGATCCGGACAGCTACAAAAAAACGGCTACCTCTGCTACCACCACACAACACACCGTCCCATCTAGCGACTGATAAGGGCGGTCAGATATGACGTAAACCCGAGCGAGGTGCGGATTTCGAAAGTATTAGTAGTTACCACTTGCTCACTGTGCTTCAAGAAAGTTAACATATTGCACATTTTGCTGCGCTCTGCAAATTTCCAGATGCTCTTGTCTGGCGAAAGGGAGGAGGCCACACACCGTTTCACACACTATTGCACATGCACACAGCTGATCCACTTGCCCCCCAAGACGACGGTAGTCTTTATGTGGTGCAGGACACGAGCAACACTCACAGTTTCTTCCCCTCGAACACACGGGTACACACGCTTTTTCAAGGTCGACAAAGAGACAGAGGGTGTCGTATGTTGGATGTTTTTTCTTCCGCTTTCAGCACAGCTTCACCACCATTCTGTTTCTGCAATTACGGCCCTTCCGTCGGCAGTTGTTCTCATTTCCACTTTTCCAACAATCGAAGTTTCAATGATGATGTGTTCAGTAGTGGTACAGTATTTTTGCAATGTTTCAACACCACCAAACAGAAAGGCACGAAAAAGCACAGCGAAACGCAGTCACTAGGTGAAAAAGATGATGAAACGCTCCCCGTGTGCTCTCGTGTCAGTTGTGGCCATACGATCCGAGCAGTTTGACAGACGAGAAGCAAATGTCAAATCATTTGTTCGACGGGCAGGTTTGTTTGCTCGTTGAACACTTGCTCGACGAACTGTTCGTCGAGATTGCATGATGTACTGCATCGTTCAATATGGCCGTTACAAACTCAAGGCACATGCGTTTTTTAAGCGATCAGAAACGTAAAACTTTTCTACCAAATTGACATCTATATCATAATTATTATTACTAAAAACCAACACCATGTCTTGGCAACTCCATCTCAAGAGCATTAATTTCTCTGTTTCAAATTTAACACTTGAGCTATCTTGCAACTAAACAAATCAATTCTTGCAGAAAACAATATATTATAAAAGTACTTTGATCTGTGTAAAAGAAAAGGTTTTAATGGTGAATTTCTTTACAAAAAAACTGAATATTGTTCTAGAAACCGCTATCGTACGTAGAATCGCTATTCGACCAAAATAAGATAGGATGACTAGCTCGTACGGGTTGACATAAAAATTGATAATCAAAAAAGCACAACTCATTGTTGCTTCCAGTTCGACATTGACTTATATGGTTTATCTTTACCGATTAACGTTCGAAATCCGATAAGATACTACATAAGATAACATTATTGTGCCATACCGCTACATTTTCCTATCATATCTACGCGAAAAGGTAAGCCGTTCGGCTTGCACCTACTACGACTAATTAGTGACAATGGGCACGGCAACTTCGAACTTGTTATTAACACACCCACATAAATGTGTGACTTACCTAAGGACATTCAGCCTCAGGGCTGGCTAAACGAAACTTCCAAACATTGGCATGGGAAAAACCACTGTTTTCCAGGCAAACGTTCGCAGGGAGTTCATATCGTGCGCACAGTTCCATGTGGCGTAGTACACCGGTTTCGGTTATACCATGTCGTCCAGGATCACCAATAAAAATCTGCAATGATCGGAGTACACAAACAGAAAGACACAATGTGACGAAATACTCTCACTTCCTGTGCCATGCACTCGTTTCTGCTGATGAAGCAATTGCGCGCCGAGACAATCCGAGGTAGTACGATGAGCGCTGACCAAACATCCGATCTACGTCTTACCTCCGCCCCAGCACGTGCCAATCGTTGTATCCATGGATGGAGATCTGCTGCTATCTCTGTATCGTAAAACAGGTCGCCTATTAACACCACTTCACACCGGTCGACCGTTCGGGCGTCGGCGCCTTCGCCGATAAGGTTATCGCTGCTAACCACCAACCGATTATCCGTGATCCCATTCAGCTTCGCGTTCAGTATTGTGGCCTGCAATGCGACTGAATGCCACCCCACCGGGACGGCCGTAGATTAGAATAAGCTCCAGAAGTAAATAAACTTTCGCAATTCCTGAGCAAATTATCACACCTGGGTCGATGTCGTTTGCTGTGACTTGGTTCGCTCCTACCATCAGGGCAGCGATCGTAGAAGCTCCACAACCACATCCCACCTCCAGCACTGACTTCCCGCGGAAAACGTGGTCCGTGTCAAGAATGAACCTGTATGGATAGCGTGCGAGGGCACGGCATGAAGGGGAGAAATAAAAGATACGATCTAACAAACTGACTTTGACTCTGTCTTTACTCTCTCTGTCTCTCGAGTTTCACACCTTGTTAGTGCTTGACCTCCGGGCCAGTAAAAACCCCAAAATGGATCAGCGGAGAAACCGGTATCGGCGCAACTGGTGCTGTGGTCGGCGCCAACGGGCTGATGGTAGATGGCACAATCGGGAGTTATGAGGTGCAGTGCGATTTCCGGCGTCATGTGCTGTCGCGATAGTACCGTATTTGATAAGATCTTTCTACGAACGCTTATCACATGCGAATCTTCTTCAGCGTTGTTGAGGGGCATTGTTGTTGAGGGAGTATTTCTGTAAAGGCAGGAATGGTAAATGAATGAGAATAGCAAACATGCTGAAAAAATAGCACAAAAAACGCACGCCTTTACAATTTACAATTCGCGATTTAAAAATTGTCCACGGTAAAACCCGACCCTCCGTCGTGAACCGTTTGCACAGTGCAGTTTGTACACGTGCAGCTCGTAGAATCGTTGCCCTTGACCGTTATTATGGGCTGGTTAGCAGATGTAGAGGCTAGAAATGCGATCCTAAATGAATGACCGACAGTTGGCAATCGCAGCCAGTGTGTCCTTCAGTTGGGTCATCTCCATATGCGCGTACGCTCCAACGATCACGTCCCAACGGTGGAAGCGACAATAATTGCGAATTATGCTGTGCGTACGCAACATTTAGGACCACCCTCAAGCAGCTGTGGTCAGCAACATTCGCACCGAACTGCTTTATCCTGTGGTCCTCCTCCTCAGTGACGGTATCGTGGTCACGTAGCCTACGCAGCCCATAGGGAAGGGTAGTTGATCTTTACCGCCAGCAAGAAGATATGGTTGCTAGAGTTCGGCAAACCCCGTTTTCCTCCAATTTTACCGTTGCCAACAGCATAACGGGGTTATCAGCCGGCCTATCGGATCCTATCAGTGCGTTGATCACCTCAACAATGGGCAATGGTTTGAGGTGCGGCCGCTTGTACGGTGTCATGTATCGCCATGAATGTTTCACCCGGGGAGGAAAGCGTTGTACGTACGCGATCACCTTCGCATATTACGTGATCGTTACGTGCTGGAAGTAATTGGATGCGTTCTTGGTTTAGTGACCTGTGTTTTCATGAAAGATTTGATACTGTTTAGGCTATTTGGCTTGCCTTAGTTTAAGGGAAATTAGTTTCCCCTTTAACATCACATAATCGTATAATCATGTGTTAATTATATCGGCGGCGACGGACACATACATCTATGGACATTGATGCCGCCGACATGATGGTCACATGTCCTATGGATACGCAATCGATCACGTGTCGTCCCGCTCTTGGTGTGATCGAGGGCACCAAGAGGACGGTGAACGACAGTTTCAAAAGCAAATACGACGAAAGTGAAATCGGGAACATCCACCATCGTTACAATAACGGTGCATTCCAGCAATAATGTTCTTTCGCACCGAATGTTTTTGTGTTGCTGCTTTTACCGCGAAAAAGAGAGGTTCCCCTGGTCCTCCGGACCTTGAACCGGTCACCAGAACGACACGACATGCGAACCATTTTTTATCGGACAGAAATGGAATGGAAGGAAACGGGGGTTTTGATCGTTGAAAACATTCAGCCACGTAGTAACTGTGCGAAGAGACCGTTCAACCGATCCACGCAGGGTGTCAAAACAATTCAATATGCTAAAAATAGCATTTGCCGACATGGTTCTTTTTAACTTTACACTACAACCGTTTTCGGAACTAGCCCGGTGTAACATGAATCCGCCTGACGTATACGACGACGCGTCTCACAGTCAATTTACGCGCCCAATTGGCTTCGATTCGATTCGCAAAGGATGTGGTCAGTTCAATCGCTGTACAGCGGTACAAAAACAATAAATTGCGCATACAAGTGACGTGACGTCCTATTAGTTTGATAGTTGTAAGACGAGCCCTCGTTTCTCGCTACTACGCTGAATGTTATATTCTAGGACAGTCAGTGTTGACCTGCTTCGAGAAAGTTAAAAGATACGCTGTGAAAAGCAAGAAGCCACTTTTAACTATTTTTTCCGGAGTATCGGCCAGGCCGTATTGCTTACTTTTACCTAATAACGGGGCAAAATAAAGCATTACTATTGCAAACGAACATGTCTCGGCCATTATGGAACGTTCCGGTGGCTCAACGAGCAGCTCACGACATACTAATGACTTTTCTTGTTTCTGTTTTCCCTCCAAACTTTCCATAAGCTCCCAACATTGTTGTGCGTTGTCATTGTTGTTGTCTTTAATTAGCAATTTTGATTTCCAATTAGGATCAGATGGCTTACTTACTGAGCTGCAGTAGAATCAAGAGGATTGATGAGTTTTACTAACCCATAGGTTCTACCGTGTCGATCCGTAGTGCTGCTGTAACGGCGTAGGTCGTTCCAGTCTTTGCAAGTGTTTGTAATGCTACTAGCCGCAAACTCCCCAGCATCTGTGGTGCGAAATTTGACGGCCATAGCTGTGTTGGAGTGGAAAGTACGCCTCATCAGCAAGCGCCGGACGACGACGTCGGCAAGGCCAGCGCCATTCATCCGAGTTTTGCTCGCGTGACGCGCGATCTGTGACATGTTTTTTTTCTTGCCTGTAAAGAAGAAGGGAAAATGAGGTAAGAGACAGAAACAGACAGCCTGGAGATAAGGACAGAAACGAGATTAATTGCTTGCGTACGGCGAGATGTGTTTTTGACCGACAGACACTTTAAACACAGTAATTCTCTAATGTCTGCTGCGCACACCACGGACGCGCTACCGGTGATGTTGTTGTTAGTAGGGAAATTATCAACCATCACAACACACAATAACCAGTTCTGCGCCATAGTTCTAGAAACAATTCTGCAGACACGAAAACAAATATAATCTGGTTTCGAATTGTCGTTAATCTCTGTGCCCAGATACTCCTTCCGCACACAACAAACAAGCCGCTGAGAGCTGGAGCTTGGTGGTACTGATCGAAGCAAACAGAACTCGTTTGTGTTATCGGAAGTATTTTTAAATTTACCACTGGGGTATCCCCATCTCATACGGAGATCCCATCCCTTGGTGCAGTACAATTCTGCGAAATTAGAAAACGTTTGATGTAAATTCTACTTTTGCTGTGTGCTTTCTAGACCATTGGAATAGAGAGAGAAAAATGGAAACGACAACGACTCATGATCAACCCCTTTTTCGACGGCTTCATTCATGCCAAACCGATGTATGCCGTAACCGGATTTTGAAACGTGAAACTACACGACGAACGAGCGAATGATGACTTGCAAACACGCGGAGAAACTATGCTCCCCATTCAAATATTAGACTGTCGAAAAAGCCGCACACGATCGTTTCGAACTTTGGTCAAGCATCTTCGGCATTCCTCCGGCACGCCGTAGTACGATCAAAGGTCGCGCTTTGTAGTGCGAATAATGACGTAAAATGACGTGTCCTCTCTGGTAAGTGGCCCGATTTTTGATCGCTGCTACGGTAAGAATGAAAGATCCGGGACCTGACATTCCGGACCCATCCGGCGTCTTTTCTACCTTTAAGGACCTGGGCAACCGAAACACGTTAGTTCTGTAAAATTTCCATTGCCGGGTAGATCCAATATTTCCATTCAAGGTGGATTTTCTACCGGACTAGTTGCTTCGGCGTATCTATTTCTCCGGTAAGGGTGCACCAACTGCATAAAACTCCCCGGCGTATGCGTTTCTCGCTTCGGAGCTACTGGTTTTTCCCAGTTCACCCTAAACGAGACTCGGGGCAAAACGCGAAACCTGTCCACCCAAACGACCTCGCACATACACACACGGACATCCCATCCAGTACGGCTTCATCGTCGTCGTCGTCGGCTTTTATTTGTCGACGGTTGTACGCGTATTCGCGCCGTCGTTCGCGCTCGTGCGCCGCCTTAAAGCGCGAGTGGGGATGGTGTCTATAAAAGCATGCGCAACCGATTTTGCTTCGTTTATTTTACAATCATCAAGCAACGCAAGAGAGCGTCAGTTTCGTGTACCCGTTCGCGTTTTGATTCAACCACAACCAAACAGTGACGTAGCCGCTTAACACTATTAGCGCGTGCCAATCTCCATATCCGCGAGCGAAAACCAACCTCCGCAAGCAAGCGTTTGAATTACGCAATAACGGCGACGCAGTGTGAAGAAGTGTTGATAACAAACAATCCAGACAAAATGGTGATAGCTACCAAGATCCGTACCAGCAGCATTGGCAGCACGATTGGCGATACGATTGACGCCAAGTTGGCAAACATGTATCTCGATTCCATCACCGACAAAGAGCCGATCGGTACCACCGTCCGTCGGGCGCTGGTTACCGCAAACCTGGAGGAGCGTGCTATCGTCGGACTGTCGGAATCGATAAACGCCCTTTCGAAGACACCGGAGGATTTTCTCTTCTGCTTTCTGGCTGCTTCGGGCAATCCGGCCAACCACATGCATCAGGTGTTACTGGAGGCGTTCTGCTTCGAGCATGACATTTACATAATTAAGGTAGGTTCAGTCGCACGGTTACGCTTGGCCGCCCTTTCCTGTCGCTCTTCATTCTGTGCACGCTCCGCTGGGTTCTATTTTCGCACCGGAGTCACTGTAATGATGCAATGAAAACAGTGTTTAGCTGTGCCCTGCAATGTCTAATAATTGTCCTCGTTTATCTCATCTTTGCAGGTTGATAGTGCGGAAAAGCTAAGCCGCATGCTCGGCACGCAGCGAATCGAGTCCTGTGCCCTGCTGCAAAAGAGCTGGTCCGAGGGACGCACGGAAACCATCACCGATACGGAGGACCAGCTCGTCGACTATTGCGAGGAGCACTGGGAAACTCCAATTAAGCCTATCGTTAAGCTACCGGAAAAGTAACCCTCGCTACACGTTCTGTCCTCGGTGATTGAGAAACATTATCAACAAAAAAAAAGAACAATTTGACGACAGGTCAAAGTGTCCACCCGGAGTGGAGAGATTGTTCCAACGATGGTCCCTTCCTGTTCCATCTGCTATTCGATGGGGCTGGAAAGCGAGCGGAACATTCCAACCGCACCAGTGTGTGATCGTACGAAGAGACACAACGGTGCTACTGAAAAGCGATCGAACGTTTTCAAATGCGATGAGACACAATATTGAAGACAGTGAAAGTGATTATGATCCAACTATGGATTCGACGTCGATGAATCGTTGTGCTCAGTGATCAACAGACTATTAATGCAAAAGGAGTGTGGACGTGAAAATGTGTATGGAAAAGTGTGTCGTTGTAAGCACCGATATCGTTAGAGGTGCGTTCGATTGCAATGATCGAACAATCAAACATCACATAACAAGTTCTACTACATCTGCCTCTGTTCATATTACAGCATAGGCTTAAGCCAACAATACCTATGAGAAATAAAATGCATATGAATGAAACATACACTTGATGTGTAGTCCGCGTCAGTGGGCGTGCTGCAGAATGAGATATCACAATACCATACATATTAGTCATGTTCTCTTTCGGGGATTCCAGCAGAGCAAACGACCTAGTCCAACACAACCCAATCCCTTTTAAGGTTATGGAACAGCACGAGTAAAAAGGGACAAACAAATGCAGATTGACATTGATTTTGATAGCTATCAATCCATTTCCTCAATTCGTGATAACAACTTTGATGGCAGCGTCTTATCTGTACTGACCGATAGCAATGTTCGTTCTAAAAGTGGAGATGTTGGAGTTCAGTTGGAATTTTTTGGGACTCCCGCCCATATCACATGCTCATTGCGTGTGTCGGGTGGGGAGCGCGGGACCGTCCTGCAGTGGCCATCGGAATTCCAAACATAGCAAACCTGCTGCAAAACGATCGCTTTCGAAGCGATTCTCTCACGTGCTTGCATGGTTTTCGAGGTCATATGACCTGCTGTCTGGTCGGACTACCGGAATGCTATAGTGCTAAAATATCCGTAAACCAGCGAATATGTTGCATCATTTCGATACATACGGGCCCCTTCTTCTGGCGTGCCTTCTGCGCTTAAAGCGAACACCGAAAAAGGGGAGGATGTTCCTCTTCATAGTGATTCACGTTCGTACAGGTTCATACCCGTTCGGCACTGCCACACCAGCTGATAAAAATGCTTGTCCATTGCGCAAGTGCGGCCATCCCCCAAGCAATATACCTCCTTACAGATTTCATTCATGAACCACACAGAGCATTGCAAATTCCGACCGAGTGCGCCCTCGCTCGGGTCTCGCCGGGTTTGTGTTTATATTGGTGAGACGATCGCGACCCAGTAGTGCAAGCATAAAAGAACCTCGCCACAACAAACGCTGAATCATTCTGTATCGAACACCCCGAACGGCGCGAGAGGAATCTCGGCGAGTGTGTGTCTCCTCTTCAAGCGGACTTGAAAGTGTTTAAAAGGGCACAAATAGACAGTTAACATTACAGACGTGTGTGGCTTTGTGAAGTGTATTTGCTGAAAGATAGCAATAGCCCTTTCGTTTGCTGAGTGAAAGAGAGAAAGCGTTACCAAGTCGGCACCAAGTGGGACATTGGCAGTGGCCATTTCACAACCTTGCTCAACGAGGCGCACCTCAGAGTTTACCCTGTTTTGTGACTTTTATCAATTTCCAAATTTTCTGATTTGGTGGAAGGAGAAAGTAGGCAGTCGCAGACCCATTCAAAGGGTGGCACGTGTGCTTCAGGACGAACTGGCATCCACGTCTGGCAATCAGCAGTCAAAGCGTAACATGGTTCTCAAGGCATCGCATGAAGAAAAGGTGATGGAGGCGAACGGTTTCCATACGGTAGGGATTGGTGCTAGTGCGAGAAAGGCGCTACTGAGCGCACTGGAGGATAAGCGACTGGTCGTTGGACTGAACAGTGCTATACGAAGTTTGGCCGCTAATCCTGATTTGTACAACTTTTGTTTTTTGGCACCGATCGACGATCACGGCGAGAGTGGGAGCCACATGCAGGAGGTACTGCTGGAGGCCTTTTGTCTTGAGCATGATATCTACATCATACGGGTAGGCATAATTATTTCAACATTTAGTAAAGGCCAACAATGATAAACTTCATCCATCCACAGGTTGACAGTGCGAACAAGCTGAGCCGCCTGGTACAGTCCCCGGTAGTGGCTTCCTGTGCACTGGTACGGAAGCTGCCAGCGAAAACGATTAGAAGAATGAGCAGCGCCTTCCGTCGGTCTGAAAGCATCTTAATCGAACACTGCGAGCTTTACTGGGACGAACCACACAAACCAGTGGTCAAATTGCCGGAAAAGTGAATAACATCCAGTGCAGTGGGGTTTAGGAAACAAAGAGGTGCGTGAACATAGAAGCGGCCTGTTGTGCTGTAAAATGAGATATACTCTCCACTCACCTATGCTAACTAGGCCAACTCCAGGGCCATAAGTTTGAAATCCTTTATCATGTAGCGGGTTACCGGCCCGGACGATAAGCTAGGATAAGCTAAGGATAGCTAAGGATACACAAGAAGCTACTTCAGGGCGTAGCGAACCGACTAAGGTCAGCCAAAATGCTTTTCTCCAAATCAGACGATAGTCGGGATTTGGTGGGATCAACTTTTTTGCACTTAAACGTAAATTTCGTTGAAAATAAAAAATGAGATCACCAAAATAAACAATCTGTTTTCATGGAACTGAACTGTCACTCCATGCCATTCCCAAGTAACAAAACATGGTTCAAGAGGTGAGTGTGCGCGCCATCTATTGGGAATGAACAGAACCGTTACACGTACGTATATGGAATGGAACATTGAAATTCAAAAACTGTGGAAAATTGGCCTTTTTCTAAAAGTTTATCCATATGTTATTATGAACCTTAATCAAGAAATACGGCCTGTCCGTTACTACCGAATAAAAAAAATATGAACCTTAACTTGAGGAGAAATTGAGATCAGCTATATGAATATGCGAATGGCGAAAAAATAGAATTAGGGAACCAGAAGGATGGAAACGAAGGACAGATCTTGAATTAGAATAGATCATGCTGTGGTATTGGAATGGTCGCTAGATAAAATTGAACTTTAATTTTATTACTTTGTGTAATTTCTTTCTTTCTAGCTGCCAACAAGTACTTTTTATACCCTCTACCCTCGACACGTTCTTTTTCTTCGACCTTTGTTTTGCTTAGTTTATTATTATTGCTTTTCACGGTCAAATCGTAAAACTAGTGCGCGGGAAAAGCCCCACCAGACAAGAGAGATATGTAACAGAGTATTGGAACATCATTGGGACAACACAACACACTCACAAACATGCTTACCTATTACGATATGATACAATTCTTATTGTCCTTCTCATAATGCTGGCTGCCGACGCCGGAAGACGTTTGCAATTGCTTTCGCTTTCTGGCACAGGCCAGCGAGTTGTTTGGCATATAGTGTATCCTCGTACCACCGTACGAGGTACGTCGGAGTGGCAGTTCGTACACATCGTCATCGGCACTAGAAGAGCTGGAGGAGCAAGTGGAGCAAATGCTACGTGTATCCGAATCATCGACCGGTCGCTGCTCACGCGAATGATGCGCATGATGATGACGCCGGTAGTTATCGGTTTCGTCCTCAGCCAGCTCATCGTCATCCGACGCGTAGCTTCTCCGATGACTCGGTTCGTCGCGCGTCGTGTTATGGCGTCGACGACGAGGCGAACGACGACTGGAGCTGGACGACCCGTGACGATCACCGTTGCGATCGTGCCGGTCGTGTGCGTGCTGTTGCTGCGACACCGAATGCTGATGCCGCCGGGAAGAGGAAGACGCAGAACTATGCTCGTAACGATCGTAATCTGTTCTTCGTTTAGATGATTTGGCTGCCCGGTGGCGGTGTCCACCGTTTCGCTGGGAGTAGCTCTTTGTGCGGGGCAACGAATCTTGGAAATCTCCCTCAAATCGTACTTCCTTCTTGATAACTAAAATTAAAATGAAAATGACCGGATTAGTGAACAGCTTTGACAAATTTGTATGGCCTTCTGTCTTGTCTACCTATTGGTGGAGGCGTCGGAAGTTCCACAATTGAATGGGACGCATCTGAAGCGTTTTGGTTCTGATCGTCCGCATCTTCTCCTTTTGCGACGACACTGTCCTCGATTGGCATTGGTGTAGGAGAGTTTGTACCGCTGAAACTTGGCGAACAACTTCTCGGTGGAAGGCACCGGTTCAGCTCCGGCATTGAAGATGTAAGAATCTGTCCTCCATTGCCGTTTCCACCAACTGCACTGGTTGCTTGCGTTCGTACGGTGGCTGTAGTTGTAGCAACTGAAATAGTTTCACTTCCCGTACGTTCCGATTGCCAGTGCTGCTCAAGGCTGTACCCCAACTCGGTCAGATCCAGCGGTTGACGACTGCGGTCTTTGTTTAGCAGTCGATTCAATTCCGGTGAGCACTGTGGGATGCGGTGCCGGTTTGAATCACCAACACCGCCGCTTGAGCAATCCGTTGTTGTTCCTCCCATTGTCGTCGTCGTCGTGTTAGAAGCAGGACTGAGCATATGGTCCCGATCGCTGCTTCCGTTGGTGCTTTCGTGGCTTTGTACTTCGTGATCGTTGGCTGGTGTGGCCGATTCGGGTGCAGTGTTGTTGGTGGCAGTAGTGGCAAGTGTCGTACTGGTGTTACCTGTCGCAGCCGACATCGACGTCGTGATGCTGGTGGCTGCAGTGTAGCAGGAGAGCGTCATCTCATCGTTCCCATTGCCATCAAAGTTTGACTCTCCGTTGCTGATTTCGGTTGCGGGCGACGAGAGACGCCCTGCGCTCCGTTCCGGGCTGCGCAATGGTTCCGGTGATCGAGCAGCGTGTGACGGAGAGTTTTGGTATGGTTTGGCCGTCGTGTGATCATACTCGTTACCATCGTCCCGTTGCTGTTCATCGTGCGTTCGATTATTGCGTGCGTTGCCATGCAGGAGAACTGTAGCCGCCGGCAAAGAACCATCCGAAGGTGTCGGTGGTTCACCTTTGCTGCAGGCAATGGAACAGTATATCTCACCACGACGAGGCAAGAACGGTCGTCCGAGCAAGGAGCAGCGACAGGTACTGCAGGCAAAGCACTGATCCGTCGCATGCCAGTGCTGCCCATCGTGACTCATTTGGCCCTGATCGACACCTATAGGTTCGCTGCAATAATCGCAGTACTCGGCGAACATGGCGTCAAAGCAGTGCAGACAGTACGGTTTCCCATCACGCATAATGTACCTAAAAGAACGTCAAAATAAGTTTCATTAGTCACCTCGTACACACGGATCCTCTAAAAGCTTACCTCTGGCCACCAAGCTGCTTGTCACACTCGAAGCAGGCAAAGTGCTTGATGTGCCACGCGCGGCCTTCCGCTTCTGTACATTCGTCGGCCAGGATAATCTACAATAAAGCAAAAGCGTCAATATCTTTCGCCAAGAAGAGAACCTAAAGTCGTCCATCCTTCATACCTCATCACAGGCAGAGCATCGCGGTTTGAGCGTTTCGGCGTGGTGTCGTCCACAGTACAGACGATTTTCACGATGGAAGTAGATCAAGTCGACCAGCAGCTCCTTACAGACGCAGCAAGCGAAACAGGCCGGATGCCAGCAGGTGTTGGGTTCGAACCGTGACGCAAACACCATCATGTCACCGGAAGAAGCACACTCGCCACACTGTAATCACACGACGGGACCATGAGATGGAATTAAAATGAAATTAAAAAATAAAGCAAAAAATCATCCACACCAGGATACCACACTTACGCGCTCGCAAATTAAGGTGGTCGTTATCTGCTTGACCGTGCCGCGTCCCAGTGCTTCCCGCTTGCGCTGGGCCGAGAACAGCTTCAACTCTTTACGCTCTTCATCGGTCAGCGAGTGACAGTAGCGAACCTGAAAGAAAAAGAGCACCTAGATACGTTAGGGACGCCAATTTTAACACAATTCCCCAAACAGGCTCATCATCACCGGCCAAACGTACCTCATTATCGTGCGGGGGGAGCTGTTGAAGCAGCTGTCGAACGCGATGCCGCTCGCCGATGCTGTTTACGTACGGGACCTTATCCTCCGGGATGGCGGAAAAGTACAGATGGACCTGCAACAGGATGGAGAGCAAGATAAGAAGAAATGTTTAACAAAAAACCGGACACACACACACGCGGATCAATAGCCGCAAATTGTAAACCCTTATCGGTGCGGATAGTTGGGAAAACACGATACACAAAGGATAACTGGTGGCAAGGAAGTTGTTGCAACGGTTCCAAGTGTTCGATCAGCTAGACATGTGATTAAAAGTCAGCAGCAACAACATCAACCCGGCCGGGAACGGTGAAAACGTCGAACCATAGTCGACGTCTTGCAAAGAGACACGAGAGCCAGGAGAGGTGAAAGAGCCGCAAAGTATAGACCAAAGACACATTCCAATGCCGAAAGCCCGGCCGGGGGAAGGAATTTCTTCTTCACCGCACTCTGGTGAGTGAAGGGCGCATATGAGCAATAGCAGCCGTTACGTACATTTGCATATGAATTACTACTGATACGACGCATGGGACGGGAGGTTGGACCGGGAGACCGATTAAAAAATATTTCCAATTACTTCCTCCCTCCTCGTTTCCGTGCCACAGCGGCGGCATGCGTCTTGTTTTCCGCTTTGCGCTTCATCCGTTACTGGAGGACGCCCATTTAATCGAAGGACGACGAGAGCAGCACGAAGAAAAAGTTGGTGCAGGGCGCAGTGTTGGTTTTATTTATTAACTTTCCACCGTACCAAGAACGGCAAGTTGTGCATTAGATACTGTCGCGCGGTTTGCCCAGAAGAGCGTCTGATCGCATGTTTGCTACGATCTGCCATTGCTAATCCAAAGACATTCATTAGATTAGATCAACCAGGGCGACAGAATCCGAACTATGCCACTCCCCGGCCCAACAAACTTTCCACCAGCAGCAAAGGGAAAGAAGTGTAATGGTAATCTTGCGTGTGGCAAGTGCCCCATCGGCACACAGAAGAACGACATAAATAAATATAAAGAATCGCGTGCAAACATGTCGCGGTACAGAGGCCTTCCCCTCCCATCGATCGACCGGTCGGTCGCTCGGTTGGTCGGTCCTGATTACCATCGGCAGGGATAGAATGCCAAATCGGGCAGCGACTTACAGCAAGTGGACGGCGACTTGTGAGATCGAAGTCACCGATAGCCGAAACAACATGGTTCGAATGTACCGGGAGAGAGCACACGAACGCCGGGGTGTATGTATGTGTACGTTTTGGGGCAGATTGCAGGGATGCTCACCGGAAGCAGATGACCGTGCCACCGTCGCGCAGCAATACGCACGCCCAGGAAAGTCCCTAGGGATGAACAACCGATGAGCATCAAACTCCCAGGGCGAACGGTAGCAATAACGCTTCGGACTGACGGCTGGCCCGTAATTAGTACGGATGTGCAAGTGCTGCACCATGGGCGAGGCTGCACACGGCACCACGATGCAGATGCTAAAACTGGAATTATAATTCCCTACCCTTCCTCTTCCCATTTGCAAGCCCCATTATTACCACGTCTGATAAGTCCCTTAGATCTTGTCTCACTCGTTCGAGGAGGTGAATGGACGATCGGTCTCGGCGCTGCAGCAAAGCAAAAACTCACCACCTCCCAACTGTCACCAGCCGGAGCGGGAAGGGCGGGTTCGAATCATTCTCACATTCTAGGCACGCCGTCAGACGCCACTAGAAGAAAAAGATCCGTCCAAGGCGACGGTGGAGATGTGCGTTCTTATTGCACGAGGGCGTAATAGTTCGATTAAAATTAAAGATAAAGATAATACTCCAAAGCAGGTTTGCAAATGCTACAATTTATTTCCATTCCCACTTAACAACTTTATCCTCTCGGAGACCGCACGGTCCCAGGGTTTTTTGTATCCGTGTGGGTGGAGAGTGAAGCGATTCTGTTAGCTCCCTTTGCTTGAGGACTCTTTTAATTGAATTCTACCCCCCTGCTCGGTCACCTCGGGTCATTAGGGAGGACGAGTTTTTCGATGTTTTTATGTGCACTGTTGCCGGTGGTTATCAGAATGCAATCAGTCGGTGCATCGATTTCGACCAAAAGGACTTCCAAAGATTGCGACGGCACAGAATCGGCCATTTTAAGACGCCAGCACCTCTAGTGCCATTCATCCTGCTTTTGTGCTTTGCGGTTCCTTCAACACAAAGGACGATCGTGCAGCCGCCCGTGAGTCGCGAAAGCTCAACTCCTTGGACGTTCGATGCGCAAACCGGGGCCTGGTGAGATGTTTACCACGGCCAGCTCCATGCTCTGCGCACTCATAATTTTACACCGCAGTGCATTTATTACGTTGTCGAACTAGTTTCTTGCCGTTTATAATTTTTTGCTCCTTTTCTCTTTCTGTTTTCGCTCTACGTCGGGGTCGTTGTTTTTATACCCTTCCCGGGCCTGTGTGTGTGTGTGCGCATGCGGACATACCGGGAGAAAAGATGACCCGTAGTAGTGCAATAAAAGCAATGACGAGGATGGTGGGAGGGTGGGGAAACCACAACAGATCGAGCTTCTCGATCGAGAGCTTCGAAAGGGCGATCCAGTGCTTGCGCACACGGTGTGTTTATCTGTTAGGGGTGTAATTATTAAATTCCTTCGACCACAGGCACTAAGACTCCGGCTGCAAAAAAGCGATCAGATATCCTCCGGGGCGCCATTGGTACATTTTAATTCATCCGGAGCAGAGCAAGAACCTTAAAAAACATTGACAAAAATCACATCTTCATCCGTTTCATCCCGTGTCCATTTTTGGACCAACATTGTGTTATAACCGAGGCATCTCTGTTCCAGTCCTCGAAAAAGCGACTGTGTGGCATCGATGGGTTAATGAAGGGAAAGAGAAACTGCAACGCTACACACAAAAGGAAACAGGGAAAAAGCGATCTGGGACGTACCTGATCCGGACGTAGCCCGGGCGGCACCCAGGTGTACTCCTCCAGTGCGCAACCACTATCATCGTCCGATTGCGAGTAGTTATGACCTCCCATGCCACCGCCACCAGCCGGTCCGACAACACCTCCTACTCCTCCAGCCACTCCCCCAACGCCTGCTCCTGGTCCACCCATTACGCCGACCATACTGCTTGGTCCGCCATGCCCAACCGACGGTGGTCCGCCGGCTGTGCCGGGCCCGAGCAGATGCTGATGCATCGAGGAATAGGGCATTTGGTGAGCGTGCTGTGGTATGGACGGGCCGATGAGGGCGGCCGCCGACGAAGGTGAATGAAACGGATGATGGGACGCTGGGTACGCTTGATGATGCGGGTACACTGATCGTGCAGAGGGGGCGTTCGTGGCTGTACTGCTCGTGTTCGTTACTGTCGGCAGACCGTCCGGTGATTGAGGCTGAAGCGGTGGAAGCATAAAACAGTCCCCACCAGCACCACCACCAACATTAAGGGTCATCCCGGGCTGTTGTCCTGGTATGCCCGGCATGCTTGGCGGGCCTCCCGAGAGGGACACGGGTGGACAGGCGGGATGGGCCGGCTGCTGATAGCGGTAGGACTGTGGCGGCGGTGGTGGAGGTTTACCACCGTACAATGGTGGTGACTGTGGGCTGCGCAGTGGACTTGGCCCCAAATCGTACGGGTAGGAAGCATGGCCGCCGGGCGCATGATGGACATGATGAGGCGAGTGATCCTGTTGCGCATTGGGATGCTGCTGCTGCAGCATCAGCTGATGGTGCGGGAGCCCGTTCTGCTGCGGTTGCGTTTGATGATGGGATTTTTGGTATGGATACGACATTTGTACTGATGGAGCGAACGATGACACTCTGCAAGAGAAGTAGAAGAGAGAGACAGAGGGAAAACGAAAACAATCAATTATCAAATATTTCGCTCAGGACTTTTTACCACAAATATGTCAGTTATTTGAGCTGATCCCTAATTGAACACTGATTCCCGCTACAGAAGCGGGATAGATTGGCACAAGAAAGATTGTGATTGTCCAATTACACTTATCGCAACGGCAAACAGATAAAGATATTTAACGTCCATTTTATAACAGGTCCATTACAACTCTCGCTCCGCAAAGTTCGTACGCCAGTAACGCTTGTCCACCCGGTTCCACTCTTTCAACCTTCTCGTACAACACAGGGAGCTCATTAATTGTGTTTTCCCTTTTTTACCCGCTACCCACAAAATGACTTTAATTTGACAAAATCCGGATTTGCCATACAATCCATCCAACTCGCCAGAAAAAGCCATTTCTCACACGCAAAAATCGATTGCACACTGCGGCATGCTTAATGCACGCCCGGGGTTGAAAAATCCCGTAGTCCTCCGAGACTCCTTTCACCGCAGGTTTGGCGAATATGCGCGCGTTTCTACCACGTACCGCTTTGGAGAGGCTCCGATGAACGGAGGGGATTTCTCTGTTAATTAAATTCGAGCCACCAAAATTAAACCCTCCTCAAGGCGTTGCAACGACGCACCGTGTGTGTGTGCGTGTGTTCATGCCGAATTTACGATACGGGTCGGAAAACCTGATGCCGCTGCACCGCCGTACGTTACCTGTTTCACATTGATTGGCAATGGTTAGCGAGGCTTAGGCCGGCGTGTCTGCATTGCGGGAAGGTCAGAGTGGAAGAACATCACCGAAGTTACTGAACCAAACCATCGACATTTTGTGTCAGTTTTGAAGGTTTTTCGAGTGTTGCACAAGACATTAGAAAGTGTACCGATGTGATCGTACATATGAGTCATGGAGGTACTGCCTTTGATTGTGGCCAAAGGATATCCGATGGCGTGAGAAACGTGGCCAAAAGAACAATCCTATGATTTGTGCAATTATGAGGCGTACATTCCACCTCGTGTTGTGCGCCCTCTCACGCGCACAGACAAATTAAGCGAAACGGAAAAGGCAAATTCAGCCATCCGAACGAAACGTAAACGGCCAACTCCAAAACCCTGACTTAAATTGGTCAATTTTCCTGTACTTTTGAAGTATTCTCATTTTCGTAAATTTGTTGAGTAGTCTTCACAAAAAAAAACACTCATCCAGAGACAAAGATCGGGCGCGAATGTCCCACAGGCAGACCACAGGGAACCGGTACTGTCCGGTCAGAAAATTGGTGTACGAAGGCAGTTAAAAGAGATTCGATGCATTAACAGAAAGTGGGAGGGTGTGGTTGGGTGGGGAGGAGTGTGGTCTTGGATTGAATTGGGGAGAAAATTTAAATTTTCGTAATCACTATCATTTACTTGCGCGGCTGCGGATTCAGTACGTGTCGTCGTGGACGACGAAGGAGAGTAAATTGTTTCCCCCAGCAAATCACCGCGGCTGATGGGAATGCATCGCCAGAGTTCAGTACCTGCCTGTCGATATAGCTCGGAATGGATAAATGTTGTCCTCAAAAAATATCAACAATCTTGTGTTCCCCACAAACGAACGGGGGACTGGTTGCGTTACGCAGAGTTACAGTGACAAGCTCTCCGTTCAATCTCGGTGAAATAAACACATAAATAATGACACTGCCCTTCCCACCGATTTGCATACATAATACCGTTCTACCAAGTCGTGCTGATTGTTGAACGGTAGCGCGCGACCAACCGGACGCTTAGAGTAGCAGGCCGCTTGTCTCGCTCATTAGCGGCCACCGTCTGCCGGGGCTCGCTGGTGACCACAAATATTTACTCACTCATTGTTGCCCGACACCGCGACACTGGCAGCTCCCGTTGTAATCGGTGTTCCCGCTAACGATCCGCCGGCGTTCCCAGGGGCATTTACTAGCGGTCGCCGCAGCACGCTGCTCGCGGAAGTTTTCACCGGAGAGGACGACGAAGCAGGGGCTGTTGATGCTGACGACGACGACGATGATGATGATGATGATGATGTTGATGGATTGCTTGCGGCACTAATTTGTTGCTGATGGGCAGGTATCGTCGTGGAGATACCGTTGGATGCAACAGCAGCAGCCACGGCCAGGGAGCCGGCAATGTCTTGCTCGTGGTCAAAGTTGAGCAGACGCAGCTCCTCGCCGCTAAGATGGAACGTCCGGCGCATGCCAGGCCGATGGCACTCGAGACGCGTCTGCTGTTGCTGGTGCAGCTCCTCGGCGACCACCTGCGGCGACGGTTGACGAGCGTCCACGTTGATGCCACTGTCCGACCGCTGTTCGTCGACTTCCGCCTCCTGCTCGGAACCGAGCAGCTCTACGCTGTTGCCGAGCAGAAACGAGTCATCCAGCACAGTCACACGTTTTCGAAGGATGCCGACTGGCGGGTTTGGACGTGGTGAACGCTCAGCAGCACCAGCACCAGCACCAGCTCCATGACCCGAGACACTGGGCATTGCGAGGCTCGACCGCGAGGAGGCTGATTTAATAATCGGCGATCCTTTGCGGAATCGAAAGCCGCCATCTTCTACGAGCGCGGCAGACGATCCGGAACTACCGGTGGCTGCCGGTGACGCTCGGAACCGATTTGATGGCGCCTGTTTCTTAGTCGGAAGTGTCGGAAAGGTTTTACCAAGACTGGGCATGTTTGTGCTATCGGTATTGGTAATCGAATTCTCGGTAGTAGCGATCATTTGCTTGGCACTGGCAGCTGCTAAACGTTCCGAGGCCGCTTTGCCGTAGATCTGTCGGTAGTACTTATCCTGGTTACCTCCGTACAGAAAGCAAACCTTCCACCATTGCTTCGTTAGGGCCGTTCCGCTACTGGTTGCCGCCCCGGACGTTGTACCGGCTGCTCCAGCGGGTCCAACCGAGGTGCCATTATGATGTGTAGAGGCGTTTGTCGCTGCTAGCCGCACGGTTGACTTGGTGGGACTTTCGCTTGCTGTCATTTTGATCAGTCGTCTTCTATTTCCTACGCACCACGAGTACGATCCAACAGCAACCGCGGTAGTACGTACAACGCTCAAGAAGACATCACGTTTTACGCATTTGCCTCAACACTCTCTTTGGTTCTGTTTCTTCAATTTGTCACTTCACTACGGCGTTGATGATGTTCTTTGCCTTTCTTCTCGAAACAATTCTAAACTACGAGTTTTAACGTTTTTTTTGTTGCTGAGAATGGAACGCTTGGTTTTTCTTCTGTAAACTGTTTTTGGTTATTTGTCTGTTCACTATTATCGAATCACTTTTGCCATTCCGTTTGTTCTTAGACTTTTTTTTATATTGCCGCGCTCCTGCTAGGAAGGAAGGTGAGATAGGATGGCCGTTGTTGATTTAAATTCCATTAACGAAACGAAACGAACTGCCACGAATAAAGCACGTGATCGAAGAATGTGAGCGTGTGCGTGTGAGTGTGTGTTCAAATGAGAATTAAAAGGGTATCCGGAGGACATCCCGGATTGTTCAACCGCTAACATTTGATATCGCTATAAGCATTTGAATAATTTCGAATGGCCATTACGATAAAGAAATACAAATATTTCCCGTCATCCTCTACTTAGCAACTTCCTTCCACCCATCGTCCATCCCATTCCTGTACCGGTGGTTTTAAAACAGTTATCATCAATCATGCTGCCGATTATCACTGATCTTGCTAAACGTTCCTCAACTTCGTAAAACGTAGAATTTTCGGTCCCGCTCCCGGTGGCTGGTCGATCTTGAGAGCCAGCAGCAGCAGCGGCAGCGCCGCATTACAATAGTGGTGATGAAATTCCTATCAAAATCAGGAATGCTCCATAATTGATGATCTTTAATGAAGAAACCCTTGTTTTATGCAATCGCAAACATCGCGCAGCTACATCGCCATCGATTAGAATCACCGCGTAAACGAGCGCGAGCAACAACCAGACCAGAATGCTAATTGGCGAATGTGTTCAGAGTGGGATGCTTTAAACTCGCCAACATCAAACCCCACCAATATGTTCGTATTTCATCCGAGACTCTGAGTGGAGACTTCAATCTGTTTGCCAAGCGGAGTGATTCCCAGGTTTGCACAAGACCATTTCTCCACCAAACCCAGTGGAAGGCCTACACTAATTTGCATATTGCCCCCGATCAAACGCCATTTGGAGCTCCCGGTAGCACTCAAACCGTTGGCGATAAAGAATGATGATGGCACACAGTGCCAGTTTTTAAGGTCGTAAGAATGGACCGATCGCACGTAGTCTCGCGTGTTCCCCTCATAGTAGGGATACAAATTAAGATTAACCCATAAAACAGCTCGTAAAAGAGCTCGTCCCCATGGATCGATCGAGGTGGAAGAGATTTCACCTGGATCTGGAGAGATGTCCATCCCATGGACGTTCGTTTTCAACCTGTCTGTAGCATCCAAGGAATTTTGTTCAGTCGTTTTGTTAATTGATCTCTTTCATTGCGGGACAGTCCACCAGATCGGCCGATCATCAATCTGTGAGTTTGTGGGCTACACACAATGAAAGTGGGTGACGATGATGTCTCTCTTTTTTGTGGTGGACCATCCTGCCTTTAGCGAGAAACACAGGGTGTGTAGTGTCCTAGACTTGTCTTCCATGTTTATGTGCCTCTCTCACCTATACCGTTTGCTTTCTCGTCAATCTAAAATGCAAATTACCAATACTAGAAAGAGAGAGAGAGAGAGATAGAGAGAGAGAGAGAAAGAGAGAGAGAGAGAGATAGAGGGTCTGACAACGTTTTATAGTTGCAGTGAAGATAGGTTTGTTATCCTACTTCTTAAGATTGACAAGCCGCATCCGGCGACACAATATCGCTCGCAATAGGTAACGTTACGTTGATGGGCAGAAAAACAAGCTATTACTATCGGGCGGTTCCATCAGAAACACCAGCAGCAGCAGCAGCAGCAGCAGCATCAGTAGTAGGCGCAGTCGGACCGCGACAACATCTTGATTTTATGCGTGCGGCGTTAGAAATATTTTCACTCCCCCTGTGTCATTTGTCGCTCAATGTCGGAAAGCGCTTTCCGTTTTATGGTAGTTGCTTATCCGTTCCCACCTTTTCTGGCCCATCACCTCGCGTTGGCAAATGAAAGATTGATTGTTTCGAGACGATTCCGTCCGTCCGCTGTAGATGAAAATAGGAAAAGGTCATTTTTTGTCCGGTATCGGTTCGGATCGGAACCGGATCCAGCGAGGGTTTGCTTCGTGTGGAATGTGTGATTACGTAAACACTCCCCTAAAGCGCTCTTTCCATTAAAGATCGGACCAATATTAGATTGGAACAGTGGGAACATCTCGACTTTTCTAATTAACCACAAGCGCAAAAGCAAGGATTGTTCGTTGCGTTTCTATTTTCCATCATAAATTTCTAAATTCATTCTTTATCCAACTCGTCGATCTTCGATCCCAAAATACGTTATTAATCGATTCGAAAAACTAGTTTTTCGCATTAGCCCCCACCCTTCGATGAGGACGATGGAGATCTTCGCTCGCCCAGAAAGAATCAAACGCAAGCACACATCTACTGCTCAAGCTCAAGGTTACTTTTCGTACGCTCTCTCTCTCTCTCTCTCTCTCTCTCTCTCTCTCTCTCTCTCACACACACACACACACACACATAAAGCTAGCTGACGGTGGTTCTTGAAGTAGCTTCACCACCGTCATCCATTACCCTTCTTCCTTTTGCGAGCGGCGAGAAGGGTAAGCCAATAGAAGATCAATCAATCGATCGAGGTCTGCGTGATGGAAGCAGTTCCATCCAAAGCTCGTCCAGCGCTTGCCAACATAAAAAGCGGTTTTATACTATCGGAAACCTCTTCATCCTGTCTATGCTTTTATACTATCGTCGTAAACCGGTCAAGCTGGGCAGTGACTGTGCAATTTTGCACTTCGATTTGTCCGACAAGCATCAATTCTAGCGCTTATTGTAGATAACAAAAGCGCATACAGTGTCACCAGTGACGAACCTAACCTCTTTACGGTCCAAAAACTAAATCACACACACCCAAGAGGACACACATTCGGTCACCGTCTTCCGAATGACGGAAAATGCCTTTGCTTGACAGTTACTTGACAGCCAGCACACGTAATAAACGACTCAAACGCACTGGAGAGTACGCAGGCTACGAACCTTTTTTTTCTAAGGCCGTAACACCAACCGGCAATGATTGATGTCTAACGATTGTTTAAGTTTGAATTATGTTTAAGCAGAAATGTACTATCCAAGATCTGTAAATGCAACGAAGAAAATTTAGTTACAGCTTTTCGCGCTTTTCAATCCAATTACTCGCTATTTTCCTGGTAGAGAAAGCAGACAGTACGCAGCGACGCCAACTGACCGAGATTTCCTCATTGTTGGCCAAATTTTGTCAGTGAAAAATGAACTCTGTTTTCGGTCGTCATGATAAATGATGACCCTGCGAACGAACAGACGCGGACGCGGTGACTCTTCCGGAGACTCGGAGTTCTTTCTATTTTGTTGAGCTCTGCCCGTTGAAACGATCATCCATCAAGCTCCACGAAGCTTTCACCCCGAAACAAACAGAAGACAGTAGCCGGCAGTGTGTGCAACCCTCCTTCCCAGACACGCATGTTGAATTGCAAGATTTGTCCGTATTTTGTTTGTTTAAGCTTCACCCCGATATTCCCAGCGGGGAGAAGTCCCACAAGGAAAGTCATCTACAATCCGGAAGCTAATCTTGCAAAAACGTTCCTCACCCTCAGCTGGGTGCCTTGACTTTCATTCGATTTTAAACCACCGCAACCTTTCCATCCTCTAAGTGTAAGAGTAAAAGTGTGGCAATTTTTCGTTACTTTCGAACACTTCACCTTACTTCTGTTCGACTCTATCGATTTGATTTGGCAAAACGCTGGTTTGAATCTTTTTGGAAGGACAGAAATGGTGAGATGAAGCGAATGGTCAATATTCACCACGACGGAGGCGATGATTAAGAGGCAAAAAAGGGAAAGTAACTTATCAACAGGTTGAAACAGTGTCAAAGGACGTACAAACATTAGATTGGTCACACCGTCGACGCGAGCACCGATTTGAATGTTTTTATAATTACCGTTGATTAACGGTGTTAGTGAACCGACCTCGAATGGGTTACACTATTTTTTTTTTTGTTAAATTTACTCCTGTTACGCCACGTTGGTCATACACGAGAAGATACCAGACCAGCTACGCTCGCCTGAGACCGTCTCCAAGATCGTAACAAACTTTTAGACCTCAAAGCAATCATTATTCAAGCCAGTAAGCCCGTTCGAGATGCTTTCCTTGGAGAAAATCTCTTTTCGTAAGCTTAACGGAGCTTCACTTATCTTTAAATTGTTTTTCATCAAATCGTTCTTCCGCGCTGGAAACAAATTCCTCCTCCAAGCGAATGATTTCACGTGTCGATGTTAATTTTACTAACTGTTCGCCTGATTCTTCCCTGTGCTGCCATAGCTACACGCCTTCCATCTGGTCGGTTTTAAAAGGTCATCCTACCGAAGGGCCTCCGAAGGGAAGGTCTCGCAACATAATCATTGACCCTTGAGTTCAAGGGAAAAGACGTCGACAACCAGCCCAGAACAAGCGAGCGTGATGAGCGCGCTGAACGAACGAACGACCCCGAAAGCACCCCCGCGCGAGCCAATCAGTCAACGCTTTTAGCTCATTTTTAGATGCTCATAAATTCGATTGAGAATTGATTGGATGACGACGTTCTTGTTCGACCACCGCCCCCATCCAAACCATCCCTCTGAGGAACGCCCCTCTCGCTGTGTTCTAGAGGCGAGGTGGAAGCGATCGGGACGAACGATAGAAAGGATTTGATTATCGTGTTCCGTTAGTCCACTAGTTTGTCTATCCTCGACACGGGCCCTTGTACTCCAGCTCTCCTGCGTTAGGTTGATTGGGGTTGCCTTTGGGTTATGAGTTTTCGTCGTCGTTCGTCGCCCACCGCCTCGCCCTCTCACCCCCGATCCTCGTAATAAGTTTTCAATTTATTCGAACAGGACTGACTGTAAAACAAGGCCGCTGTGTAGCCAATGCGTCCCGCGAACCTGGCAAAGTCATAAACACTCTGCGTTTGCGAATCCTCAATTTAGCACGATGCACAAGTTCTGAGTTGCTGAACGGCGCACGCAAAACGCCCATCAATATGAGCCGTCCTCGCACAGTGTGTACCATCATCGTTAACGATCGGTTTGCACGAAGCGTGTCTAAACGGGTTCTTTATCGTTCTTCTAATGAAGCGCCGCGGCTGCTTGCTGCTGCTGATCAAGATTTCCAGCCCGTGGAATATCCCATAGGTCTTCGACAGAGGGACAGAAACCACCAAAACAATAAGAGAGTTAGCGATCTAATAAAACCCTCCCGGTGGAAATTAAAAGATTGCAAACATCACCGACACATGAAATAGAAGACACACACACATTGGTGTCTCAAAGTGACTCGGTTTGTGACTTTATTATGCCATTTATGCCCACTTTTATGCTCCAATTTCATTTCCCAACCGTGTAATTGTTGTCATGCACTGGGAGTGAGAAAATCTACCACCTGCGCTGCCTGCGATTACTCCACTCCGCAATACTGTACGACTTCTTTAGCACTCCCATCCACCCGCAGCAGGTCGTTAAGTCGATTGCATTTCATCGTAAAATGCAAGCAAGAGAAAAGGCAAACCCGTAAAACGGAGATTTCCAGCGTAGAAAGAAAGCAAGTGAAATGAATCTTAAAACACCTTCGAGGTTTATTGCAATTTCCCAAGTGCTCCCTTCGGGCGTACCAGCTCTTGTTTTTTTTTTTGGACTTTCCTGTCCATTGCCCTGCAGCAGGTGAATTATTAGATAACTTCGACTCCGTAAATCGTAATCTGCACGTTTATCTCTGCCGCATAACTTACCATTCCCTACTTGTCGTGGATGTGTTTAGAAAAGGAGTTGCGAGTAAAACATCATCCCGATGGAATGTGAGATGTGTCCAGCAACAATTAAACGAAACTGAAAAGCGCCCGCCGGCAAAACAGTGGCGGCCCACAGCTCGGCCCCTGCCCCTGTCGAATGTAAATCATCGTAAAATGTGAAATGCCTTTGGCTAGTGCCTGACTGTGCCTGTGCCTTTACCTTTGCGGGAATGTGGGAATGTGGTGATAACAAATAAAGCTACCAAACGGAAAACGGAAACAGAAAATCAACAACCCCTTTCCCTTCGGGTTTCACTGGGAAAAACGAAAGTTTTAAGCCGTCCAAAATCTTCTCTTTCCCATTTTGGAGCAGCATCGTAGCGTACGTCGCAACACGATTAACTGAAGAGTTCGTTTGTGCACCTATACTGAGGCAGGATGGAGGCGATTTAGCTGGTTAAAACACTCCGAGGGAGGAACGTTTCATGCGATTTGCGTAAAGTGCGGGAAATCGTTAATTAAATGAGACTGCTGCAGTATTAATACCTCACTGACGATGTGAAGGACGTACTGACGATCATGCAGACACAGTGCGCCTTTCCTCCTATGGAAGGATACAACGGTGATCATTATGATCGTGTCCGGAGGTTTCTCGTTAGCCACGTACATAGGCAATTTTACGCCTATGATCGCTCATCCAAACATGGACCTCCTTCACGGACATCCCCTTGGCAAGGTGTGAGAATTAACATGCGTACAAACAATTTCACACCTTGCAAACCAAACCGACAGGGAATGTCACACTATCGGAACCTCCGCGTGTTTCCTGGTGACCACACAAACATCACACCTATATGTTATTCGCTGTGAAATGGCACCTACTTAAGCACATCGCATCTCGCATATGCCGCCTGTCAAACCAAAAATCCAACATTAATCCAATAATTCCCGCACACATCTGGACAACCTACCACAATGGATAAAACATATTCGCCAGTGAAAACGAATCGCTTACCGCTACCGCTTCTGTGATGAGATTTTTCGGCTTCAGCGGCACTCCTCCTAACTGGCGTGCAGAATGGGTTCGAAAAATCGATTCGAGCCATCATCGTTTCTCCATTTTGGGCGATTTTTGTCGATTGATTTTGAACATTTCAGTTCTGCTGTTTCGCTTTCCTGATATTCAGGAGAGCGAGAAGCGTTCGGTTAAATGCGTTGCATTGGCCCCCCTCCTTTCTGTTTGGTTTATGTAAGTTGAATAAAGCTGAACGGGAAAGATAAAAAGGCGTAAAATATTGTTTGTATATCCGGGCCCAGATTCCTGCCGCGCTCCGATGTACCATAAATTCAAGTTCATGTTCAACTCCCATCAAAGCTGGGCGGAATTACTCCACTTCTCACGCCAATTCTGCTCACACATGCCAAAACACGCTCCCATCCCCCATCCCAGCAAGGTGGGAGGCGAAGTACAGCGATAGGAAAGATAAATCATATTAGAAACGGTTCACTGCCTGAAGAACGGAACAGCGTCTCATAACTAACATCTTCCCGCAGCACCATACGCCGCTCTTCCTCCAGTCTACATGACCACACATCTTAGCCATGTGAGGAGCGTAAAAGAGATGCAAAATTACATGTACGCACACACGATCACTAGAGTGTGAGGTTTTATTGCAATCTATCTGGTACGGCGTTGGGGGGATGAGAGTGCCGTCTCATCATCCCTACCGTGCTTTTCTACCGAACGCTATGAGAATTGATGAGAAGCAGAAGAAAACTTAAATCCGACTAATTGGAAAACAAAATGTGGTTAATCATCCCCGGGCCGCTGAAAGGTACGTGGCCGGTGCCTGTTCGATGTCCGGTTCTGAAGGTTGCTTTTTATTGGTGATGTTGATGGCCGCACGGGGACTGTATGGCACACACGCACGGCAGGGGTTTCCATTTTTTTCTGTGGTCCCAAAGACAGCGCAACCTAAATTCCGAACTAGAATGTTGAAATGTTTTAGGCTCGCTTTTTAGATTCAGGTTAGAGTCCAACAAGTCTGGCGCGAGCGCTGTGTGTGCATGACAGCCTCTTTTCTCTCTCTTCTCTTCTCGCTCTAGAAACAAAATGCCACAAAACAGGATTTATTTTAATATTGCACCCCTTTCTTATTGACGATTCAGATGGAAAGCTCGTGCCGCTCATTATCAAAGCCCAGCAAAATGCTTCTTCCAAAGCACAAAACGGCCTCCGTCAAAGGTGCACTTGTCGGGCCAAAGCGCACGAAAGATTTGATGGATGAGCTGTAAGCGACGAACTCGAAATCGGAAAGTAACCGTTACCGAAAAAGACCACCATCGTCAAGCAGTCGGTAGTAGAGGAATTTCGACAGCACAAATTCAACCCCCTGTCCAGCACGGTAGAGTACCTGTGGCGAAAAAGCACACCATTCATCTCGGACCAAAGTCACCCGCTGAGGTAGAGAGAGAGCATTTCATTCGTCATTGGCGGGCTTGTGGAACTTGTTCTACACAAACTGGAACACAGCTGCAGTAGCACGAGTCACACAAAAAGCGGGAACGATTTTTGGGGAGGTTTTTCCATCGAAAGTTATTCGTAATCTATTTTGTATTCCTACTGTCCAAATGCTTAATGTGGATCCCTTTTTGTAGCCTCTGAACGGGAGGGCGACAACAACATAACTTCGTTCAAAAATGTTGACACATTTTCGATTAGATATGAACACGGTAGCCAAACTTACCGGAAATGGAAACGTTCAAAAGAAAGCCTCCGTCCAATTTTCCCACCCATAGTGGTTTCGACTTACTTGTCGTTGCTTGGAACAAAATTAGGCCACATATCTGGAAGCCGTAGCACACACACATACAAACTTCCTCCAGATGAACTGTCACACGATCGCTGACGAAATGAGCGATCTCCATCACCCCCCTATGGTATTATCCATAATATACAATCCAATTGAGCAGCTCGAATTGAAATAAATCGATTTTTTCGGCCCGCACAGGCACAGGTATCACAACAAAGTGTGGTTTGTATGGCTGCAAGAAGTGCGTTTGAAGCGCTTTAAAAGTTCACCAGGATGGCGCGCGTTCACAGAGACTCTCCCACTATAAATTATTTTGAATCACCCAAAACACAGCTTGGGAACAGTGGATCTCGCGGTGAAGATAAACTGCGCAACACTCGCTGCACATGTTGCGACATCACCAAATTAGCTTTCCGTCGGGACGGCACAGCACGGCGTCAACGGTTTTCGACGGCACCGACAGAGTTGAGGCAGAGACTGAACCCGAAATTGCCTATATTTTTTGTGTTAACTAGACAGTTGGTGGCGTTGGTGTGTGTAGGTGCCATTTTTCTCATTTCTCGCGCTGTGATTCGGGCGTTTAAATTGGCCACCTTACGTGGCAAACGATACGGTCGGACGAGCGACCCGGTACCAATAAAAAAAAACTCCCCACAACCAAGAGCGGATAATCATCGCTCGGACCGCTTATAAAACAATCCATCGACGATAATAAGCAATCATGGAGAACGAGAAGGCGATCGACGCGCAAAAATGGATGAACAAAAAGCCACAATCTCGCGGATGTGTCTTTTTATCCGATTCGATTTCGTTTTTATTGATTTACAGCATACCACGCACCACGCAAGCGCTGCTCTATAGCGGCAAGCGACGAACCTGCCATATTTCCTGCGCACAACGTTCACACGACCACGTTCGCCGCATTATGTCGCGCACCGTTGGAAGCGATTGAAGCGCAAACATCGCCAACCATCACACGTTTCAGAGTATGCAATATAATTAAAGTCACTCGGTGTGTGTGTGTGTATGTGTGTGTGTCTCTCGTTCCCGGAGCATTCCGACCTCACCGCAGCAACCGGCAATTGAAGGCCAATCAAGGCAGAAGAGGCCGAGCAGCGCGCGTTGAACTCGATTCAATAGACACCGATGGTGACCTCCTTTGCTACCACAGCTAGCTCTGCGACAACAGGTGACCCGAAGTAGGTTGTAGCGATGATTGATGGTGTGTGGATCGGTCGGTCGGTCCGGGAGGAGAGCATAAAACATATAATGCGCAGCAACAATTCCTCCGTACACTATCCGGAATGGGTCAAACAGCAAGGGGAGCCGGCCCTGCTTTCCGGTGCGCGACTGGTCGGTCGACACTTAAACCAACAAACCAGCCCCTCGCGCGTCTTTTAAAACGATGCCATATTTAAATGTCCATTCCAGAAGGCATCGTTTTCTGTCCTCTTCTTCTAGTGCCTTGCATCGGCCTACCGCCACAATCGACGGAACGTGCAACGGAACGGACCCGCGATGGGTGATGATGATTACCTCGAACTATGCTATGCTAATTATCGTGTGGTTTTTGTTTTCCCTCTACCGTTTTCCGATCTTCCGCTCCTTCCCTCAGCAGGAGTTGGCTTTTGCATCGGCTTTTGCCTCAATTACTG
>KB672153.1:0-82613 GCA_000349105.1 Anopheles epiroticus | reverse complement strand
AGGCTGGCCGAAAAATAATAAGCACCAAATTTAAGGTTTCCCGTGCACAGGCGAAAGTGCAAAAGGTTATTGCTGCTGCTGAGAACGATGTGGCCAATGCAGACACCGTCACTTTTCTGCATAAACCTGTGTTGCTGCTTTCGTCGCAGACACTGGTTCTTATACATGTGCGCATCTCGCTGAGCTCAACCTGTCGTTGCATCATACACCCGACCGTCATCGGTGGGTCTGTGTGTTGGTAATAATTGGAAGAAGCGGCAAACCCAGTTGAATCATATTTCTGGTTTTCAGGACATTAATTTTCTTCGGAATGCCTCCCAGTTCGGTTTTATTCCATCGCTTATTTTGAGTTATGACTGCATGATTATGCGCCAAGCTTTTATTCGTGCGTGCAATTAACATTTCTCTGTCTTTCCAAGCTGTCCCACATGCTTCTTACCTTCAGGACTTTTAGTGATGAATGTTATTTTATGCTCGAAAATATTAATGCGCCTTAAAGCCATTTCAGGCGTTTGATCCAACACAGAAATGGAACAGGGTAGGAACATGCGTTTCACCTTCAAAAGATCCTCCAATTATCGCTACCGAACTCAACACCGTCCCCTGAAGGCTTCCAGACAACACCCAGCGACGTTTCGTGATCATTTATGCTTTCCAGAGTTTGTGGTTTAAATTGATCGTACAAAGACAGCAAAAAAAAGCTCCTTTGCCTTAATCATCCTTCCTACCAGTGATAGCCGCCAGAAAAAAGACAATCATCTTTTGCTGGCGCGTTTGAAAAATGATCGCTTTCGCCCGAAGTCCAGTCACTTGCGTTTTTCGCTTCTCTCATGCATCGAGTTAATCGCGATGGAGTCACAATACACCTAGAATAGGTGCAACGGTGGCAGTGATTTTCTTTTATTTTCCGCTTCTTGAACGAACAACGAGGACGAAAGAGGAAAAGCGAACGAACGTTCGAGCTTTGGTGAATCGATCGCATCTCGGTGGACGTATATTCCAAGAGGACCACTACCAGCATTGACCAGTATACCATGCGCATGCGATTGTCCCGCAACAGTCCAGCAAAAACGCACCAAACGCTCTTTGTGCTGATCTTGGGAAAAGAGAAACAAATTATGAGTCAAAGCAAATAGCTACCACTTCATCCAACTTTTCGCGGCCTAGCCAAACGGGCCAACCGGGTTGGCAGGTTGATTTGCGTGCTGCTACTACACACTCCTTTGTGCTTCTCTTCCTTTTCTTTCCACTTCGATCTTTGAACCTCTCTTTACCTTCCCCTCCCTGCATTCTTTATGAATTCCATCCACGGAACGCGCCTCGGGCTATCCGGCAAACGCACAGCGCTCGGCCTTCTGTCGATCCTTTCCTCCTCGCGCATTGCCCAAAGGTTCGTGGCAAGGGTTCGTCGCTATGCCGGCCGTTGAAGTCTTTGGCGCTTTTGAACGAAGAGAAGCGATCGTATAAGAGGCAAACAAAAAGCAGTTGAACGAAGTGCAGCCATCCCGCTGCCCTCAGGGGCTTCTGCTTTGGCTCCTGGTCGTTCTTGCTGGATCTGAGCTGAGCTGTGCAAGTGCATAAGCACACGCTCTCACTCTCACTCTCTCTCTCTCTTTCTCTCGCTGCCATGCTCCCATTCTTTCTTATTGCACTGTGTGTGCCTGAGGTGTATTATAATACTAATAATAGTTTGAAGGGCCGTTGGACCATCGAAGGGGAACGTTAAAAGGCACTACAACGCATCGTCCAACCGATCGTGCGGTGTGTCTTTAACCGTCTGTCGAGTTTCTTGAGGAAATTTATTCTTCTCCATCTCGCTCCCTCGTTGCTGCCCTGTGATCTTTCGAAAATGTTGTTGTAAAACCTACGTTTGCGAGAGCTCCAGTGGTGAAGACGAACATGTAAAAATAACAACCAGCGGCTTTTCTCCCTGCCCATTGAGAACTGCTTCCCTGCATGTTGCAGGAAATGTTCTGATTCCAATTGTGCGCGGTGAGAGAGGGATGTACAGCGATGCGGTGGATGCACACTCTCGTTGCACCTTGCAGGAAAAAGGCAAAGTGGTGGCAATACAGCGCATCGCATTGGGAACGCTTTTCCGCGCAATTTATTCTGCATCTTTTGCCTTATTCTACATATTTTGCCCTGCGCAATGCAAAACAGTACGTTTTAACCCTTGAGTGAGGTCGACACTGACGACCGTCTTGAAGAGAGTAGAAGCATTCAAAGTAGTAAATCCTTTCCTTATACCTCTCCATGCTGCTTAAAAGCTTTGGATGCTCTTCTACCTTAAGAGTTAAGCCGTTTCCTTGCGACGTTTCCAGCTTAATTTTCTCTGGCCGCAATTCTTGGCACCGTTGCAGCATTCTTTTCACACCCGAGTCGCGTTCCAACAGAGAAAGAAATACGGGAATAAGCTGTGAAAATATGCACCCTGGTATGCACGTACCGGGTGTAAACGGAGGTTTAGATTTTCGCTACACAAGGAATAATTATTTCCTGCTCTTAGCGTCACAGCATACCGGCGGCAGTCGCAAGGATGCACTTTATACTGCATGCTAGCGCGCATGAAATCACTGCAATCTAGGCTTACCCACAATCAGACCAATCGAAAGGCTTCGTGCGTAACGATTACAAATTATTTCCACCCAGCGCCATCCCCATCTTCCGCAACTGATTCAGAGTAAACACCTGTGGAAGTGGAAGAGGAAGTGTTCTCCCTGCCCGTGCCTCTATTGTTCCCATTTTTTTGCTTGTATTTGATTCTACTTTACACCAACGGAACGCAACCAGTGGAAAGAAGAGCACAGTGCTGTGGCTCTTCTCATATCGGTGTCATGTACGCCCCTTATAACGACGCCCTTTCCGTAGCAGACGCACAAGAAAATAGCTTTTTCATACAGCTGCCGTTGCTGGAGCTTATTACGGGTGCGTTTTAAAAATGAGAATCTATTTTTTCTTTCCTTTCGTTTGGCCCTTCCTGTCTTTTTTCACTGCACACACACACACACACACACACCCCGTGAGCGCGTTTGAATCAAGCGTTCTTCGTGGCCCGCAGTAGTCGCTGTTATCTGTGCAAGAATTTGTTTTACGACTGTTTCATTCTTTCGAAGAAACTCGGCGCACAAACGCGTGAACCACCAACGCCCCTCGCAATCGACGGCATGTTGCGTTTGAATGATAAAAGAACACGCAACTCGACGATCTTTCTGATTCTGAGATAAAATGCGTACGAATTCACGCCTAGCTGCTTTGGCGCAGGGTCGGAAGTCGACAACGGTTAACAGACAACGTACAAATGTTTCAATCGCGACGTCTCTGTTTGTCGGGGAAAATTGGAAAAAAGTATTTCATAAACGGTTTTGGGATAGAACAAGAAACAACACGAAATTCCCAACAGCGGGAGTGCCTTTTGATTTGTGTGTGCCTGCCATCCATCAAGCGGGAAACGAATAGAGGTATCCGCAATCTAACACGTTTCATATCATATAAAGATCAATCAAGACAACTGTCAGCACACTGTTACCGATGCCTGGAGCTAACCGACTTCTTCATTTCCATCTATTCCTGGCAAAAATAAAAGCAAATGTACTCCAGACATAATCCTGGAGCGCGCGTTTGGCGTATGAGATAATTTTATGTCCTGATTTTCATGGATATAAAACTATAACGATGCCTGCATTCCACCCGAGCATGTGATGGTGGTGATGGTGGTGCTGGTAGTACTATTAGCGTAAAATAATCCGCTTGGCGAGATAGTTTTTTGTTTGTTTCGCCTTTCCGTTCCTGTAGGCAAAACACACACGTTCGCTCGCTTACTCCAGAGAGTGCTATTTTATGGCTCTGCTAGCCTAATCGGAATACATTGTACCGTGGAAAGGGAATGGAGGTGAAGCTGCCGAAGCCGTTTCACCACCTCTTCAACACCAAAAGCGGACACTGCGATGGGAGCGGGTTACTTCCATTTGCGGTGATTTACCGTAAGCTAGAGACCTGATCTCGGTCTGGCAGATTGGGATTAAGAGTGTTTTCGCACTTGGCTCTAGCACCGATACCGCCCTATCTCCCTCTCCAACCGGCACCGCGTGTGACCCAGCGTAGTCTCTAAGCCTGTCGGTGGTGGTTCTTTCCGGGTGCTAGAAGATTCGTTCATCTCGGGTTCCCCTAAACACTTCCCAGAGAGCATGGCAAAACCATAAGGTGGAAAGGCGAACCGCGAAACGAGAGCATGAATCACATGCGATCATCACATTGCCCCTTTGGCTCGATCGCGCCCCGATCGTGTGTCAGGTACTGTCGGCATTTTGTTTCGGCATCTGTTGCTTTCTTCTTGCCCAAACCCATGCTCACGTACCGAAGAAGTGCTTTCGGAAAAGAAAAGGAAAAACAACCGCACTCCAGTACCATATCGTATCAAAAGACGATTTGATCTCAGGTCAGGTTTCTATGCTAAGGCAAGAAATCCCCATTTCACAAGGCACTTGAGAGAAACGCCGATGAAGCCCATCAAATGACACACGGCGTTACGACATTACACGACATACCCTCACACCAACGTAAGGGCGTGTAAAAAGCGATTCAAATTAAAGAGCGAAACAACGAGCACACTGGCCCGGATACCGGCGCACCCTCCCTGTCACCGGCCGGAGGTTCGTCGCTTTTCATCTTGCATCGAAGTCTTTCGATCTAGTAAAACCGAAATTTTAAATTTATTTTCTCCGCATCGCGGTTTTCATTGATCACCGGGCCGAAGCAAGAGCCGGGACACACTCGCGTGGGGCTTTCTTCCCTTCTGGGCACATGTGGGCTTCGACTTGCTTGTTTCATTTTCTTGTCTGACCCGACATCAAATGCTTTTATTTTTCCTCCGCTCTCTCCCGGCCACCCGACCCGTAAGTGTGGTTTCTCTTTAACAGGTTTGGCTTTTGCCTTCCTTCTTCTTTTCAGGTTGATCGTTTGATTTACGTTTGCTTGGTGTGCTCGCTCGGTCTCCGGTCCTGGTCGCAAGACACTTCCTTCTTTTTACTTTTGTCTTCACACAAACCGGTGTCTATTTCCTTTCCCCCCCTCCCCCTCTTTTGACCGCAGCTTTGCCCTCCTCATTCGGAACTGCGAATGATCGCGCAACACATGTGCTCTCCCCTCGAGAAGGTGCTCTTATGGTGGGCGCTCTTCAGTCTTATGTGTTCACGTTCGCTCTAGTAGAAAAGGGGTGGACGAGAAGTGGTACAAAAAATGATCGACTCCCGCCTAACTGGCCAGACATCTAAGCACCCTTTGCGTTCCCTTCCGCAGCTCCAGTCACCACTACTTCCAGCCCCGCTGGCGACCATTAATCATAATCAACTAATACAACCGCCGGCACCGTATGGAGATCATTGCTTGCGTTTCACACAAACAGAAACGGAGCGAAAGAGAGCGTAAGTAAGCCTGCAGCGCTATTTCGCTATTTGAGTCGAGATCGAAACCGGGCATTAAGGGCTCGCGCGGCTGCCTTTCGATTTTAAGCAGTCCGTATTATTGTTATTAGCTGGGTTCGCCGGATCTTGGTGTTACATTTGTCGTAATTGCGCCATCGGATCACCGGTCACAACACGTCACAAGGGCTCGCCAGATTGGCTTGTTTTGTTTCCGCTCCTAACTTTACCTGCATAAATTAAACAACAGCTTGCGTTGCGGTGCTGCTACCAACCATAATGCAGTAATAAAATATCCCTTGTAGATAAATGAAATACAATTTGGCGTGGTAAGTACCTAAAAAAAATTAATTACACCGTAGCTATTGATTAAAAAGCGTTGATGTTACGTAGCACGTTCGAACAATAAAACGGAGAACACGGTAGTTATAACCATTCTCAACTGCGGTGGTCATGTTTTGACAACCGAAAAATGTATTTAGCTTACACGCCCAAAAATCGAAGCCAATCCAAACTGGCGTCTTCTGCTGGCGGCTTTCAAGCAGTCATAATGCTTGCTAATGTGTTGGCCAATTCTGCCCGCCTAACATAAGCGTTCATAACGCCAAAAGCGCACGCACAGAGGGAGGTGGAGGTTTCGATTCGATTCCCTCTTAATCTCAGCTCACCCATCGTTCCATCGAAATGTTGAGACACACGAAAAATAAAACAAACAAACCATGGACTCGGAAAAGAAGAATAAAAAAACAAATATGAGCCACCAACTGCACAAATACACACACACACACAAGGGCACCGCCACCGTCACATGCCGATCCGTGTGTCGAGGAAAACGAGTTTTGTCGATCGAATGGCATTTTTGTGAAGCGAGTCAACGGGTGGAATTATGCACCGCCGCAAGGCGAGAGTACATAGGGGGGACTCGTTCGCCGCTCCTAATGTGCCCCCGTAGATGCAACATTTCCTTGCAGAGACTTTGCAATGTAGTAATAACCGTTTAAGAGAAGCCGGAACACGGACAGCTTTTACCCCGATTGAATAGGAAATATTTAAATGGATCGCATTAACAAATTGTTAGCTGTGTAACACATGTAGGGAAGTGAACAAGTCTTGCCGATGTTACTGCTGTCTGTGAAGATCCTCATCACAGACGCACTGATGCCAACAAACGCTCAAGTGTTCTTCACTGTTTGCTGGCGAAAAAGTGCTCAAACTTAGGACCCGGAAGCCCTCTCGAGTCGAGTGCTTTCCTCGCGTTTCCCGCACGCACGCTCCAACACACGTATTCCACATTTGCGCGATGCACTCACAAAAACACACGATTATGCACACGCTCGCACACACATACACATTACACATGAACAAGCACACACTCTTACTGAGGTGGTGCACAAATACAGAGTCACTCCGTGCGTCAGAGCTGGAAAATGGGAAGCCCAACAAGGAAGAAACCGGCGGTGTTGCAACGGGGCCGCCGCAATACACTTTATGATCTCGCGATCCTCGATCGTACGCCTTCATCTTGGTGAGGGTCTCTCGCTCTCGTTTGGCGTTGGTGATTCGATGCTTCTGCAGCCTGCACCGTGTTTCACCTGCGCTGTTGTGCAGCACCAACCCGTCGTTTCGAGGAGAGCACAGCACACAGCAGCGACATAAATTGCCTTTTTCGAGTGTTTTCTTTCAGTTTCTTCTCACTACCACGGGCCGGCTTTCCCGGAGGGTTGGCGGTCTGCAAAAGGCAACCGATCCTTTTTGATGCTATCACGCACGAGGGCACGAGATGTAATAAAAGTCGCCACGGTTTCGTCGTAACCGAAAGGTAGCTCTGCTTCACGTTAACAGACGGCAGCCAACGCACCACACTACTACCAAGATCGTTCGAGATCCTACCATTTGTTGTTAACGCTGTACAACATGTTTCCACACCAATTCTTTTGAATGTTAAAAATCGATAGACTTGTTTTATTAAACACACAAAAATATACTCGCGAAACACGAAAGCTAAGACCCGCGTTGATCCACGTTCGAATCGACCAAGATCGTGACTCCAAATGAAAGAGAGGGTCTTAAATGGCGCAACAGCTACCTCGTGGATGCACAGCTCATGACAAGCTCTATCACGCGAGAGTTTTTTGTCGAGAAGAGAAGGCGATACGAGAGAAAATTGTATCCACTCTAGGGAGAGGAAGGTTTGATGCTCTTTCCCAGCAGAGAAGATGCTTGTAGGAGATATTTCTCTTCTTTCTAACTACTATCTGAAGATGTAAGATGTTAAGCTCGCGTACCAGCGTGAGAAGTCAGTAGGATTTTTAGCCGGACCAAAATGCCAAAAGAAGGACCTCCAATGCACGGCACAAATCGTTTTTAAACTACCGACGCAAGACTTTGACGCGGGCGGGCGCCATCCCTTTAAAGCCTAGCGCGCCAATCAACGAACTGGAACGATTAATAGGGCGGAAAGCAAGGGGCATGGCGAGTAGAAAACAAAAAAACACCGAAAACAGGAAACATTTTTCGATAGTGTGATCGAGGGAGGGTTAGATGCTCGTTGCTGCACTTGTTGCTGCGCGCGTTAGGGCTCAATCTTGCAGGCCCAAATTTCCTGTTCCTTTCCGGTTCCGTGTCACTGCTTTCGGTGGGAAAGCTTTATGGAAACGAGGTGGAATGGCATCGCTTGCCGACAAAGCGGTACTAATGGTTGCCGATATGATGGGCTTCATACCGTGATCCATCATCAAACTAATATTTTCTTATTGCTACTTTAGTTCCTGTACATTAGTGATAGAGACATTAGTCTAACATATCGCATTAGGATCGAAAGTGAGTCGGCAGACCAGTAGCCTTATCTATGCTGATAATTATCTTATTTTTGGGATAATATTCTATAAAAGGATTCCAAAGTGTAAGATCATCAGGTTATGTTGGACGTTGAAGCTCTCCGTGAATAGGGCGCTTAACATTGTACTCAATAGCTTGTATGGCATCTTTCGCTCAATTTCTACCCCGCACGCAACAGACGCACGCAAGATAAAATTGAACAGAACATTGTGTACAAACCGAACAACTTGTGTACAATTTTAGAACAGATGCAATAATCGGGATGCGTTGGTTTAAAGTGATGATTTCAAAAATGTAAAGGTATAATTTAACATGAAGACAAACAACACATTTTTGCAATTGTTTGGCGTTCTTGATACATGCTACCCAGTATTCCTCAATGACATTCACACTCTAGAGCATCAGCAGTAAGAGCATCTTGTTTCCCGCATTTTCATGTTACCTAACAACAGCCCTTTTAATTTTCTCGCTTAAACAAAGCGAACAAAAGGAACCCTCCCTTGAGAAACATTCTTGAATCCTTGCCATGCGACAAATATTCATACACATTTGTTTTCCTCTTCAACTTTCGGTCCTGAACGATCGATCCTCTGGCTCCGCGTTTGGAGTTCAGTTGCGTGAAGCAGCACTGGAGCAGCAAAGTAAATACATGACTGTTGTCTTTTCGTTCACAACCTTTGATCAGGGAGAGGTTTGCTCCCTCGGTGTCTATCCAGAAGCGCATAACAAACTACACTCGAATGGAAAGGGAGAGAAAAAAGAAGTCCAATTCCACTCCAACGCGCACGTACCGACCGCGTGCATCCGGGCAGTTATGAATGCATAACGCAAACAAATAAACAAAACCTAAAGTTAAAACACAAACCAAACAAAACAAAACAAAAATACTCCCAACGAGAGATGCAATCGTCCTCCACTCTGCACTTCAACGCCCCATTCCCCACGGAACCAGACACACAAAGTAGTGCAAGCCGGTTCTACACAAAAAAGGAAGGCAGGAAATGAAGGGACAACCCTTTGCACTCTCCACGCCGGACCAGGAAAATGCATATGCTCGAGATGATGCCCGGTTTTACTCACTCGGCACCTGCACTGCAACTCAATGGGTTGTTGGGTTCTCCCCCGCCTCGCCCCTCTTCCATATATCGTGCCCGATTGGTACGGAATTAGTCTGAAGCACCTTTCACCGACCGACCCCGCTTGAAGTGCAAATGCATCCAGAAGCAATTCATAAAAATATCCCATCCATTTGCTTCAACCCTGCTGCTTGCAGAAGTTTCAATTCAAAACTCACTCTCCGTGGCATATTATTATGATTTGCACATGTGCCACACAACTTTTCCAGAACGAACTCATTTTCTGATCCATTCCATCACATTTCTGCTCGATCCATTTCCGCCCTTGTAAAGTACACACCCTTTAACCCCCTCGTTGCCAGGGTGTGCAATGAAATGGAATGGAATGGAACTATGCATTTGGTTCTTTGCTTCAATGCTCCTCGGGCTCGAACAGCTTTTCCATTCATTTTCACACACAAAACAACCAAGAGCAACAGAGCTTCCTTGTTTCCATAGACGGTCTTTCACTCCCTTTCCAGCCATTCCAATCAGTCGATGAAAAACGTTTACACAAAAGTTGAGGTTCCATATAAACGAGAAAAAGAGCCCCGGCTATAATGCAGAGAAGCTATTTTTGGTCACCTTTTTTGTGATGTGTTTAGAGTCACTGACTGCACTGACTGCATCTGCATATGCATGTGCTGGTATGCAACTGATGCACCGGTTCTGCTGCTCCACCTTCCCCTACGGGAACGGTTTGTGTCTGGCCACAACAAGGTGATCGTTGTTGATGATATGAAACAGGGCAGACGAGGCAGCAGCAGGCAAGTTATGCTACGGTGAACGTACACATGGGATTTTCCCTCATCGCGAAGGGATCGTCTCGCACTCCTTTCGTGTTCTGCTTGGCTACGTGGTTCGCAAATGGTTTCCGATGTTCGCGCCGTATTCTCACGTACCGAGTGTAAGTACAACCTTTTCGTAGGAACCATTCCACGCAAGGTACGCACGTATATTTGGAGACGCTCGAAAACAAGGCCATAAAGCCGGGCGAGCACCGAAACCGAATCTCAATGAAGAGCTGTGCATATCTGAATGATGCTAGCAGAGCAAGTGGCTTCAGGCGGAATACAAAATCTCCCAACAAGGTTCATCGACGACATTCATTTCCTTATAAGCCACTTGGTTATCGCAATAGCGGAAATCATCTGAACCAAGCGGAAAAATCTCAAACAAACTTACTCAAAACAAAAGAACAACAAAATCGTATTATGAAAAGATTGACAGAGAAAAGTTAAGATACGTTAAATTCTTGTTTCTTTCACTTGAAGCATTGCTGAAAAATCGTTCTGTCCTTAAGGAACCATTTCTCGTACAACTCGATTCTCGATTTCTCGATTTTTTCTGAAATTACAAAGAAAATTTCCCTCAAAATATCATATACAAAATTATATGGAAGAAAAGAAATGACATTATTCAAATTTTCTGCATGTTATTCCATTTTTTTCTTGATGAACCCCTTTAATCAATCACTTTGAAATCCATTAAAATGCATCTGAGTTGATTTCGTATGATTTTTTTACTAAAAAACCTCTAAAACAGGGACTCAGATCACATACCCTAGCATTGATCTGATGTAAAGTTGTTTGACAAAATCGTATCTCCGTTTGGGTCAACTCGTGTCTAAGTTGCGCATCGAAGCAACCTAGCATTCTTGGAAGACAGTAAAAATTATCTAAGCAAGCCGCTGAGTTTTAGGTATTGAAGAAACGCCAATTGCCGTAAAGTTGGAACTGGAAAGGAACGAATAGCCGGGAAGATCGACATCGAAAGAAGTTTGGCTCAAGCGAGGTGGACCATTTTTCGATTCTGAAACTAGATCCCATGATTTCGTTTCGTTGCTGTAGGAAGGTGTAGTCCTTTTCTTTTGGACGAATCTTCGCACAACCAGACTAGCACGTCCAGAACGCAACACAAGCCAAGGGGAAAGATTTTCATGCAGCGTTGTATTGGTGTGAAAATTCAAACCGCCTTCGAGAGTTTGCTTGAAGTTTGTTCCGCTCGAAGAAAGTGAACCCAACCATACGAGTCCAGTAATAAGAAGGGGTCGTTCTAAAAGGGCAGCGAAGATAGCTTCCTTTTTGGAAGAAGGAACACTCGCGAAGAGCATGCATGGTAAGATTCGTTCGGTCTTTTCCCCCCGCTTAAAGTAACTTGCATTCCGCTTGGACGATTGTTAATAGAGGGGTAAACAAGGCAGTCCTTTCTTTTGGAGTTCCTTTTGCCTTGTGAGATTGTACGGCCCGATACACCACCGACGAAAGAACCTCCAACGAGCACGATCTTCTAGACGCGGAGAGGGCCTCACCGTGTTGGCCGTGCAGCATGTGTCAATATCGAACCGGAGAAAGGGAAGCAGTCGGAATGGGGATAGAAAATAAGAAGCAAAATTATTGCTCACTGTTGATGAGTTTTATGCCGCTCGTATTACGAATGCGCTGCTTATGCATCTCTTATCAGCCTTCCTGCAGCGAAAAGAACATTCCGTTTTACAGACACACTCATCGTATTGCGCTCTAAGGTTTCTTGCAGCAGCAGCATCGTCTCGTGTTGAAGCGACGGAAAAGCAGCAGCATTCCTTTCTTCACTCGTTCGAGGTGGACTTTTACTAGTCTACCAACCACGTATAACGAAAGGAAAGATAAAGATTATCTTGTGGCGAATGAATTGGTAATGTGCGGACGATGCAACCAACACCGGCGGAAAACGCGGACTCCCCACACACACAGTTCTCATTGGTGGTTGCTCATCAAAACCCATCATAACTTCAGGAAAGGGAGCTCATACCACGCCGTGAAGGATTCTTTATGTTCCACGACTTTGCCAGTGGGTAAAACCATCGCTCGACATACGTCCTCCCCGAAGCCAAACCATAATGCTCAGGGGCAACATAATAACAAGCGCGGTGCTACGGTTTTTTCCCTTCTGCAAGCAGAATCTGCACAAATGAGGGCGTGAGTGAGTGTGTATGTGTGTGTATGCATGTATGCAGGAAGGGCACGATCTCGAAGCGACGCTGCGACTACCACAGCTCAGTCCCGTTTTGCTGCGTCGGTTGTTGGCCAGAAGGTTAGCTCGGCAAAAGGTGAGCGATTTAGCAATTTTGGAAATTGAACGTTCACTTTGTGTGCAGGCGAAACGCACTAACGCAAGGGAATGGCGGTGGTGGCCACGATATGGATAATTATAGTACACGTATTTCTTTCTGCCGGACCTTATCTTGGATCCTTTGCTGACTAATTCTGTGGTGTAAAGCTGCTCTCCGCTTGTCGGTTGATGATAGCGACCTGAGCGAGCGGTGTAGACTTGTGATAGTAAATTTAACATACACCTGAATCGCTTCCAAATGACTCCAAATCCTTCAATTTCGCAGGCGGCTGCGGAACGTAGGTGCAATACTCCGAGCACGGAACCGTCCAGAGCCGTTTGGAACTGTCCGGAACAGTTAGTCGGCAGCCGGACCTGATGGAGGTGCTAGTTGATAGTAGGAATTATTAAGGCTGAAACAAATTGAAAATCTGGAACGCTTTAAATGCTGCTCAGACAACTCCGACGCCTTCGGAAGCGATTCGGATCGGGTTCGGTTCCGAGAACCCATCGCTAGTGTGGACGAGAAACCTGCACACGCACATCAGCATCGTGGAAAGGTTTAATCCTGTAGGGAAATGTTTTGCAGCTTGGTGTGAGCGTGGGCTGTTCCTTGTCCGAGGTAACCTAATTTTAGATTACACGTGTAGTAAAACGTTTTTCGTAACTAGCCTGATATTATTACATGCACAAAAGACCCCAAATGAGATAGGTGCTACACCTTGACTTGACGAAACCGGCTCTGGATATTGAAGCATAATCAAATAGCAATTTTTAAATCCTTCAGCGCTTTGCCCTCTCTTTCTCGGCCATTTTCTTATACCACCGCAATTTGCCGAGCCTTTGCTGTGCCTTGTGTGTAAGTTTCCTGATAACCAACCATCACAAGTGGGCTAATGTGGTTTCCGTGTCTTTTCGGTCGTGTTCTTCTTGGGGGAGCTTAAACGTTTGCCCTTTTCCCTTGTTTTCCCTTTGGCAAAGAGGGCCACCTTTCGCTCTAATCCTGCAGCAACGGCAATGCAAAGAACAGACGGCGAGAAGGAGCGCGTCTAAGCTCCGGCAGCAGACATTAAATTATTTTCTTATTTAGCATTTCCCGCTCGCGCCTCTGCTCCATCGAGACCGAACCGTTTTCTCAATTCCTTCCCTGTTGAGATGACAGTGAAATATTGATGCCTGGCAGCGTAGAACACTTGGCAAAAACAACGCCAGCGATACACGTATGGTGAGCTGGGGAAGAACTGGGAAGAGCTGGGAAGTGCATCGTGAGGGAAAAATCAGGAAAACCACAGCCAAACCGTTGTTTTTTTTGCAACCAGTGCCAGTCGAGCTTAGCAGATAGATGGAATGAGAATATTCAGATGGAGAAGGAAATTCGCCCCTTTGATCAGCCCCGGAAACGAAAACCCACAGTGGTGACAAAGAAATAGTATCAAATTAAAACAAACGCACACAAACAAATACATAAAAACCACATGCCACAAAAGCACGAAACCTCGCTTTGCAACACTTCCGGTCTTCACTTTGCTGTTTGCTCCTCTTTTGCTTCTTCGCTAGCGGGACACTTCTGGTCGGAAGCCAACGGAACACGGGTGGAGAGACAGCCCCATTCCCGACCGGTCGTCCATCAAACCACTGTGTCGCGCGTTGTTTGACCGAGTGTTGAGTGTTTAGGAAGAAATTCCAACATTCAAATAAAGCTTAAAATAAAACATCAATTCAAAGCATCCGATGTGGCAGTCGAAAGACGAGGCAAGTCAGTAGATAAACCGACATAAAAAGCCAAACAGTCAAACAGTCTATACATTCGGTTTGGTAAGTTCTTTGTTATGAGTTAAGCAATACGCCTCCGGGACAGGCGGATGCGTGGACAAACTAACATGTTCGGTACACAAAACAGAGAGCTTAACGAGTAGTATTTCGACTCTTTTGCCATCAAACGACCGCCCTTCCGAATCGAAACAATCTTCTGCTGCTTCGAATTCTTTGTTTACCCAGTAAGCAATGGAAACTGTTAGATCTCGCCCCTTCTTGAACGAGGAAAAGGACGCTTTGGTGCCGCGTGTCACGTTTCGGCTGTATGTGTGTGCTTACTTCATAATGCGTAAGATATCTTACCACCACCAACACTAAGTTCAAAACACCGGCACCCCAAGACATCGTGTCGTAGTAACACCTTCTCCCTTCCAACGAGGACAACATCGCCCTCTTTATCCCGATGAATGAAACTCTCCCCCTGTTAAGGTCGTACGACTCTACGGGAAGTCACATCACACGAAAAAAAAATCCTTTGGGGTGATGTACCTAGAAACACACAAAAGAAGGAACGGCGTCCGCGGCAGGCATGGCACATGCGCACATGGAGTGAGCAACCAAACCACTTCAAAATCCATGCCCGGATGTTCCGCGTGTTGCCGAAATGTTTCCGTCCTTCGTGATAAGGGGGAAATTCCCATTACGAATTTTCCCGCTCGAACGCCCACCGCAACACCCTCTCTCTTGAAAACGGTGTGCAAGGTTGCACAAAGTGGCGACATGCGTTCAAATTTCCCTACGGGAAATGGTTGAGAGGAGTATTCCGGCGTTCTTGCGGTATTCAGGAGGGTTCTCCTTTACCTCACTTAGTTTAATTTTTTTGAGCGTATGTGTGTCTGACCGTAGAAGAAGACAAATTCCCTGGAGAAGTTCTGGACGAACCATTTACGATTAAAAACGCAATGCCCTTCCACGTTAAATTCTGGTCCCTCGCCAACTCCAAAAAACCGATCAGGGAAAAATCACCAAGACACCGAAGGGAGTCCGTCTTCCCTCGTGAACCGTATCCAAGAGCTTGACGGCGTCGGCTCGGGAAATCCATTCCATCAGATTAAATATTCCCCCATTTTAATATCGGCATCACAACAGTAAACGGATCGAGCAGTAGTCGTAAACCTGCCCTTCTCCTTCTCCATAAAACAGCATCAATTCCCCCACCTGTTAATCACCTTTTATGGCTCTCGGTAGCACAACGCACACTGCACAACCGTGCTGGATGGACCAAATCGTCCTTTTTCCCCCATTTTCGACCAGCTTTCCGCCGGGTTGCCACAGCTTGTGCCGACGGCTATGTGTCATCGGACGGGTTCTGGCTCGATACAACTCTGCCGCAGGGGATGGGTAGTAGTCGACGTACGTTAACTCTGATAAATTTGGGAAAGGTTTGGATCCTTTTTGCAGATGAGCTAATAGATGACTAGTGAAGGGAAATGAATGGAGAGGGAAGGGGATGTTCGTTTACCCTTTTTTGTGGTGAAACACAGTTCATACTTTTTCCCGGGGGAAATACTCCTTTTTTTAGACGACGGTTTGGCTTTTATTAAATTTGAAACAGTATGTCGCCTTGAATGGAGCTGCCGCGCGGATGCGAGATACAAAGCAACCTGTTGGGACCAGAACAAGATAACGCATGTTTCGCTTCGGGGCGTAGTTTTAAACAGCGATTAGTGAAAGTATGCTAACAGCATTGACGAGAACAAATATTTACCTTGATTTTTGGAGAGTTTTTTATTGTGAGCATGCGTTTTACGATACCACGATGGACTGGAAAGGGTTGGCTATGAGGTTTTTCCAAGAAGTTACAGTTTACTTGAGATGCCTACAGAATATCTTCTCTAATACGATAACGATCGAATTCCTCGAGCAAACGCTTTATTAATGTTTTCGGTTTTATTACCTTTGCCCTGATTCCTATCGTGTTTCCTTCCAGATGCAAATGAACGAAATGTGTTTGGCCTCCAGTTATGAAGAATATCTCACACAAGCGATCCACCGGAAATCTCTCTCGCCAGAAGCATAAGCAGGATGGAGCGCGCTGTCTTAGAAACGTTTAGTGCCAGTTAAACTGGTTAAACCGTTCCGCCATTCCGTTTCAATGTTTTGCATCACCGTCCGTCATCTTCCCACTAGCAATGAGCAACGAAAGGAAAACTAACGCCACCCAAGAAGCATAAAGGCAATAAAGGCCGACCAAGAAGAATATTTATTTGGCGCCCGACCCAACAGATACGCTGACTGGCTGAGACACTTTACAACAATTGCGTTTTCCTACGACTTTGCGGGGAAAATTTATTGCACCTCCCATGTGAAGCACCCGAGCCGAGCGTTGTTGACAGCCCCACTGGACAGACACTAGTGCTGACAGCACGACACGAGCGATCGTGCGCCTCCGGCCAGTAGTATCAGCACCCTGGTTCCATTGCAAAGTGTGTCTCTCTAATTAAAAAACATTGTACTCCTATCGTACCTTTTCGTGTACATCCGACCATGCTGGACAACGGCTTCCCGCGGCCGTCACCGAGAGACGGCGAAAAGTCGATCCTAAAAACGCACAACACAGACCTCACGTTGAGTAATAGCCCACGTTCGACAGCTAAACCCAAACCCGAACCAATCCACCAACTACTGCTACAAACACCTAGTTTCTGTGTCTCGGTTTCTGTTTTTATTTCATGGGATGTTATTGGGAGCAACAACAGTGGTGAGAAAATTACCAAACGCAGTTTCCGTTTTCCATCGCGCGGAGTGGAGAGCCCTTGCTTTGATTTTTGTTTGGCAACTGGCTGGTCGGCAGGCGACTGGCCCTATCTACCTGCCCATCCGCCCATCCGTCCGCTGGTCATTGTTGCTGACCGCAAACGTACAATTTCTTGACACACGGGCGGTTCGGTTTTCCGCTTTGCTTTTCTCTCTTTCGATGTTGCCCTTTTTTGCACTTTCCCACCAAGCGGTGGAACGATGGGACACAACACGCACGCTAAAGGGATGGCTATTTTCGAGGTAGAGGTTCCAGCTCCCAGGAAGCTAAGGTTGCGCTTCGTATTCATCTCTGTCGCACAGACCACAGTTCTGGGAAGTAGAATTCATTTGCGCATGTTCGAGACGGGACGCTTCAAAGCGGGAAGCGAGATGACCACGACCGACAAATAGCGGATGTTGTTTTAAGTGTTATGGCTCCCGAGTAGAGTTGGAAAATCGGAAAATTAACGCGTGCTAAAAGCCGCGTAAATCGAGAAAGAAAGAAACGATTCGGTAGGGGTTTCATTGCAAACAAACAAATGATTTTATAATAAAAGCTTCTTTACACTTTCTTTACCCTTAATTGTCATGGTTTAAAAGGTTTCATTATATAAATAAAAAACATCCCAACGAAAGCTACAAACTTTAACAACTGTTCTTGAAGAAAGGTATTGGCCTCCCTTCCGACGCAGTTAATGACGGGAGAGTGAGCTGGTGCACTTTGCAACAATTGGCACATTCCACAGAGACCCTCAAGCAAGACCAACACTCCCCTGGAATGCACTCCACAACATCCTTTACCGAGTGGGCCTGCCTGCCTGCGCTCGTTTGTTCTTTGACGGCTCGAAAACGCTTCTCATGACGCCGCCGACGCCGCAGTCTCTAGATGCGCGAGCGCACCCATTCGTGCTCTTTTCTGCATCGCGTTCTGCTCTGGTTTTTCTTTTCTTGAAACATCAACGCTCCGCGCTGTCAAGTCCTCCCAGCGTCAGAGTCCAGTCAACCGGAGCAGAGTAAAGAATGCGCGTCCGTTTATCGGACAATTTGGAGCTCTGCGTTTTCCGTTATAAATTGCACCGTCGATCTACTTCAACCCACCGCCAGCCCCGAATCGAATCCTGCCCCTTCTTGCCGTCGTATGCAGGCGCACAAGCGAAATGTTGGACCATAACGATTTGCTTGTATGTTTCTGATGGATCACCGCAAAAAGGAGCGTGGCCCAACGGGAGAAGGAAGTTTTAAAGAATCGCAAGACGAATGTAACGCATCAACGCATCGACATGGTTAAGCATGAAACGCCACTCTCACGGTGAATGTTTCATCACGTACTTTCATCTGCTTCTGCTGACCTTCCTAGCTCTCTACAAGCCACCACCAGCAACGACCCCATGGCACTCCTAATGGGTTGCAGTGATGCGCGATGGTTTGGCCTGTTTCTTCGTTTCCGCCCTCTGTCCAGAGCTCCCCTGAACTCCTCCGAGGGCAAGTAAAATAATAATTGTAATAGCTTTGACCTGAGAGTGTGAGTCGTTCGAAAAACGGGGTTCCAGACTAGACAGGCGTAACTGGTAGGCTGGCCTTCATCAACTGGATTCTTTTGTTCCGCAAATCAACGAATCATTTCACGGACACATCACCCTCAAAAAACCCATACCTTTGCTTCGTCCTTCTACATGGACAACAACAAAAATCATAATTGCTTTGATTTACTTGATAATTTTCCCTCTTCTTACTGAAAATAAACTGCACCAATAATCGTCCACTCTTGCCATGGTACACGGCCAAACAAAACGAGTTAAAATAAAACCTAATTGTCCAAAGTCCACCCGGTCAAACTTGCTGACAACTTGCTGGAATGTCTAGAAGATCTCAACCGACCCGATTGAGAGTTCCCGATTCGCATCGCCGATTTGTCGTCGTCGTTGCCCTCCCTTCCCCCCTATAAGTCAGCCGAATTAAGACGATTCCTGCACGTCTCCACGTTCTTCTCAGCGTCTTGCTCCCGCTGGTTGAATGAAGATTAACGTGTCGTACAAATGAATGCTGATGCTGCGTGTCGAATGCCTGTCGCTGGGACTTTCGGGAGTTTTTTTTCCTCCCTGTTCCGAGTTAACGTATTTTCAGCCCGTTGGAACTCTGTGCGTTTGCGTGCTTTTTGCAGCTGTGGGAATGAAAGCTGTAGCAAGCTCCCCAAAAGTCGACGGGACAACTGGATGGAAGGAATAATTCGATCGTTTAATTATTTCTCCATCACTCCGCACATGGCCGAGATCCCTTTCAAGCCTCGCCGCCGTTCCAGACCGCTTCGTCGTTCATCCGTAAATGATTGTTGCAGCGAGGAAAATTGTGCGTCTTTAATTCGTCATGACGGCCACATTCGAAGCAAGTCGTGCCCCGTACAAGAAGTCGTGCGGTGGCGGGCCCTCGGAACTGGAAAAAAAACTCGATTTTCATGCACGACTGCTGCTCCACGAGAAGTTCTTCCCAACAAGCGTGTATGTCCCACACTAGCTTCCGTTCTTATTCTTGCCTCCTGCTTCCCGAAGGGCACTTACCGTACACTATCTACCACCATTTTGGAGGACTCAGTGCAGGGAAACGAAAACGACGAAAATTATCATTCATCATAGCACCATTTCTGCGGGTGGGGAGCGTAAAAATTTACAAAAAAAAAAGCCGAACACGAGTCGAGAAGATCATCACTAGAATCTTGCTAAAATGCCAGTCAAACCGCAGCATCATTTACCACAGCAAAAGACAGTTATTATGGTAGGCTCTCGCTCGCTCCTCCAACGCGTGTACTTTTGGGAGTTGCTGCAAGAAGCGGCTTGTTCTTGAAGGTGTGCATATGACCCTGTACATTGGAACGTGATTCCCGAGTCCGTTCCCTGCTCCGAGAATGACTACTTTCCGGAGCCCAGTCCAGAATAATAATCACGAGTAATAGCAGCAAGCGTCAATCACGGCATAATTCGGGCTCGATGATGCGCAAACTCGAGGAACTCCTCGGGCTGTCTGACCTGCTGAGGTAAGTCGCCGTCGCAGCGCGCGCGCGAGCAGCATAAATTGATGCCTATCGACATCGGCTAGGCTACCACACCCAACCAGTTCCTCCCTTCGCGATCGTGTTCATAAATCTATCTATTAAAGTCGATGGCGTGGTAAACGCACCGAGACAAAGCGATCCTAATAGAGACAGCACAAGAAGCAGTTAACCGTTCGTAGCCCCGTGTGGCGCTGGAAGAAAGCTGAGGTAATGTTCAGCTGCCGACTACACGTTCTACTTGACCTTTTCCCGCTGGCTGGCGCACTGAGTGGTTGGTGCACCGGCTTGATGGTCTATTTAGCAGGGAGGATGAGGCATGAGCATTCTCCAAAGAAAAAGCAATTTGTTCAATGAGCTTCTTCCGCCCAATTGTAGCCTAATTTTTGGTACCTCATTTTTCTTGTTAAAAAGAGAAGCGACCCGGGAATGCGTCCCAGTGTAGGTTTTAGGTGCTGGTTGTGGCAGTTGAATTTTCACACCTTTTGTAGAGATGGATTGCGTGGACAAGATTATTTCCCACGTAATAAAGCCGGCTTTACGTAAATACCATTTTTAGTGATGGAATGCTCTTCCCTTTCTTAATGATTAAGACGAATTGGGATTTGAAAGGAGGTTATTGTTTATTCCACTTTTACGGGGAAGTGAGATAGAGCTGACGACGCTACGAAAGACCCAGAAAGACAAGGCAGGTGTTAAAAAGCTCCCTTCGAATAGAGCTTGATTAGCATCGGATGTCAAAGTGTTTTTAATCAGAAATGTACACAACCTACCTCTATTTCATGGATTTTATAACCATTGCAACGGCAATAGATATCTAATTACCATAGCTAGTCTAATTATTGTTAACCAGAAATCGTCGCTACGGGACGACAAATCGGGATTTTCCTTGAGAAAAGTGGGTTTAATATTCATTGACGAATTTTCCCTCAGCACATCGTGTTAACTTTAGGTTGTAGGTTAATGAGTTTTCCAGTCAATAAAGAATCGTACATCCAGATACTAGCGTCAAGTCTTCCCACGTTGTCCCACGCACACTGGTACAAAGAATTATGAGTTTTCAAAACCTTACCTCTCCTGCCGATGAGTTGTGCGTGTATGTCTTTGCCTTCCTCTGAGAACCACCACGATCGCACGTGATCGTAACGCTAAACACTAATTACCCTACCGCACAATAGTCGTCATTCCGGTGGATAAATTGAATCATTAGCGTGTGGCATTAATGTGTGGCATCTCGCCGTGTGGTGAAGGAAACTACACACATCTTCAGCGCCACGCTGGTCCGCGCGACAGAGGCGGAAAACGGAACGGACCGCTTTCGTCTTGCTTCGCGCGGCGCCTAGGCGCGCGTTATTAATTGTCTGTTCGCCGTTGTTTATCGTTTATCAGGCTCATTTCGGAGGCACCCCCCTGCCGTGGTCACGGTCGATTGAAACCTGTCTTTTTGGGGAGGATACCTTCTTTCGTGTACCGGTTGCTGCTGCTGCTGCTGCTTCGCGATTAGCTTCCCAAAGGAAAGGGCCACGGCCGAAAATCACAGGGTTCGATGAGTTACAACAAGCGAATGTACACACATTTATGGGAAGCATACATTAAGCTCCCGTGAAGATACGTTTCGGTGGTCCATTTCTATCGCCGCGTTCTTCCGGCGATACGGGTTTGAGGTAGATTCTTAATAACACAACGGAGAGAACGAATCAAAGATTCCATTCCATCGACCGCCTCACGGGAACGCCTTCCTCACAGCTTCGGGGCGCTTAACGTCCTGGGTGGTTTTGTCACCGAATGTCTCAAATTAGTTCGACCTTTTTCTTCTCTTCCTTCTTCTTCGTCTCCTTATTCATGCATTCCATATTTTTTAATTTTTGGTGAACGATTTCATGTTCGAACATTCCATGCTGCCGATGAAATTCGATCACCCTTCGGGATCGGTCTCGGTTTTGAGATGCTGCTTTTTACGATCAGCTTGACAGTGGAAGAAATATTCACCCCAGGAGGATCACTATTAAGACGGATAAGCAGCCGCTGCAGCAGGTCAACAGGAATCGACTGCGGTTTTTCGATAATTATTTTATGTGGAAATATTATGAACTTTCTCGAGCACGAGATTGTGCTTCGGCCGGTAACGAATCATCGACCTTTAATGGGTCTTTAAATATTGATCCAACCTGTTGAGCTGGAATGAAACGGAGGCACAGCGTCGATTGGAAGAGATTTAATATTTTATGTTTTTTCGGTAAAACCTATTTCGTAGACTTGAGCTTTATTTATGGATGGTTTTTGGAAGGATAAACAGACCAGAGGTATGGGAAAATGAAATCAATATTCATCTCCCCAAAAAAAACCCGTATCTAATCCATTCCAAAGCGGCAGCTTATCAAGCAATAAATTTATCTTTTTAATGCCAAAATAGTGTGCCTGAACGGTTTCCAAGCAAAAACCGCCGCAGCGAGTACAAACGACCAACGCCATCTGTCGCAAGCTTGTTGCAAACGAAAAGTCCCGCATGCAAAACCTGCTCCACGCTCATTATTCCAATTCTCTGGGGCTCATTATCGCAACATAAAGCGCAAAATGATCGACGGTGTCGAATGGTTGTCCACCGTTTTTCGGTTTTTTCTTCTTTTAAGTGCATACCCATAAAACTTCAAGGTTCCACTCGCACACGTCTACAACTCCCTTGCCACACGGTGGGTCAAAGCGAAGGACGGTTTTTGTCTCCAGTCGGATCGTCGAGTCTCTACACTTTAGTTACAAGAGGAAACAAAAACAATGGTCCAAGCGATACTTATGTTTTCGCTCAAGCCCGTCTCTCAGGCGCTGGGGCTTGACCGGCTTGACCGCCAATTGCGCGTACTGGTGTAACATTTTATCTAAATCCCCCAGCACTGCACAAACCGTTCGCGTGAAGTGTCCTGCTTCATGTGCGAGAGTGCGAACTGCACGGTCTCCACCATCCGATGCTCATCAACGCACGCAAAGGAATTCCGCATCATTATTGCTCCATCGCAAAAGGAAACTGGACTAGTCGTGCACTTTTCCGCTGGTTGGTCTACGACTTGCAAGTTGTAATGCACTTGTTGCAACTCACGAAATGAAGCATCGTTAACATTATTCTTTCTTTACAAACAAAAAAACTTGTCAGGCAATTGGAAAAAGTGAAGTTGGCTTACCTTTTTTATTGCTACTAGTCCTTCTCCTTGTGCGATGTCTTGACTCGTCGGGCAGGTCACAGGATCCGCTCCAAGATCCTTCACGCGCTGTCTCCTCAACAACCTTCCAGCTTCCCGTGCTCACACATACATACACACACGAACACAATCTATTCGGCTGATTTACACTTTGGAATAAGTGTGATCTTTTTCCACTTCCTTTTTAACCTTCTGCTTCTCCGCCACCAACAAACGGCGAGAAACGCACTAGGAAACAGGCCCTGAAGCACCAACTACACATTTGCTGCAACTCATCACTCTTTGAAGATGCACACGTACGCTCACACACACACACACACACACACACAAACATATACACTACACACCTTCCTCTTCAGACGCTGCTCCGTGCACTTCTAATCATTTGTAACGCCGGCCGGTGGCATCCGATCACTGCAACACTTCTTGTTTGCTTCTCGTACACTGCCTGCTCTCCTTTCGACACTGCAACTGCAGCGAACGACCGACACAACCAATTGGAAACCTTCCGTTTTCTGCACCGCCCTTTTCGAGCTGCACTTCCACCAAACCCACCGAGAAGGGTCACCGAACTTGCGCGATCGCGATGCTGGCACGATCCTTTCCCGCTTTTCGTGATCGACGACCCAGAGCAAGGTTTGATCGAGAATTTATTGCTTCTCCAGCGGCAGCATGATGTCGTTTCCTGTATCGAGGGAGGGGGAGGGCGAGAGAAGAAATTGGAAATTAAATACAAACATACACAGTTCGTGCGGTTTGTTTAGAACGTCTCACGAGCACACCGCGCGCTTCACTTTCATTTCGTTTGCACCCTCGCAGCAAGTGCATTTCAGATACATTTTCTAGCCCTTTTCCAACCCCGACTTTGACTTTCTCTGCTTCAACGAGCCAGCATGATAGCGTTTTTGTAACGTTTTTCCTTCTCTTGCATCGAGACACGTGCACTTTTCAGCTCGTTTTCGTATTTATCCCGCCTGCCTCTAAGTGAACCGTTTTACCGTCTGCCTTCGATCACATCCCAAGCGCGCACGTCTTTCAGACGGCCGATGATGGATGACCAAATGGAAACTCGACGATTGACGAACGTCGCTGTGTAATTACCACATGTGTCGGGAAGGTACAGCCCCGACCGACGCATCGAACACGCGTGCGTATAACAACGATTACGATGATAGAGCAATTTCTGCGCATTGTCCATTTTCGGAAGGCGGAAGTCTGTATAATGACGCTCATTGTTTTTTTTTTCTTCCTCATCTCCGTCGCGCTTTCATTTATGATCATTTTCACACATTTTCTTCGTGCAAAAATAAATAGCAAAAACCAACACACGCGTCATTTGTATAATGAAACGTTCAAGACAATGAAAGGAAAGGAACTGCTTTCCTTGTTCTCATCGCCCTTCTCTCTGTTTGCTTGACACGCAACGCGCATCGAACAAAGTCTGTTGACAATTCCAGTCCAAAGATAGGCCGAAAATAAGCATGCTCCCCTGCAACATTTTGCTGTGACATTTTAAGCCGCTTGCGCTGGGGACACCAAACATTTCATAAGCGCATGGATCGTGACCTGCCCACGAAACGCCGATCGATGCGATGCTGCCGCTGATTAATCGATTCTCTCTCTCTCTTTCTCTCTCTCTCTCTCTCTCTCTCTCTTTCTCTCTCACTCTCTCTCTCTCTCACTCTCTATCTCTCCCTCTCTTTCCCTTGATCAGAAGGCAGAGAATGGAGGAGAGAACTGGCCCGAAGGACGACGAAAAAACTTGTTCGCCGGGTACCAACACACCAGACTTGCAGACCTAACTTTTACGTGCAAAGACGAGAGTAACCACACAACGGCACGAAGGACGAAACAGACAACGGGCAGGTGCAGGGACTGGGTGATTCGTTGCGGTTCCGCTGCCTTCGTTGCAGCTGGATGAGACAGGCGGAGAGCGGGGTAAAGTGTCCCGAGGACCGAGGAATCTTTCGATCGGATGAAAGATCGAATTTTCCACCGCCATTCGAGTCGGTACCGAGGCAAAACGTCCAGGCGAAAACAGTGTGGCCGCTTCCGAGACAGACACCAGCAACTATAATAAATAAAATCCCACCCCAACTCTCTCTCTCTCTCTCTCTCTCTCTCTCTTACTCTTTCTTTCTCTCTTCTCTCTACCTGTCTCACTTGCTCGACCGACTTTACAAATCAATCCATCAAACGTAACTGAAAGCCAGCATTGCTGCCGCTGCTCACCTTCCGTTTTTCTTTTTTTGTATCGGTTTTGTTTCAATAAAATTCATCAATATATTGCCTGTTCCCTTGCTTCTTTGGCCTCCCGTGCCTGTGTATGAGTGTTCCATCATCACGTCTCGAGGGATGAATTTTTTCATGCTCACTGCAAAAGAGAAGGATGGAAAAGGGGATGCAGTCACCGGCGGGGTTTTGCTTTCTGCCCGTTTGCCAGCTTTTTATCGTACTTTATTGTGGCTTTTAATTCATGACTGATCATCATCGGCTGATGGTGAACGTGCGGAACCGTTGAAACTGAACGGTCGATCGGGGCCGTTGATACGTCAAAATTCAAACTCTTCTCTTTGCCCAACGGGTGGAGTGGTTAACAATGTGCTTGAACTAAAGATAAAACAAAACTCAAATTTTGTAAACACAATTGAGATCAATAGACACAACTTGCCTGGGCCAACAGTTGTTGTCTCAAACTCGCGTCCTGCGTTCGATCTGCTACTCCACACTTAACGCAGCAAAAGGGCATCCAGTTGAGCAACTCGGAAAGTCTTCGTAAAAGATTGTGACACCCCAAGGCACCACTGGCGTAGACTTGCCAACTAAAAAGATCATGTTCTTATCTGCCGATGCCGTTTCAACGGCTAGATACCGACGAGTTGACCACCTTTTCGCTTTGCCAACGAAACACGATCCAATGGGTTAGTAGCAGTGGCGGCGGCGACGGTGGTAGTCCGTTAGCAAGGTGGTTCTGCTGGTTTTGTTTGCCAACGCTGTGTTCTATGTAGCTTCGGAGTGGGACACTGCAGCATGCCCATTACCTCCCACGTGGGGCTAGAGCACAGTGTACCCAACTGTAACGACTTTTTGTGGAGTGAAGCAGCAATCAGCAGGGACACCAGCAGTGCCGTGCCGTCTCGAGTGAGTCCAAGATGCAATATGAGTATCCCTCCCGCTGATTTCTGCAGTTGAGACCCTTTGGCGGGGTGAATGTTGCCACCATCATTCGAATCACCCCGTGACATACCTTTGCTGTGATTGATTTTTAGTTCATTTCGTACGATAAAACAAATATCTCCAATGTATGGTTATTAACGGACAAAATATATATCAGTCACCGTTACTAGGCACCGCTCGGTCGCCCCGAGGCGGCAACAAGCAGGGAAGCAAAACATTAGGACAAAAGGTACACTGCCTCCTTATGCACCGGAGAACGAGGTAAGGGTAGTAAACCGAAACGGGAACAGATATGCAAGGGAAAGAGAGAGAGAGAGAGAGAGAGAGAGAGAGAGAGGGGGGGGAGAGAGATAGAGAAAAAAATACGGTGGATGAAATAATACTCGAGCATGACCGGCTCCGGTTTTGCGGTTTCCTTCTTTTCCTACGCTCCAGACACAACCAGCGCACAGGATGAGAGATGATGGAGCGCATCGAACCACTTCCACACCCCAACTTTTGCCGCCCCGTGTGCAAGATCGCGTTTCATCGTCGCCCGAACTCTAGCCGCAGCAACATCAGGGGGTGAGTGAGAGATCGAGACGATGCGCAAAAACCGGCACACGCGCACTCCAGCAGCCCGAGAACGGTGCTGTTCGAAGTAGGAACAGCCACCTCTGCCTGTGTGTGAGTGTGCATGGTTAACCCTTTGACCACTACAGCATCTCTTTATCTTACGGGCTGTCGGTGTGAGGGTTTCGCTGTGTGCGTCACGGATTCCGCTGGAGAGGGAAATTCCTTCTAAATAAATCATGTTTGTATTGAGTACCGTATGTTGACTTTACGGACTATAATTAGATTATTATAACCCGAGCGCCAATTGTGGCCGTCCGTTGTTCGCCTTCTTTCGCCTTTCCGACCGTGTGGAAGTTCCATCGGACTTAAGCGTGGCACGATCTTCCCCAAGCTGCCCAGAAAACGTCGTAACCGAAACACGAAACATTCGAACCGGGTTCAACGGGAGGAAGAGGGAGTGAAAGAAATTTATTCGTACGCGGGTGGCGCACGCCTTCGTCGGAGAAGTTCGGAGTCAGAGGACAGGGAGGAGGGCGAGGTTTGCAGGAATTAAGTACAAACTTCTTCGGTCCGCGGAGCCAGCGGAGCATTGCGTCCGTCGGGATTGTGTGCTCTGCTCCGCTTGGAACAGCTTTTCGCGTACACGTGCAACGGAGGAGAGGTTGTTCACTGATCGGTGAACTTTCCGTTCGGTTTTGGAATAATTTACGGTTTCAGTTCGAATCAGCAGAGTTTGTTCGAGGCTTTTTCCGTGATTCTTTTCACCGATAACTTCACCGGCATTCCCGCCGTTGGGTTTGATACACCATCCCGGTTCACCCGGTTTTTCAGCTCGATGAGCACGACCGCCACATGTCTCAATCAATGAAGCCTCAGCGGAGTAATTACTCTGCATCTATTTCTGCTCCGTTTGATGGAAACGGTTTTTTCTGTGATTTGGATTCCTTCTTACATGCACCACCCCCGAAGTGACCCCTTAATAGGTGTGCGTGAGTGTGGTTTGTTCAATATTCATCACCAAAGGTCCATCACCTTTTGTCTTTTATTTTTGCAAACCGAAAAAAGAAGCCAAAGCAAACAATTGACCCCCAGTGCGTACTTTCTCGCTTAACCGCCCGTTGAAGTCATTCGCTCCATGTCGATTCTCCTGGGGACGGCTTTTTCTCCTCCACAATACACATTATTCGATCGGTGACTTTCTCTGCATGTTGTGCGCTTTCGTGCCATATTTGCTGTCGATTGCATTTACTTTCCTTTTCCGATTCCGGCACAGAGCGTCCTCTAAGGCCTGCTCCTCGACACTGGCATCAAACCTTCCTCTTCTTTCGGGTGGTAAAAATAAGGGGAGGAACAAGTCGCGATATCCATCGTCACATTTCTATTGCCATTTTCAATCACAATCGATCTCCCGCTTCTCCTTCTCCAGTCTGATGTTAGGCATCTCCCACGGTTTTGTGTTTTATTGCAGCCAGCGAGTAGTATTGTTCGCCTTTGGCGTCAACACAAGCAGTGAAGGAGGAGCCGGAGAAGGCAATGGAACTGGGTGCTGAAGTGATTTACTTTTCCTTGCCTCTTTCATACTCCACCATACATCACAACACGCCTTGGGTATTGTGTGCTTTGTCGATCTGAGTGCGTTCGGTTCAACTTGAAAGCAACTGACAGGAGGCGGGAGCGAATTCGAGATTGACGAAAATTGCTCCGAAACCAATCGATTTCCAATCGACTCCTCCTTGCCACAAACACACACACACACACACACGTATACGCACTTCCCTCTGATGGATATTCAATTCAGATAATGATGCTCCTCTGGCTCATCGTAACTCCCCCGCATAGTACAGTAGAATAGTGTACAGAAACTGGCCAACCAACAGTAGGAATAAAAAAATACACACAAATAAAACAAAGTATACGCTGGAAGCAACAATTTATCGAGATTCGGGGGTGAAAAACTCCACATTTGACGCCGCAGCAGCACCCGACACCGATGATGATGAGCATCATGATGCTGCTCTGTTGCCGAAGATGATGATGGTGATGATGATGAGTTGCTAGTAATTGACCAACAATCACCACATTACGGCGGAAGGCTTCGCCGACTGCCATTAAAGAAAAGAAAAATGATGCGCTCCTCCAGCATCCCACCATCCTCTTCACACATACGCACACCGACGCACACACTTGTTTGAACTGTTTCATCTTCAACGCACACGCACGCTTACGCACATACACACAGGAGATCACAATGCTCCGGCACCAGTAGGATGGGGGTGAAGGAGTCGCAGCCTCTTAAAAGGCGCGCAACAAAACTAAGCAATGCCCATGCGCGCCATTTTACAATCATAATCCATCGATCACAGCACGTAGAGCATTGGCAATAAGAAGCAGAAGACGATGGTAGCAATAATGATAGCATTGAAGGATTCATTTTCATGATCCATCTTCTGCACACTGATAAGAAATCAAAAGATTCCGCACTTTGCTCTGCGCCGAATTTCTGCTGTTTCTTTACTTTTCAAACACACACACACACATATGAAGTTGCTTTCGATTTCTGACGAACAAACTAGAGCTTAGAGTTTGATGTCTGGCGAGAGACATGATTTCACCTCCACAACAGACTGCTTGGATTCCTTTTTCGAACACCTCAGCAATTTCGTGATTTTCGTTGACAACATGTTGCGTTACACAGCTACTCCCTGTTTCGCTCGGGACCTTTGCTGGCGTGCGTAATACGGGGCTCCACATATAAACTAACGTACACACACGCACACACGCACATATACAAACGAGCACACTCATACAGGGTCTACACGTGAGGGTGCCACTAGAAATGACTCGTAAGGCGCAATGAGCTCAGAGAATGTGCTTTTTTACTTCTGTTTTGCACTCGCCATGGGCCACGGGCGCAGCAAACTTGCTCTGCGAGAAGGACAACCACCACCATCGTCTCCTACACCCTGGACCAAAGAAAGGGTGGGAGGTGAAAGGAGGGAAGCTGCATCATGTTGAAAACTGGACACACGAGAGCAAAACTGGATATTGTACTGTACACGGACGATGAAGTAATGCACAGACACACACGGCGACGCACACAAACACAAGGGGTGGTAATGTTGCTCATTTCATTAGCAGCCAAATTAAAGCAAAACACTTCTCTCGACACACATATTACGCTTCGCCAAGGGTGCAGGGAGGAAGAGGCGAATGTGTGTGCGCACTAGAAGACCGCGGGGAGTTGACCGTACAAGGACGGATACGCGAGCCGAAGAATAGATCTCGCACCCCTGGCTTGCTCCACGACACGCAAATGTCACCGATGTGGTTCAGCGAATGGGATCCACGAAAGCGCGCATTCCCGTCGCACTCCACCTGGGACCGGAAGCTGTTAGAGATGTTGATTTTTTAAACTCCCATCGTCCGTAGAACGACCTTTCCTGTGTTTGCCTTTGTGCCCTGGACCTGGTTCGAACAGAAATCGAGCACAATCGATCGCATCGACACTTGACCAAATCAGGTTTCCGAACAGGCAGGAGGGGGAATAAAACAAACGGAAAAGCAGCAGCAAAAACGGACGAATGTGTGCAAATAGATACAGTGCGGTGTTTTCGAAGTGGAAGGAAAAAATAACACCCAAACGAACGAACGATGAACGGCTGGCTAAACGACAGTCGCGTCTTCGCTAAAGGGTCAGCAACATCACTGGGTTCCGTTTTTTTTTTTCTTCTTTCTTTACAGAAGTCACCACCACGAGCGCCAGGTGATTGTATTAACAAAAAAAGATAGCAAACGCGTTACGAGATCAACAGTTGAGGAAAAAGGGCTACACATACACTGGCTGCCGTCATCGAGACGGGACAGGATCAGCTTGTGAGTCATTCAGGCACAGGTTGCGCGAACTATCACGTGGACCCTTCTTGACCGCGCAGGTGACATTGCGACACAAGTCTCGAAGCGCTTTCTTTAGCAACACACACCACTAATCCACGTACCGGTTAAATCAACTTCGCATTCACCGACGTTTCGCTCACTGCTCACTGATGTTTCGATTGTTTTGAAATGAGGGTTTGTGCGTTTACGCAAATGCAGAACAGCAGAACCTCCCGGTTTCGATGCTCGCTTCGAGAAGCGAAAGAGAGAACTGAGTTTCATGTTGAGAGACTTCGGGCGCTAAGGTTGAAGCGTTTCCGATGCTTGGCAGGGGAGTTCGGGTGGAATTAAACACGTGTTTTAATTTAAAATTTTAAGCGTACGGTTCAATTAAAAACGAAACCAATAATTTGAGCACTTTCTAAGCCAAAACGAATGTGAAGAGTATGTTTTTTTTAAACTCAGTAATTAAGCTTAACATTTTTGATCTCTTGGAAGGGTCAGATTCTGACAACCCCTGTAGCTGTTTACACTCACACAAACACAAAAAATAAGGGTGAAACTGAAGGTGTATGAAAGAGGCATAGGAAAGATTTTAAGCATTTGCTGTGTTTCGATGATACATCGAATATTCTAAAGGCATTAAAAATGCTTTCAGATAATTTGCTTTTACAGTTTAGAAGAATATATAAATGCATAATTTTCACCCCTTTTAATGGTAGCGTCGATGCGTATCCGTTACACGTTACAGTTTGCGTTACTGAACGGTTATGTGATTTAAATATCGATGTTAGCGCCATCTAATTGTCAGGTTATGTACTAATTAAGAGAACCAATGCTTGCGGAAATTAGGGGTTGCTTTCAAACAATCAAACAGGGCGGTTCAGCTGCCAACCTGGGCAATTGTGTTGGCCTCTTACAAGGCAGGACAAGGTGGATGGTACAATGAAGGAAGCAGGAAATGTGAGGATGGTTAAGATGAATCAGTTACTGAATACATATGTTGGACCAGAATAAGTTCAGTTAACAAAATGATAACTGGAGCAAGTAACCAGCAAACAGAAGTTTAGGATCTGAAATTGATGACTCCTTTGAATTGCTTCGCTTTGCACATTATCCGAAGCTAACAATGAAAATAAGCAACCAATCATAAGTTCATATGTATTTATGTTGCTGCATTCTGACGCATTTCGTTACATTTACACCCTGATAATCGGCCTGAAGCTGACGCACAACAAATTCATTAAGGGTCCATAAAAATCAAATGTTTTCGGATTGCTTCTCTTTTTTTTTAGCGAAACCCAGAGCATACGAATCCATAGATGCAACTGCACTGCACCCACTGCAACCGATCGCACCGAATGTAGCCACACCGTGCGAGGCTGCTATTTGTTTACAATCGTTCTCTGCACTCTGGCACGAATTCGCGACCTCCATCCATTCGATTCTCCTTCTTCGATTCGTGAACGGTCGTACATGTGGGGATGAGCTGTACCAACAACAAGCAGGAGGACGAGAAGCAGGGGACGATGTTGTAACGAACGATCATATTTTTGTAAATACCATAACATTGGGCTAGCAAGATTACCTCCGGTCGAAGGATCGTTCAGTCTCAGTTTACTTCGCCTGTTCAGCACAGGTGCATTTTGCAGGCTGAACCGGACACCGAAGCCTGGTGATCTTTTCACGAACCGTTTTCAGGATCAAACGATTTAGAGCTTGATCGATCTTCGGTCCTTTCGATCGATCGATCGATGCACTTCATCGATAATAGTGCTAATAGGTTATCGCCGGTGAGTGTCGAAACACGGGACAAAGTGAGAGAGGAAAATCATAACTTTTATCCATACGCTTGTCTACGAGGAAATGTGAACGCAGGATTTATTAACCCCAACAACATCCGATCGATTGCGTGTAGTTAGATCGACTCGAAATAGTTTTACTTCAGATTGCCCTGTTGAGTGTCCATCTGTCCGTCTGTCTGTCCGTACCTACAGGGGCTGTATTATCAGCGGACTGTCGTGTCTATAGCGACCGGTGCTACTGTCTTTCTGTGACCGTTTCTGATCATTCCCTGTTCGAACAGTGTGCAGCGGTGTGTATGCGTGAGCGTTTCGTTCTTTTGTGCGGGTGATCGATAGTGTTAGTCGCTTAGCTCGGACCTCCTCTGCTAGTTGCCGTCCGGTGAAAGCAGAACGTTATCATTCCGACCGCTTCCATCTCGGCAGTCGCTTCCCGGGGGAAGTTGAGTGAAGCTGTGTGAAGGTACCAAAACCAAAGGTAAGACATACACTGCGATCATCATCGTGCGCCAGCGTTCCGTGCGTCGTGTGTTTGTGCCGACGTTTTTTTTTTAATTTAATTTTCCTTTTTGAACGGTGCGATAATCTCTGAACTCTCGCTCGCCCAACCTGCATGCGGTCTTTGATAGTGGTCAGGAATGCATTTGCCTTCGCGAAACGATTGCACAGTCTGTTCGTAAAAAGACGAAACAAATCATTTCTTCTGTTGTAAAAAAAAGTATAAACTAATGACCCTCGGTAGCGATTAGGTCACATTTAGCGATGGATTATTATTTTTTAACTGCCTAGCCAATTTGTACGACAAAGATTAGGAGCCATTCTGTACCATCTACCTGGGCTTCGTTTTAGTGGTGGTGTGTCTCCTCCATCCGCTTTACAAGTGGCAGTCGAAAGTAGTAGTGGTAGTGAGAGCTTTCATCAGCAACATACTATTAGACACTAGATTACGGTAATGGCGCTCTCCTCCGCACACACAAACACACGTCCTGGGCTGCTTGCTACCAACGCTCGGGAGAACTCTAACCTCACTTATCATCTTAAATCCTCCACCGCAGATTCGATCGATACGATCAAAGGGCAGCACAAGCAGCCGCCACCGCTCGATTGTACCTTTGGAGCTGACCACTGAGTCAGGGTGTGACCAGCAGTCTTCGCAGCAGCAACAGCAACCATGGGAAAGACCGCGACGATCAATACAGTCGATGAACAGGTAAGGGGTAGGGGAAGATGTGAGAGTTTGTTCGCAGTTCCGCCGGTAGACATGTTTTGATTGGTTGTCCTGATAACACCCACTCCGACACCTCGTTTCCTATTTTTTTACGCTTCCTCGGCTTTTGTTTGCCGGTGCCACTTTGCTCGCATCCAGGAGATTGCCGAGGCACGCGGTACCACCCTCCCGGACATGCTGTACGATGTGGTGGCCCGTGCAGCGACCACATCCGTCGGACAGTTTGTGTACAAGCGTTTCGATAATTTGCTGTGGACGATGGAGAAAACGGCAAGATGGTCCCTACCGCAACCTGCTCCGGTGGGTGTCTACTCTTCCAAGACATCGGCAGCGGCCGATGACAGCGAAGACATTGGAAGTAACATTTCGAGTCCACCGTTGATAAGGCCGCTACCGTGGTTGCTCTTCCTGCCGGCGCTCATCGTACTGCGCATGGTGCGCAGTGCACTTTCGCTCGGTGCGCGCTTTATTGGCCGTGGTCCCGTGCTACCCTCGAGTATGGTGAGCTTTCTGCAAAACAAACGGCGAAAGCTGCGTGCGCTCAAGTACCGGGGACAGCGTTTGCAACGTATCGCAAAAATAGAGCAAGACGCGGACCCCAAACAGGCGACCTGGCTCCAACGGATCATTCTGCCGCTGCGAATGGTAATCTGCACGAGCCCGTACAGGACGATCGATGGAAACTCGGACGTCGCGCATGCCGTCGTATTCCGCAAGGACCGTCCGGCTTCCGCTGGGCAGAGGCGTCCCGAGTCCAAGAAGCGGAACCTCAACCAGCGCGAGGCAGAAAGTGAAGAAGACGAGGATGCTAGTGATGAAAACTCTTTCGAGGATGCGGGATGCAAGGAGCTGCTGGATAAGTACGCCAACGAGGAGGATTCAAGCTTTAATGTAAGTGTGCTACACAAGCCTTCTCAAGGCATTGGTATTGATCGCACCATATGGTTCATTCGCGCAGGTGGAAGATGCTTCATCAGCCAGTTCAGACAGTTCCCTTTCCGATGCGGATCCCTCACCCAAGAAGCCTACTCTGGAGACGTCGCAGTCCAAACAAAACGGAGGTCAACAACCACCAGCCAAACCGGACACACTGAAGCGTTCGTCCAGCGAAAACAAGAACGGTGTAGACTCGCATTCCTCTGCAGCTTCGAAGTCGGCGTCTGCTCCAAAAGCCATCAACGTTGGCAATCGATCCAAATCGGCCGCTGACTTGGGTAAGCTGCCAATACCTATTTACCAAGTATATGCATCTCATCTTTCTTCTCTTCGCTTTAGAAAATGGAAACACTCAGTCCTCAAACGCTGCTGCCGGACCGGATGGCAAAAACGCTTCGACCCCGAACAGTACCACCCCGTCCAAGAGCATCCCAAACCTCTCCAGCTCGCCAGAAAACAATGAGAACAAACCGATCAATCAGAACGTCCCGGGAGGTACGGCCGCATCCGTTGTTTCTGCCGCGTCTCAGATCAAATCGCCCTCGCCAACGGTCTTCAAATCATCGGCGGCCAAGCAGTCGCCAAACATGGGCGAAGTTCGCAGCAACTTTCAGCAGCAAAAGCAAACGAGTCATAAGCAGCTGCCAACGTCCGGACCGGCCACACAACAGCAACAATCCCAACAGGCCCCACAGCCACAGCAGCAACAACAGTACGTTAGTAATGGCGCGAAATCTCGCAACAAAAAGGGACCTACTCAGTCATTTGCTTAAGAAGTCAGGATAAAGCTTCCTTCCCGTTTACAGGCACATCCTATCTTCTTCTTCTTCGCCACCTTCCGCTTCCGCTGGTTCGCTAGTGGCGTTATGGCTTTGTAATGTGTAATTTGTTTTGTTTATGTTTCAATAATGTTTAAAATGGGTCTGTTTTCTTACTTTGAGCTTTTACCATAGTGTGTAAATCGCTGGTAGCGATCGTCGTAAATAAATTTTGCCCACGTGCGTCTTGTTTGATGTTCCACAAACGGCTTTTCATGACACTCTTTCTCTCACCAACGAGTCTCACCTAAATAAACCGGCCACACGAAACCAAGGCTTTGATAAGGCATGAAAAGTAAAGGTAAGAGACACTAGTTTGCGGGGGTCGTGTTCACAAAGAAACACAATTTCCCTAAGCGGTTGACAGTGCGAGCGAGTGAGTGACGTCCCCAATGCGCATGAAAACTAACAACCGGAGAAACCCGTTCCCATCGTGGCTGGGGACAAGCGTTCCGTGTACACCGATGAGCGCACAGTTCGTTTGTCAACTTCAACGCCACAACATTGTAGGGTAGTGCGGTTCTCGCGCGTGTCACGGGATGCATGCATCGGTGAATGCTGCTGCTCGGTTGCAGGTTGCAGTACATGTTCTTTTGCAGGTTGCAGTACATGTTGTTGTTGCATGTTCTTTGCTGCGGTGAACAGTGAACACGTTGGTGCAATGTTTTCTCCTGCGGGATACACTCCAAGTACCTTCGTTTCGGTGTTTGTGATGAATTGTTCTGTTTAGTATTAAAGTAATGGTGCTTTTCACACGTCCCATGAACTCGATGGGGGCGTTCCTTCGATGGGATTGCATCGTAGTGTTGTTGGAGTGCTACTGCTCCATACGGGAGCAATGCCACGAACCACTCTCTGCCCTTGATATCCTCGTGCTTGTCGGCAATCTACAATTTTATCAATGAAAAATGCGTTCAAGGAGAAAACTACTACGATAATAATGCGGCGGTACTCAAAGAAACTGTATCCACAACAAAGACCCATTACGGCATGGCATTACGGTTGTCTCGTCGTCGGATAACAAGTCGATGTATAAAAACAGGCCAAAAATAAGGTTCCTCTTTTTTCCACCTCAGGTAGGTTATCAAGGCATCACAAACATCGTTGCAGACATGAGGCATCAGCACCATCCACTTCTACGAACGCGTTGTAATGGCTGCAATTATTCGCTAACCATGCGCTCATGTCAGTTGCTCTTGACTTTGCAAGATTGCAGATGCATTCGGCACGCCGCAGGGCAATTACTGCAACAACAGATAACAACCCTGCGTCTGCAAAGTCCCTATCGTTCTACGCGCCTCGTGTAACTCACCAGAGTAACGCTAGTAACGGCTGCTTCGGGAAGGGAAACGCATGTGCCTCCCCCCTCCATATATGGGCCCGCATAGTTCCGTACCAGCGCTAGTTTGCATGACTTGTTGGCATCCTACCCATTCCATTCATCTCCCCCTCCCTCCCTCCGCCTCTCTCTCTTTCTTCCTTATGCCAGCCAGTCCATGTGTTAGTGAGTAACGCGCACGCGTTTCCAACGTGCTCAACGGAGCTTCGCGAAACGGTTCTCTCGATCGGTTACCGCTTTTCCCCTACACTGGCTTTGCAGAGAGCATAACAAAAAACCAAAACACGGCACGGAAGCTTGCCATCCCTGTGCACAGCAAGTCTTTGTTTATTTTTTTGTTTTCTGCTCTCTGCCTTCATGTTGTTGCTGCTCCCGTGCCATGCCAGTCGGTATGCGTGCGCCGGGCAATGGAAGGTTCCCCTCTTGCTTGCCCGAAAACACGTTTCAAGAGCCGAGAAGTTTTGCGCTAGTCGTGAGATCCCCAACAGAGAGCATGCTCCTTCAGTTGAGATCTACACCGGGAACCAGGCGGAACGCGTAAGGTGCGCGGTCCCGTGTAGTCGAATCCACAATTTGGGACGTACCCATAGAATCACAGGCCCCGGAGCTGTCAAAATAGAGCGACCAGCTACCTCCAGAAAACATCAAACACACCGCTGAGTTAGAGGTTGGTTCCCTTTCAAGTGCTTTGCAGCGTTTGATTGCCATTCCGCCATGCCACAAGCGGATATTTGCGTTGACTCATTGCGCCTCCCGTCAAAGTGTGTGTCTTCGTTTTCGTCGCTGAGAATCTTCAAGAACGAGCGATTCCTCTAAAGGCTGGTGCGTCTTCAGAATACCTCTCGTCACTCAACGCAGCCGTTCTTTCCCCCGTGTGTGCCTCAACAGTGAACTACAACAGCAGCTGCAACAGCTACAGCAACAAACATTGTGATTAGTGACGGGTTTTTGCTCTTGTTTTGTTTCCACCCGGCATTACCCTGTTGGGTCGATGCTAACAATCCCATCGCCTCAAGTGTATCGTACCGTCGAATGGTGAAGCTCGTGGTTAGGGAATGTTTTTGGTGTCAGAGTAGGCGAGTGAATGATTTTTTCCACACAATTCCTTCTCCAAATTCACAGGGAAGAAGTTGGGTCGTCGCGTAGAAAACGACCCATAATTCGACGTTTGTCCGGTACTTGGCCGTGTCCTGGTGAGATCAAACGTCAGCTAGCCCCGTCGTGCCCATAACAGCCCGATTGAAAGACAATTGGTGTCGCTAAAAAAAAGTGTGTGTGTAATCAATGGAGCCCTTTTTCTTCGCCCAAGAAGTCGCACCCCTCAATTAGTCTGTGTCTACTGTACGAGAGTGAGAGAGCGAAATGGTTCGTGAGTACGTGAGTGATTCTTGCGTGACAACACACCACGCGGCATCATACGCGTGTCTTTATCGTTGCGCCCGGGGAAGCAGGAGGCTTTAAGGATACGGGTAGGCCCCGCGCGCAGTTCTTTAAGGAATGGGACACCCTTTGACCCATTAATTTACTGCGTGTGTGCGTGTTTATAAGCTTTTCTGCCTACCCTTAGTGTGGTTGCCCATCCCCTATCTAGGAGGAAAATAGTGATTTCTTCATACTTAAGTATCCGGTGTTTGTGGTTTCTTTCTACAGGCTCTGAACAAATCAGTGTCCACAAGTGAAGTGTTTGTTTGTTGCTTAACAAAACTTGGGATGCCGAAGGGAGGAAGTGAATAGGCATGAATCATCCGAAACAGGCGGGATGCTAATCAGCTTAAGTGAGAATTAATGTATTCGTCACCGGCCTCTCGCAGCGTGCTGTTGTCACCGACATTACTATACCAAGGTAAGAATGCAAAACAATTCTACCACTCACAACCTACCTCAAGCATAAGCGGTCCACCCAAAAATAAGCGTCTTGCTTCAAATGGAAACGAAAAAGAACTCATACATCCACAGCAAAAAAAAAAGACTTCTACATATCCTGCGGTGCAAAAGACGACCTGCACCGTCGTGTTGATGCGAAATTAATTGGAATTCACTGGTCTGCCCGCTGGTTCCGGGCGAGTTCGTGTCTTCAGTCTCGCGGGAAACCTCTAACCAAACCGCTGCCGGAACCACACGAAAAGACTCTTGCCCCGGTTTCATTCCGTACGATTGCGTTCCGTTCCACTTCCCTTGACAGCCCCGTCCCTTTGTTTGCTGTAAGGTTGACAAAATAATTACTTTCCATCCCGACCTTCCGTACCCCCTGCAGTTCCGGACCATGCCTGACAGTTGGCGATGGAGGTTGGGATGGGTCCTCCTGGCGCCACCGAGGTGCCAGCTGGCCATAAAATTGCGAAAATAGCAGTGCGCTTGGTGAGGATACTCCCCAAAGGCCCACGCCCGGTGGAATGAATGAATGTTGGAATATTCAAGCTCGGTGGTGCGTGTGTGTTTACCGGCCAGACACGGTACTGGTGTGTGTGCGCGCTGTTGAATATTTCCCACCCCGCGTACCTGAGCATCCGCTTTAATGTGTTCGTGCCGACAGGTGATCCAACGAACCAAAGCTTCTCGCCAGATTCACTCGAGGCTCTGCCATCCACATCCCAGTGTGAATGCGTGACTAACGTGCGAATCCCTCGGGGCACGAGACGGAGACTCCTTCAAGATTGGCATATGGTCCAGTGAGCTCATTTAACAAAAAGAAAACTCTCAGACATACGAGCTCAGACTCAAACCTTCAGCAATGGCTATTATGGCATGCAAAGAAAAACGGAAAAGCATTCTATCCAGCCCTTCTACCGCTACTCCAGTTTCCCTTTTCCACCGTGGAAACCTTCCAAATCGCACACAACCTAAAATGGTCGCATAATTAATCAGCAAAACATTGATTTTTGGTCCGCTCGCTGTTCTCCCGTGCTGTGTCAAGGGCTGGGAGGGTAGTGCTTTTTTTTGTGTTTCTCACCTCGAACCAGGACCTGGTCGTTTTCGTGTCGTTTATACGCGGTGGTTGATTGTGCCAGAGCATGCCTCTCCATTTTCCCAACGCATTCAACGAGCAGCAGGACCGCAAATCGCATGTTGGACGCCGTTTCTGTTGCGCTGGCTCGTGTTGTGAATTTTCCCTACAACTTTAAGGGTGTTCCTACTTATATTCGCCGCTTGTGTGCACCATAATTATCTTTCCAACCCGAATACACAAAAAGACGAGCGCGGGGCGAGATCATTTGCTCAGCTACAAGATTTCGATTTTTATGTTTCATGTTCGTTTCAGTTTTGGCTCATTCGGTTGGAAAATCGAGAGCGACACAGTCTGTTTGCTTGAGTTGATAAACCATGGAAATCAATGATTAGCAATTGGATTTAAATTTCCATTAACACTCATTATGGAATGATTGTCGGAGCCCACGATCGAAGCGAGAAAAAGTTTTCTTATAAATCAGTTAGCGTTTAAATGTCACGTAAAAGAGGCTTGTGTTTACAAACGCTCTGAAGGTACTGCCAAACCCTTCTCAATGTCCCTGACTCAATGAACGAACGACACGAATAAATTATCATTTTCGTCCTACTCAGTTTAAGAATTACAACATCTTCTTTCCCATTCCTTCAGTTTCTTCTTGGAATCAAGCTTTTGCCGCACAGTCCCATAGCTGTCACACTTTACTAACGAGCATCACGTATTACACAAGCCACCACGTACATCGCGACACGCGAGCCTTTTTCATTTCCACTCTTTCGCTTTGCATATTCTCGGTTTTGCGATTACATGAGACCATTAATGCAGGCACCGATTATGCTTCATTTCACACCGTGACGTGACATCTCTTCACCTGCCACCCCGTAAGTAGACGAATGGCGACAGAAATAGCGAGTACGAACACGTACGGGAAGATGTTCTTTCTTTGATTGGGCCAGGATTTGCTTTTATATGCATTTAATCCAATATCTCGGATACATTTCGTCAGCTTTACAAAACGATATCGATGCCCTTGGTAATGATGATGACGAGATGGACGACAATGATGCTGAAGATGAAATATCATCCGTCCCATAGTGGTGCCCCATCGCTTCGACCGGATACACATCCTTACCCTGGCTGTGGTGCTCGTTGTGACTAACTCGATTTATGATTCGATTTGTAGGAACGAGACACTTTTCCATCCCACCAGAGTGTGGTAACTCTGTATCGTTTCACTCACGACCTATATCCTTTTCAGACTAGCCGAGGATATTTTTGAGACGTGAAGACTTTGCTGCACAGGGTTTTGACGGCGAAATGAGGGGGGGATAACGCGAACCCCGCTCAAGCTCCGCTTGCCATTTGGATCATTTACAGGACTTGATCTTCTTATCGCTTAAATGTTCTCCTCTCATTTATTTTCGTTTCTCAAACATACCTCGTCGTCGGTTGGCGACGGTGGTGTGATATCGTACATCGTACAGTTTAGATTGCAGTGGACAATCGCCGTTGATGACCCTCCCAGCCCTCGGACAAAGGCAAATCGAGATTAATGTCAAGCGATTTGTTGCCATTTCGGGCAGCAAATTGCAACGCCTCATCTTAACAAGTCTGCGCGTGAGAGGCGCGTTGTTGTGGGTATTGCAAAAGGTGCCACCCCGTGGTAAAGTACCAACACCGCGACTGCCACAGAACGTTAAGTTTTCAATTTACAATTCAAATTACTGCTCGAGCGGCAGCTCGAGCACCCCGCCAACGAAAGTAAACGCGCTTACTTGTCCCTCGTCGAGAAAATGAAACGAGCGACACAGAGAACATGCCAGACGTCTTGCTGATAGTGGTAGCGATGAAACTGTTTCGCCGGTACGACTTTTTCCTTCTTTTCGACTGTCGCCGCCGTGTCCTCAGGCTATTTTTCACTGCTAGAACTGGCGGTAATAGCACTAGCAGCTAGATTGTCTATGTACGATCGCCTCACACGATGGTTTCGTTTGACTGCGGAAAGTCACCGAGAGTTTCCCGCCTCACCAAGGTTTCTTTGCTGCTTTCCCTGCATCCCGTGGCCCGCTTGGCACTGCAGAGACACGTGGTGTCCGCAGTGGGACGAGAGATCGGTTAAATGTCGTCTAAAAATTAAATTGATTCTTTTATTCCCTTTTCTACGACGATGACGTCATCCCGCACACGAGCAAAGACGAACCCAATAAAGACTGGCCCATTGCCAACCAACGAAAAACAATTGCTGCTGCATTGTCCATGGGTGGCTTTCTTTACGACAACGATTCTTTGTGTGTGTGTGTATGGTTGCTATCCGTTGATCGATTATGTTTCCTTTGGGGAACGGGAATGAACGAAAAAGGAAAGTGAACAGTCTCCGCTAGTGTGCTACCCACTCAGCCAATGCCAAACGTTCTTCGGAAGGGCGGTCTAAGCTCTGAGTTTTATTTCCCGTCGCCCGTGGATTGTACACTGAAACGAAACAGGTGTTAGCTGTGGTCATGTGATTTGCCTGACGCGCTAGCTAAAACACATTCCAATATAGTTCATCGGACGGTCTCTTTGGGCAATGGGTTTTTTTAGGGTTTGAAGGGTTTTTGTTTTGCTATTGCCATCGAGTTGAATGCGATCGTAAAATGTTCATATGCTACAAACAGTATCACGTGTGGGACATTTTTTACAACTACATCTACACTAGACAATACAGAAAGTAAAGATCATCATGTGTTATTGATTTTTTATGACAATCAATAACCAGAAAACCAATGGAATAAACATGTTAAACCGTATACAGTTTTCAGTGCTGAAATATGACTTATCAAAACAAAGCTCAATTACAATCTTTCTAGCGTTATCACCGAAACATTCAACTTAATTCTATTACACCTCCCGTTCAAGTGATACTCACACACAGGTATGTGACAGGTATGTTTTGTGCAGACCAGCGTCAAATCATGCCAGACAGCCGGTTCGGCATGCCGTGCTTCCACCCCTTTCATGCAATATAACGTTCACGAAGGTACAAAACTAACAATAAATTGCGGCATGCAACACGAATTGTAGGTACAAAAACAACGAAGCACCTCATAAAAAACCAGTTGCAAATCAACAAACTCCAACTCCACGGGCACCCCTATGTTTCGCTGGTGGATGATGCTTTTCGGTTGGTTGACTCTGACAAATATGTTCACCTTTCCAGGGAGCCGGGTTGAAAAATGGTGTCAATAAACCAAATTTGCAACTGGTTACACACTCAACGCCGTCACCACGACCCAACGACGACACGAGCCCAATTCTGCACGAGCGGCCCCTTTTTTCTTCAAGAACAGGCGCGCCCACTGTCGCGACTTTCTTTCCTCCAATTATTAACCCTTGAATGGGTTTCGAGAAATTGATTTAATTTTGTCGATGTCGTTTTAATGTGAAGAAGCTCTCAACTTGAATGCTTCGTTTTTTGTCAAGGATTTTTTTTTACAAAACAAATTATAGAAGCAAACTACGACACCGGAAAACACCTTTGCAATCATCAACAAAAGCATACTCAACGTTTTTCTTCCTTATCTTCTTTCATTTCTTTCCCAGGAAAAATGCTTCGTCGCCCAAACATTCGCCATTCTAAGTTGACAACTTCTATCAATTTGCAACTCTAAGGATAACATTGCAAAAAAAAAGCCTCAAGCAAGCCTGTGCCAACCCGTACGCCGCGAAAATGACAAACGAAGAATAAAAAGCACGAAACAAAAAACACCAAACCGACGACAGCAACAACCAAACAGAAAGAAGCAGCCCGCCTACGGAAGTCGAACAAAACACTTCCGCATTGTCTCCCGGCATTGGAAAAGTTCACCCAGAAAAGAAGTGATAGGAATTTGCAATCAGCAAAAACGAAAAAGCAAACGTGCAACACCTTTTTGCCGCGGGAAAGAGCTGCTATCATCATCGCATCAAGGGCAGCGGCCAAGGCGGACTGGAGGTTGGAATCCATCTTACCAGACTCTGTGGAGTAGTCGAAGAAAAATGTGTCTCCCCGTAAAGAGCTCCTCTCCTGCACCACGACCACTGCCCGTTACCACTGTTGGCCTCCTTTCCTCTGTGGTGCTTACGAACGGTGTGACGCGCTCACGATCCGTGCAACAGTGCCAGCCTAACCAGTCGCTTTTCAGTTAGTCTTCACGATGGTCTTTGCGCTCATCGATTCCTTCCCATTGGCGTGCTGTGTCCCTTTTAACGCGGTCGCTTTTATCCACTCGCAAAAAGCGTGAAGAAGCACAAACCGAAAGGATTCCGTTCATTCACTTAAGCTGACGCGTGGACGGTGGGAGTGGTTGAATTATTCTCATCCCTGGTGGCTCGTTTTCCCATTCGCTTCGCTTTTCATCAAACACGACACCACGTGGCAAGCAACCACCTAAAAAAGACACTAAATGGAACCGATGCGTACAAAATGAAGCGTGTTCGCGCTAGGGCTGGAAAAAAGTAGGTGAATGCCGTAAAAAAGGACTCGAAGACGGTCCGGTAGTCGTTAGCTGTAACGAGGCAGAGCCAAAGCTCTGACTCGATGAGCTGATAAATGCCATAAGAACAGCCTAAACGTTAACCACTCCAACTCCAGGCGTGCGTTAGTGTGTGTTTCTATCTGTTTCTGTACCTATGTGTGTGAGTGTTTCCTACGAAAAAGAGGGAACAGAAGCAACCCTTAAGTGACTGCGAGTACGAATTTGTGCGCCGTACACCACCAATGCAAACAGTGCCCAGAATCTAGCGATCATCGAGCACGTGGACGTGGAAAGGAAACAGGACAGCCGAAAACGGTCGTCAAACAAGCTTGTGTTGGTTGGCAGCGCAAAGAGGAAGCAGGTCGCACAAACAAACAAAAAAAACATCCATTCGAAAGATAAGAGCGTCAGACAACATCTGTCCTGCTGTCTGCTTTTATCAACTACCAAGACTCCGACATATTCGTTTCAGTAAACGCGGCACAGAAGGAAATAACATGGCGGCAACAGCCTGTTCCACAGCGGTCACACCGGGCGGCGGAAGCAGCAGTCTCGGCGGTGGTGGCGGAGGAGGAGGTGTGGCAAGCATCAGTACAGGTGGAGGAGGCAGCAGTAGCAGTGGAAGCAGTAAGTAACGTCCTGCATAGTTCCGCTTTCTTTGATGTTTTTGTGCTATTTTGCTTCTTCTGCCCAATGCGTAACAGTGTGAGTGTGTCCATGCTAAATAGGCTAGATGTGGTTTGTGTCTTCGCTAGGGCAAAAATACTTTTAACTTACATGACTTGACTTGACCGACTCACAATCAGTGCGACCTGTGTTTCCCTTCATGTCTTTTATCTGGACCCACTGTTTAGATCACTGTTGCCCCCTGCAGGCACCAAATTGATAATTGATATTTCACGAATGTTGAATGACTCGGGGCTATTCATGGTTATTTCGCTTTGGGCAGAGAAGTCGATGGAATGGATAAATATAGGTTCTTCTACTCAGCGTGCTACCGAAAGAACGGGCACAGCTGACTTGATAGTCGACATTTGATCCAAGAAACACTCCCGCGACCCCTTTGATCTAAGCGAGACGCGCTACGGAATGGCCAGCGTTAAGCCGCAATTAATTCTGAAGTGAAAATGACGACAAATAGTCTGCTGCTTTGTGCTGGTTCCACGTAACCATACACCTACAAGTTGTAAAGTCATTAAACGGGGTATTTTCTTCACCCACCCGCATGTTGAATGATTTGTGTTGTTGGAGGTTCAGAGATGTATGTGGAGGTTATTGCGATAATGAAAGGTCTTTCCGAACAAGGGCATGTTTAAAGGGTCTCCAAACACCTAAACAAGAAGTACACAATTGTATTGTAATTTGCTTTAATGAAATAAATTCTAACCGTGTCCTTCATTGTCTGGAGCAACTATAATGATCGTATAATAACTAAAATAAGTAACACAATTTTCATCGCAATAAAGAGTAGAATAAAATCTGCTGGCTCTAATCGCTAATCATCTAAATCTCTCAGCTAAGTAAATGAGATTTTTTGCCAAGGGCGGACTCTACGGTTTTACAGCACACCTGGGAACTAACTAAACAGCATCATCACACAACGTTCTACACGATTTTCTGTTTCCGTGAAGAATTCGTACTGTGATGCGGGTACGGCTAAACCTTGCAATTACACCCAAGAAGCTCCTGGTAATAAGCCTTGGGAAATAATTATTCTCAATTATTTTACACTTTTGCCGTGCATAATGCAAACTTTATATAGTTGTTGGCTGGAAAACCTACTAATGACATTTTCTGTCCCGGCTCGTTGCTGCTGCTGCTGCAGTGCAAAACAATGGCGGCATAATTAAACAGCTTGCGATGCAACACGTCCTAACACTGAGCTAAATCGAGGAATAACCATTCTAGACCGGCCTTCCCTCGATTTTTGATACGGGGAAAGGGTATGTTCTACTTCGACAGGAAGACACGGTAAGCGGTGGATCGGTACACAATTACCACAAGCTGATTAGGAAAAGTCGCTCCGACAGAATCGATGGGGGAACCGGTAGGGTGCTGAATAATAGATTAGTAATAAGCTTACGGACGGGAACCGCACTCATGTGTCGCAGTCGGATTTCAATCGAACCAGCTTTACACAACCGTGCATGTCTACTGCCACACGCGGTGCACTAATCATAGTCAATGGAATCGCTTCGCGGAGACGGCGAGGTGGGTGACTTGATCTTTACCGCAAGGTGGGTAACAGGTGTTACATTATTAGAGGTTAAATTGACTCATTTAATAAGTACTGCAGTGGGTCACAGTACATCATCTTCTAGTGACTTACACTTTAAGTATGACGAATCAACTCTTCAAAACAGTTTACTTTAAAACTGTTTTTCCAATGGTCGATGAAACTACGTGAAATCATCATCACTGTGGGTCATTTATAGTTCGACTCTCTAATCACAAAATCGGCATCATTCGCCAGACGAGTAGTAGTGTCCAGGTCACACATGAGATCATACATTATTCAATGCATTATGACACCAAGAGCCAGGAGCTGGTGGTTCTTTCGCTTTCCGCTGCTGTACAGTGCGGGTGTTTTAGTGTACCAGCGTGCCAGTCCGTGGACTTGACTCGCGTACGTACGTGTCATGATAGTCGTCCAGGAAATGTTCCAGGGGCTGGGCATGGCTGTTGGGGAAAGTTTTTAGTCATATCCTCCGAGGGCACTTTACACCATTGCTACTCGTGATGATAACTGCCGGTGGAAAATAAGCGAATGAAACTAAACCATGTCACTGAACGCAACCGCTGCCTGTAGAATGAAAGGTATATTGCATAAATTCAGTGCCTGTAAAAGAGCGCAAGGACGACGTGTCTGCTTTTCGGGGAGGTTGCTAAAACGGTTACTTTTTGACATTGAAATCAACCTTTCAGTGTAACCCGAATCCCAACATCTGCCCCGTTATTACCCCATGCTTGATATCTTTTCTTGGTGTCGTTCAGTTACATTGTCGAAGGTATTGTATGGAGTCTCCCCCGAATCACCAACCATAAAAAGGCTCTCCTTCAAACGAGGTCGGAATTCATCGCATGCTAGCTGATATATAATTTATTTAACCATGCAGAAGATCCCACTTTCCAGTTCGGGTCCCTTTACCACCAGGACCCTCGGGAGTTACACGAGCTATGGTTTGCAATTTGCCTTTCGGTCGCTCTTGACTGTACCGGAGATGATTCTTCTTCCCTGTTGGTCGCGGCATAATAGAAACCATGTGGCACACTCGGCCATAAGACACTTTTCCATACATCATCCACCACCGGTGTCTTGGTGTTTGTCGATGGAAATGGCTTGGCTTTGGGGTCGGGTCATCCTGGCCTGCTCCATGTGGGAGAAAGGTATAGATTTTCCAGGATCGAACCGTGCAGATTGAAAATCTAATTCAATTTGCCTAACGTTGGTCGATCGATGCCACACACTCCAATTGACATCTTGTTCAAAATTGTGGCATTTCAAAGGGGAAAAGGAATAAATTAAAGTCTTGCGTTTACTTCAATTCCACTCAAATTCATTCACGCTCTTTGTAGGTAATTGTTTTTGAATATGGAGCAAGATGAACTCGTAAAATGATCTCGTTGGATGTCTTTACAAAACATTATTGCAGTTTGCGCCATGGATTGACCAGTTCGATTGCAGCCAATTACATGACTCAATCGATAAACTGACGAAGTACCGTGTTACTGAATTTGTCAAGATGTTGCCGCCGTGTCTTCCTTCCTAGAAAGGACCGAATTTGTGATCCGTCTTTAGCTTTCCTTCGTCACACTGTTGGTAGATAAACACTTCAGCATCAACCCATCAACAATCCCGTAAGCGGGAACCGACAGCGGGTGTTTATAATAAAAGCATTCGCGAGCATTCGTGGATGTCATCGCAGTCAATTTCGATGTGAACGTATCTTATTCCCACTTGAGCTTTGCACAATGCAGAATGAAGGACAGTGGGATGATGTTGGCGCTCGCTCTGTGGCATGGGTTTATTGAAATTCTTGTTCAAAACTACCATTATGTATGTAGGCTACAAAGCGTATGCTGTCAACTGAAAGAGTGCTTCGTGCGGGTCAAGGTCAAGTGTGTTTTGAATCGGTGTGATGCATGCTTTCAGCGACTGTTATTTAAAACATAAATCTCAGTATGTCGTTAGAGAGAAAGCACTAAAAATGAATTCTTTCAAAGCGTACGGCTTTTATGGAAAAGCTACTTTCCTACAAACCTCACACCCAACGCGGAAAACTGATGTGGCATTCGGAAAATGGTATGACTTTTTGATGGTTTATTCATAAATATGTTTATTTATGTTTAATGCTATTAACATGTTTGCACCATCGTTCCCGATTCAAATTTTTAATCATATCAACCCATGAAACCAACTGCACGCAATCATATTTCATGCGGTTTTTCTAGCATCATCTTGTGCATGATGGCGCTAAAGCCTTTTAATCACGTTTTCCCGAATTAACATTTGAGATTTGCATCTCTCTTCTTTCCCGATTCGCTCCCCAAACTTGAGCACGTAAACACACGCATTCCATAGCATCAGCTGAGTGTCGGCACAACCTTGCTCACCGGGCAAAACACCGGCAGACCGGGGCTACACCAGCGCCAGTTGGAGCAGAAGCGGAAAATCCGGAAAGCGCGCCAATCCCTCCCACAACGAGCCGTGCGGAAACATTCTTCTATTCAGCGTCAGACAGCGTTTGTTCACCGATGGTGCCGCGCTCGGTTCAGTTTTCCCTCAGTCGCTGAACAGTGCGCTTCGCTGCGGGGAGTTCCGGATTCTCCGGTTCTGGAGTTGGTGTGTGTTTGTGTATGTGCGAGTGCGTGTAACAGCACAAACTACATGTGTTGGCCAGGAAGGTGGTGCTGTGCCATGTAAAAAGTGCTTACGAAAGTTCGGGAGCGAGATTTCGCTTTAATTAGTTTTCACGTGACCGTCGCTGCCGGGAAAAATCGAAACTTGCTCCCTGTAGGGGAAAACGCTTCAAAATCCTCACTTAAGGAGTACAACATTTTGCTGGAAGTAAGTGAAGCATGAAATCACTAAATCATCACATCATTAAAACGAAATTAAGCTTCCTCGGGCCAGTTGTTCACTATTTTGAAATCTTCTTCCGTAATCGCGGCCGGTTGTTGAAGAGCAATTGTCCTCTAATGACAAGCTTCTTCTCTATCCTGTCACAATCTTAATTCGATGAACTTTCATTATTTTTCGTCCAACATACAACGTTTGGTAACGAAAGACCGCTGGAGCGTGCCTTAACTTCAAACACAAAGTCCCCATTAAACATTGCTAGAGTTTCAGAATGAGTAAAAGTGACATTTTCTCTTTAACTCAGGCCTTTAAATGTGGGTCAATTATTCTTCTCCAATCGTTCCAAACCGGCTAAATTTAAATTCTTTCGATATCCTTTTCGAGTTTCTCCCGCTGGCAGTTGAAACGGCAGAATCCTTGTGCACATTTTCCACACCATATTACACAATATTTTATCCTCGAGAAGCGAGACAAAATATCAACGCTCGTTCGAATGTGGAAGGACGGCATCGTGAGATAAAATAATTTATAATTTTCCACCCACCGAAACCGGGAACTGTATTTTCCATCCGTGTGCCAATGGACCATTTCAGTGCCGGTGCCTATGTTAAGGGTATTTGACGCGCGAATTCCTCCGGTCACGGTGTGTTTTACGAGCAACGCATATTTTATTCCATGCTTTCGTGATCAGGCGGCGACGGCCTGCGGCACTTCATCCGCCGGCAATCGACCATCGTTTGCAACAGAGAGAATTGGGACCACCGATACGGTAGATGAAAATCGACCACAGCCAGAATTGGACAAATCGCGGAAGGAACCAAGTGTGTGCTTTTGTTGTCTCTACGAAACACAATCTGTAAGTCCTTATTTATTGTTTCACCGTTTCGTGCTGCTCAACTTTGACCTTCTCTTGGCGGATTATGTTGGGTATTTCGATTACCCTGCCGGCGGTAATGTGACACTCTTCTGCTTAGAATGGACTCAGTTTTCCCTTTCCACACCAATCTCGAAATTTTTTGGAAGGGAAATTATGTGAAAGCAGCATTCTGCCTGTGTGTGTTTTGGTATGGGTTATCCGCTCTAGCTCTGAACGACCACCGGGAGCTATCCAGATTGACCGGTGCGCGATGCTCAGAATGACGGCCGATGACGTTCCTAAGACAAACTCACGCTAACCGTATGTGATTACATGCCGCCGTATACATCCCTCCCAAACTTAGATGGTCATTTTTTTGGGGTTTTCTTGCTTTTTCCCATGTGTTGTACTCAGAATGCTACGGACAGTAGTTCTTTCGCCGCATGTTTACTTGGTCTGAGCGCATGTTTTGTGGTCTCTTTGCTAGGGGGTCCGTTGGTGTTTATTTTTGTCGCGCCCGATCCACCAAGAGCGTCGAAAATGGTGTCGCGGTTTCCCTCGCGTCCGTCTCGAGTTGTTACTACATTTGCTGGAATTAGTTTTTCCATTTACCTGCACCGTGCGTTGCATATGCTGTGAAAATTTCTCTCTGTGTCTCTCGCTTTGAGTGTAATGTTCTTCAACTCAATCCCAACCAGGCGAACACATGGAATGCTTTGTCCTTTCGTTGAACACTGAGCAGCTCATCTACTGAGCCCACGAAAATCTAGCAGACCACCGGAAATCGTCTCCGGAAATCGGGTAGCATTTGCGCACAAAAACTCCGATCTGATCCACACGGGAATTGGACTATATTGCATTAGGAAGAAGATACTGTTTTTTGTCCCACCATCGACAAACCGTCATGCACAGTATATAGTGAACAGATGGATTTGTCTATTTATCGCCCTCTCACAAACCTTCTCTCACACTTTATTTATTATTTCTCAGTGAACTGTGAAATGATTTATGGGGGAGTCGGTGTCTTTCTTTGCCCCGGTTGCAATTTTGTTGATTAGAAAAGATCCACCGTGTGTGTTTGTCACAACAGTTTACTGGTTGCGGTACTTGCAACAGACGCTCTATGTAGGTTATCACCCGTTTTTTGGTCAACCGGCATTTCAATCTCTTGCCAACAAACCGAACCAAAACCCTCTCTTCCTCTCCTCTCTTTTTACTCGCTCTATCGTATGCTTATTCACTCAGCAGCAAAATTCTCACAATCTCTTGCCACCCCGACACGAAATAAATAAGCCGAAACACATTGATCGTGGGGTTGGTTGACCACCATCATCGTCCAACCGATGACCTTAACCTTCGCCATGTGCAGCTACACCGAGGCACGGCGTGTTTCTTATCTTGCTGTATTTATTTCGAAAGTTTAACCTCTTTTTACCGAAAGAGCGAAAGAACGAATGTGTTGGTTTCGGGTGCTTTCTTGCGTTTTCTGGCACATTAAGGGCGTACGATAAACGACAAACAAGTAAAGAGATAACACACGAGATCCTCTAGAATCCAAACAATATGCTCTCAAACCACGACACAACCTGGAAGGATCCTCTTTTAGTGTAAATCTCCTAGATTAACAGTAATTTGATATTGAGACATTAATTTGACACGGCCGTAAACGGTCAAACGTTTCCTAACAAGACCTCACACTGCTCTACACTTGTCCGGCCCTAAATCCTAAAGTTTTCTATTGAGGCTCTCTGTCTTATCGTGGGATTTTATGTGTCTTTTTCAAACATTAATTGACCGGCTTATCAGATGATCCAGGGATCCTCGATCATCGGTCGAGTGGGGAAATTATTTACCGCTTAATTTTGCTAGCCACTTTAACCTGCCGGCTACTGGTTTTCCGCTTCCCAATTTTCCTTCCTCCAGAGCACCTTCCGTAAATCAACAGATGTTTGTTTAACCTATCCCCGGCCCTATTTGCTTGGGTCTGACACATCGGACAGGCCATGCCAATCAAATTTTATGCTGCCCGTGTTTTCCTCACTCCCTTACCTTTCCGTCTAATTCTGTCGGACAACCTGAAGGGGTTGACTTCTGGTTGTGGTTGTCGACGGCTCACCATTGCATACCTACCAAAAAGCCAGTTCAGTCCTGTATCGAACAGGCCCAAAAGTTTTGAAGGTACGCTTCAGCACGCTTACGTTTCAGTTTTCCCAGATTGTATCATTTTCAAAGTTTCTGGCAGCCTTTTGCTTCATATTACCTCCTTTTATTCAGTTTTATTTTGCGAGCATTTTGCACCTTGAAACATTTGCAAATGTTCACCCAGTGCTCGATATTCGTTGAGCTTCAGTGTGGGTGCTGGATCGATAGCTGGTCCATAGTTTTGTCCGTGTTAATATGTTTTCCCTTTTTAAAGCACTGCCAGCACCAGCGATACTCCGTGATTCTGTTGCTTTTTTGCCCAACGTGATGGACGATTTCACGCCTTCCCTTGGGAACGATGGAAGGGCAAATGATTAGCATAACGCTCCCAACCAAAAAAAAAAGCCATACGGCAATTGGTGTGATGATGGCCCTTGGTCATAATTTAACCATCAGCAGCACCTTCAACACTTTTATCCTCTCTTGAGTGATGAAAAACGAAAAGATACACTGGGAGCTGTGCATACGATGAAGAACACCTAATCTCACCTGAGTGTGTCTTGATTAGCTCTCACGTCACGGACCGCTTACTCGACTACACGGAGTAACATAATCGTTTGCTGGCTCGTGGCTGTCTAAGCCCCTCTTAGTAATGGTCACCTTTGCATACTCTAAGATTTCTCAAACCCCATCCTGTTTCCTTCCTGGTAGTACCTCCTCGAATGTAATTACGCTCTTCAGTAAAGGATTCAACACAACCAGAACCTACTTTGATTCGGTAATTAGGGACCTGATTAGGGGCTGTGTGTGCAAAGCCCAACCGACAGCACTCTGTTACAATTACCGCCGACCGAGGCCGTTATAGTCGACCATAACTGTGCTCTCAGGCGTGCTAAAATCAGCACCCGCCACTAACCACAAAAGGAAGTAGTGAGACACCCATTTTCATTCGACCGGAAGAGAAAATGACACAAACAACAACCGTCAACCATACGAAAGCTTCCCCAGTACGTACGTGTCAGGATGCGGAGTGCTACAAACACTACTATGGCTATAGAGCCTTTCCGCTGAGCCCTGACAGCAACTTTAAAGTTTTCGAGTGTTCAACGCTAATGGTAAAATATTTATGCAACGGAAAGCTACTTTTTGCTCCTGTTTCCTTACGCCCGATTAAATCCTTTATGGCGTCGTACACACACACACACAGACACACGGTCGCGTATGTGTGCTCCACACTTCCTGTGTATGGCGTGTGTAACATTACCCTCTGTTTTTTAATGCACCGGCAGCATATGCTCAGGTACTGGGTGCTGAGTGATACGCTTTTTGCTACATTTTCTATCTTGCTGTCGGCGGAGCATTAAATTAAATCGCATCATATCGGCTCATCCAATCGATTTAATACGCGCGCAAGCAAGCAAACCGTCGTGCTCATCGTGATGAAGCGAAAGCAGAAGAGACGAGAGTTTTCCAATCAATTTCATTGCCATTCCTTATGGCCTGTATCGTTGTCAGCGCACGAACGATCAGTAATATTGTTCGTAAAACAAATTCTCGCTATATCGCTTCATTATCGGCCATTAATATGACCAATCCGAAGGTTCCGAGGTCAAATTTTTACACTGCATGCTCGCTGGCCGTCCGTGTGCGTGTGTGCCATCTCTTTCACCACCTGTTGATTTTGGCGGTTCTCATTATACATTCCTGTCAATATACTTTACGACCTCTTACGGGCCCAGCAGCAACCAAAACGCGACGGAGCGTTTTGGCAGCGTTCAATAATTATAAGTAAACAAACACTCCACCTGAACGTGAAGTGTGTTGGCGAAAAAGGCTGATACACCAGCGAATCGAACCAAAAACGCCGTATCTCAGCAGAAAGATTCATCTCAAATAAACACAATCATGCAAAACTCACAATCCCCCCGGCCCGGTTCACTTCGAGGGCACTTTTATGAAGGAGAAATTTCGAAGCTTCGTTCAACGTTTCTCGGGCAAAGCGCATTTGGCTGTGGAGAGGGCCCAACCGTTTTCGGTATCCTTTTTAAAAGTTTGAAGCAAGTTTTCCGGTAAAGTGTTTTTGTGTTGTTATGTTTCAGCCAAACAAAACTTGTACGCGTTGGAGCTGGTTGGTCTAAGTCTGATAGTTTTCTACCCGGCATGACGACCTTTATCTCCAAAGCAAACTTTCATTACTCAAGGATCGCCTAGAGCTTTTATTTGTAAGATTCTCTTGAGGTTTGTTGTGCCAACAGAACATATTCTTTGAAAACTCCCTGTTGTTGAAGTAGTATTTGACTTTTGGAAAGGATGGCCAGGAACAATCGACGGACACAACTACTTCAAACTAATTTAAGACTACCAAATTAGTTCAGTATAGCACGACTTACCTACACCGTTTCAGTAAATAGTTTATATGATTTCTTTTAATGTGCCTAGTTTGAGTAGTTCGTAAACTAATGAAAACTAAATGCCAGAAATATTTCAATTAGCTTATCTCTGTACTCTAACTATCTGTATGCTGGCGCGTGAAACACGTCAACCTCCTGCTTGGCCTTACGAATCCGCACACCTATGCTTGCCGAATGCGCAACCTTCTTCCACGCTCGTCCAAAAAATAAACTACCCACACAAAAAACCACCACCCAAATCCTTCCTGCCCACACAAAACATACGATCCTCACTTCTGTAGAACGTTCTCGACTGAATTTAGAATCCAAATGCTCCTCGTTGCGGAAACACCTGAGTAAGTCAGCCTCGGAGCTGAGCTGCAACGACTGTGGCGGTTCCGGTGACTCACCGCAGTCCTCACCACAGCGGGCCCGCTCCGCCAACGTTCCCACCATACCTGCCGGTGTCATACAACGAACGCACGGATTTTTCAACACACTAAGGGTAAGGCTCGGTGATATTACTACTTTTCCACAACTCATTCTTGACTAACCCTTCCATAGCACCGATGGTCACGGGGACGCAGTAAGGAACGACTCCGCGGGTCCCTCGGCCAAGAGCTCGAGGGACGGCGCGACAGTCAGAGTGACTACGCGGCTGACAACAGCTCGGCGGAGCATAGCAGCTCAGCTACACCCCACCAATCACCGCGCCATCGGGCACAGACTCTCGGGGACTCGCCGCTGGCCAAAGGAGCGGACAGGAATGCAGCAATGAGTGGCACGGGAGGGGCGGGATCAATTAGTGAAGGAGCGTCCTCGTCCGGCGGGGCAGTTGCGAGCGTTCTCAAGGTGCTTACTACAAAGGTGGACGTGGAGGCAACCGCAGGACCCAGCGGATTGGGTCATTTGACAATCGGAGGACTATCTAAGGTCTCGGAAATTCCTGGACCTAGTGGGATGTCCGGGTTGAGCCCCGCAGAGGAACAACAACGAAGACGAGAGGCACAGCTAAGGCAACATTCCTTCTTTCAGCTACGAGTGCATCTTATCAGCGGTCATGGACTGGTGGCAATGGATAAGAGTGGTAAGATGGCTAGAATAGTGGTAGAGAACTCTTTATCTCTACTACTATCGACATAACTTTGTATTACAGGAACTAGTGATCCGTACGTCAAGTTCAAGGTTGGAGGACGCCTGCTGTACAAATCAAAGACTGTTCACAAGGACCTAAACCCCGTGTGGGATGAAACCTTCGTAGTGCCAGTCGAAGATCCGTTTCAACCAATAGTAATTAAGGTGATGATGTCTCCACCTAACCAAGCGGTCACCGAAACGCTGACTTTTCACATTTTCCTCCACGAAACAGGTATTTGACTATGACTGGGGCCTCCAGGACGATTTCATGGGATCGGCCAAACTGTACCTCACCTCGCTGGAGCTTAACCGGGCAGAAGACCTCACGATCAAGCTCGAGGACGCTCAGCGTGCATCGAAAGACCTCGGAGAGCTGAAGCTAAGCGTCACACTTTGGCCAAAGACGCAAGAAGACAAAGAGCAAGTGAGAACCCTTACATCTCCACTCGCATCACACCGTATATCACACTCTGTCACAAGGCAACCAAAGCGAACGATCTGTTGCTTTCGTTCTATTTTGTCTTGTTTCTTGGTTTGGTCGACACTTTCTTTGGTTTCCTTTGCAAGACGCACCTCAACACCCCATTCAACGAACGCTTTTCCGTTCGTTGTTACTCTCGTCATCCATTCACATCTGTTGCCTTTTTAACTTAGTTGCGGTCACTCGTTTCTACACCCGCCCTAGGGTGTGCTCGTTATTTTCTTTCTGCTCTAAAATCGCACCACCTCCCGCCTCCCCATTTTCCGTTTCCGTTCACGCTCGAAAGTACTTTCAGCGCAATCCGAAGCTGGCCGACGCGTCCCGCCGGCTAAAGTCGCAGATCTGGAGCTCGGTCGTCACAATCGTGCTGATCGAAGCCAAAGGACTCCCACCGGACGCCGAGAACGGGCTGAATGATATCTATGTCAGATTTAGGTGAGTAAAGCAAGTTATTGCAGTGTAATGGGGTGTAATGCTGATAAGCTCTTTTCACCGGTCTTGTACAGGCTAGGGAACGAGAAATATAAGTCTAAAGCCGCTTATCGGGCACGCTGGTTAGAGCAGTTTGATCTTCATTTGTTCGACGATGATCAACTGCTAGAGCTAGTAGTTTGTGGGAAATACAACACCTACGGCAAGTGTACGATCGATCTGAGAGGATTAGCTCGCGAGCGCACTCACGGCATCTGGCAACCGCTCGAGGAATGTCCTGGCGAGGTCCATCTCATGCTGACAATCAGTGGTACGACGGCTTCGGAAACCATCACCGACCTAACGGCCTACAAGGAGGATTCTAAGGAACGTGCACTCATCCAAAGCCGATACGTACGTGTCACACTAACCCTATACCTCTTCACAAGTTTTGATAAAGCACATTATGATTCCTGCTTCAGGTTTGGCACAAATCGCTTCAAAACATGCGTGACGTTGGGCATCTTACGGTGAAGGTGTTCGGTGCGACGGGTTTGGCCGCAGCGGACATAGGCGGTAAATCGGATCCGTTCGTCGTGTTGGAGCTAATCAACGCCCGACTACAAACGCAAACCGAATACAAAACGCTCACCCCCAACTGGAACAAAATCTTCACCTTGTAAGACAATGTTCTCTCTCTCTCTCTCTCTCTCTCTCTTTCCATTTGCCACGTTTCAATCATATTACGAATGGTTTGCTAATCACTTGTGTTTTGCTCACTGTCTTCTCTGCATCCGCCAGCAACGTGAAAGACATGTCCTCGGTGCTGGAAATCACCGTCTACGACGAGGATCGCGACCACAAGGTGGAGTTCCTCGGCAAGGTCGTGATACCGCTGCTCAGGATACGCAACGGCGAAAAACGTTGGTACGCACTCAAAGACAAGAAGATGTACACCCGCGCCAAAGGCACTCAACCTCAGGTGGGTAACGAAGCAAACCCCTTCTCTCGCTAGCCAGCATGTGCGGCACAAGAGATGATTCAATTTCTTTCGGTTTTATGCTTTGCCGGTCGAAGATTTTGCTCGAAATGACGGTCATGTGGAACAAACTGCGAGCGGCATTGCGCGTTCTCGAGCCCAAGGAGGAAAAGCTGGTACAGCAGGAAGCCAAGTTCAAGCGGCAGCTCTTTCTGCGCAACGTCACCCGACTGAAGGCCGTCATTATGTACTTTATCGAAGTGGGACAGTTCGTGCAGTGAGTATATTGTGCCCATTGTGCCTAAACCAACAACCCTTTCCACATGTAGAATTGAAATGAAATGAATGTGAAACATACCGGGAGGAAAACAGCAAAAGGAAACTGTCATCCCTATAGCAATGTCAGAGCTGTTGAACACGCCGGGCATACAACCTCTCTTGCGATAAATTTATATCCTGGGCATTTTTTGCAAATATCTTACCAACCCCCCCCCCTTGTGACAACCTCTCCTTTTAGAGATGGGAGAGCATAATGGAACAAAACCAGCCGAACATCCTTATCACATTACGCCGAAGCAGCAAACAAAAAGAAGGCACATAAACGCATGCTGGCTACAAATGCATAATTCATGCATCTCAACTTTGGTCCTCTCGCTTCTAAGTGTGCTGTAAATGAATGATTTTTACCAGCGTTCCTGTGACACACAATCACACTCATAATTAATGCAGACTCGCGGCAATTCCTTCACTTATCGAGGGTTTGCTGGAATGCGCTTTTCAGTAGAGAGGATATTTTTTTCTATTTCCCTCAGCACTTTGGTACATCGATGGAGACGCTTGGTGGTTAACGATGGGCATATTTGATCCATCTTTGATTTTGGGAATGTGGCATTTATCACGTTCCAGTACTACAATGATTGTTCATTTTTCACTGCATCGCTAAGAAATACTTTACCGATACCGGCGTATGATAAACTCCGATTTAAAGCTATCCCTAGGGAGTAAATATATGATTCAATTATCAATTTCTACCTAGGTTTGTTGCTCGGTACGGTAATCGATACTAATCAAATCACATCCTCAACGAGCTAACGTAAACAGTGCCCAATTCCGACCCGATGCTACCGCCAAATAATGTTTTCTCTTCTCTCCTTTTCTCTTTATCTCTCTCTCTTTCTCTCTTTCTGTCGTTGTTACCTTCGTTCATCTGTTCTAGGAGCTGCTTTGAGTGGGAATCTCCAATACGGTCATTTATAGCACTCGTTTTATGGGTCTGTGGCTGCATCTGGTTCGATATCTCCACCATCCCGGCCGTTGCCCTGCTGTACCTGCTGAAGTAAGTAAAGCTGCAGTGTAGTTGCGTTTCGTATTTGCCACGGTGTTTGCAACATTTGGGATGCAGGTGAGAGCGTTCTCGTTTAGCTCACCCCGTACACAAACACCGTAAGGTCGTCCCCATTTTCTTTCGTGTATCTAAGCGACCCTCGCAAGCACCCGAGCATGAAACATTAATTATACATTGCGATTGTAAGCTTACTCCGTTTTTATTCTCTATCTCTCTCTGCCCATTCTGACCGGGGCGTTGTTTAGGAACTGGTTAATTCGATGGCTAACCGGAAGCTCCTCCCAATCGACGGCGGACGAATACGATGTTGCCAGCGACGACGAGGACGAAGAGGACAAGGAAAAGGTAAGGTCGCGCAGCAGCAATAACTCGCCCACAACAGCGAGAAAGCATTGGCATCATTATTCATAATTAATATAGACCCCGCCGACCCCGAACCACCTGGGCAGCAAAACGATTGCTTTAATATTTAACACAACCGCTTTTCCCATTGTTGCAGGAGGAGAAGAAAACAATCAAGGAACGGCTGCAGGCCATACAGGAAGTGTCGCAGAGCGTACAGAACACGATCGGATTTCTCGCCTCCCTGGGGGAGAGTGTTAAAAAGTATTTATTGTCTGGGTACCGAGTTGGAAAAGCGCGATCTCATCAGTATTACGTTTCTCTCTTTTCAGCACGTTCAACTTTTCCGTGCCGGAGCTCAGCTGGTTGACGGCTCTTCTGCTGCTAGTTGCTTGTCTAGTCCTTCACTACGTCCCGATACGGGTGCTGCTACTGCTGTGGGGTCTGGTAAAGTTCAGTCGACGCATCATTCGACCACACAGCGTACCCAACAACGAGGTGCTTGACCTGCTGTCCCGCGTTCCTGACGACGAGGAGATTGTGAGTGGCAATCGTACCGCCGCTCGATCGGCCAGTTATAACCAACCCTTTCCGTTACTGTTTTTAGATCATGTGGCGAGAGTTGCCTCTGCACTCCACACCCGAACTGGCACGGCGGGATCCACGAAAGAAGCATAAAGTGTCGTAATGTTACCAAACTACCCTGAAGCGCTACTTTAGGGATAATCTCAAAAAGGCCCTGCACGTCAGCCGGGCCAAACCAAACGCAAAGGATGTATAAAATACACCGACTCGTACACGCAGAGTTCCGACGACTCTACCATTGTTTACACACGCAGCTAGCGTAATGGAAGCACCTTCACCTAGTTAGCGCGTTGTTAGGTTAGCTCTCTAGATTCTTCCATCTTCCAGTGCTAGATTAACAAAGTTTATCAAAAAGCAACTTATCAAACGCTACCTTTTCCTCCTTGCCTTGCGAGATCGCAGTTACTAGAAATGGCAACCTTTCCATTTATCTCTCTCTCTCTCTCTCTCTCTCTCTCTTTCAATATCCTGTTGCGGACGTTCTCCGTTTCTCTATCTTTATCATAGCCCGATAGTGAGGACACTCCTTGTAGTTAACTTTTAAGAAGCTTTTATATTTTCTTCCAGGGAGAACGGATAGAGTACCGAATGTTAGCGATATCAATATCAAACCACACACAACCAACAAAGAAAACGATGCAATCGTCGAAACTAGTTCATAACAAGGATTAGACACGGTACACACACGCAGATAGACAAGGAACCATGAACCATAGGACGAAACATCTATAGGCTCAATCAAAACTATAAATTGGTAGCTGTCAAACCATACGACTCACACGTCGATGATAACCATAAACGTTTAACGGACGTAAATCGCCTCTTTACATTGCGTCGCAGGCAATACATTACTACAAAGGTCAGCTTCAAGTATCTTTACATTGCAAATTTCTCCTATCTGTAGTCTTCATACACGAACACGTTCAACATTTTGCTCTCAAAAAAGCATCCATTTCACTCATGTTCGTCGGCCAAATCGATGGAAACGGTGTTTTCCTCGATCAATTCCGTCCAACGTAGAAACAAGGCAAGGAATAGGAGGTGGCATCAACAAGTCTTAGCGGACACCAAGCGGCAGTTCTGATGTTGATTTCGTTCAGTTAGGAATGGAAACAGTTATTGGGACAACTTGAAACAAACGAAAGATGGAGGAAAAAACGTGATGGTAGCTAGGCTGTTTGCTTTGAGGTGCGTTTCTTTCGTAGATAAAACAAAATCCCATGATGTGCTAGTTAGAGCAATCTTTATGACCAAAATACGAACAGATGATGGAATCCCCAAAGAGGAATGCACGCTGAGCTTAGAGAAACAATACGCGTAACTACGGGCAGGAATCTCGTTTTTGCTACTTAAAGACGCATGGTAAATAGCCCACGCTGTAATTATGATGTAAGAAAAGGCAGCTTATAATCGTGCACAGTATGAATTTATTCCTTTGCCTATTCAAAGCACCATCGCGCATTTGCTCCTCCTTAGGAGCGCCCCTTAGGGGTAGTTAGTTAAAAGGCAGATTTTAAAAACATATTTTAATACATTATTATACTTTGTTATTCAACGTCAATGCACCTACACTGCAGCGCCTGCACTGAAATGATGTTAAATTCCTACGTAATGCTACTAAAAGACGTCCTTTTCAATTAATATGCACAGTTCAGCTACACAGCATACGATGACATCAGTTACTATGCACAGTTTGCTCTTTCTTAATGTTTCAGATGTCTCACACGTCATAAAAACCCGGTGATAAACACTAAGCACAAGAAAAGGTTTAAAGTCTACTCTAATTCAAAGGTACAGTGTATCGAGGTTAGTGCCAGGACAGCTGTTTTTCGGTAAAGATAAGAAAAACTTTTGTTGTTTAATGCAAATGCGAATGATCACAACAACACCAAGTCGCACGGAGGGAGGAGTTTGCTTGGGTGAAACCTAAGCATTGCGGAAAAGGCATACAAATGTATGTGACACCTCGTCAAAACGATTCCTTATTATCGAAGAGCACACAACCTCTTTACTGTTAATTAGCTAGCGTCAAATTATTTAGGCCGAAAACGTTTAAGTCAACTTAGTAGCGTAATACAAAACACCACAAACAATCAAATGGCGTACGGTAGAAGAAAGCAAAAGAGTGAATCAAGGAGAAGGACAAGCAACACTAAACTCTCCTTTTCGTTTTCCAAAAGAACAAAATGTTCGCATATTTACTACTATTGCTCGTAAGCTTAGCAAAAGAGAACCTCATTTATGTGTTACCGAAGATACTAAGTTAAGAATAACGTTAACGTAAAAGAAACCAATCCTATACTTCTTCCCACTCTTGTGATCTCAAGCTTACTACTACTACTCACTGATGCCACCGTGACAATGTGGAATACGACATTACAAGAGCGAATAACTAACATAGGAAAAATTGCTGGAAAAAACCAGCGTAGTTAGGCGATATAAACAAATTGAAGACGCGCATGAGTCACCCACCACCCACCACCACCACCCACTCAGCTCATGGTAGTTTCGAACGCATGCAGAACGTTATTGACCAATACCGAAACCACAAAACGAGCGTTAGCCCAAAACTCTAACCTTCTGATCGTCACAACCAAGTCTTCTCTTGTTTTCATCGCATTTAGATACCGTTCTTTCACTATCAATTCCAAAGCAAGCACACACACCCACACACATAAGGAGACGAATCTCACCCGACTTCAAAGCCTCAATTGTACTTTCATTCGTGAAATCGTTTGTGATAAGACGCGAAGAACTATGTTTCTCATTCACCTTGCTCGTGAGAAAATACCTTAGAGTAGAGCAAGTTGTTCTTTTAAAGATTTTATTGGACTTGTTTACTTGCGATTGTAAACTGTTACCAGTTGTTCAGATGAAATAGTTTACATGTTTTACATTAGAACACAACTTTGCCTTCCTTTCCTCCAACGTGGCCTTCCTTTACTCCAACGTGCGCACCCCTTAGTTGACTCCAGGCTTTCCAAGATGAGAAGAAATTCTACCATAAGTCTCCCGTATATGCAAAATTAGAATGTTATTAGCGGCTTATAGGGACAGCAGAAGCACATTCAATCGACATGCAGAATCTCTTTGACAAATAAGATATATCAAACCACTATTCAAATTAGCAAACCATTCATCTCACTCATCTCTCTTTCTCTCATCCACAAAAAGATACATTTATAAAAAAAAACCTCAATGACTAATCTGTAGAAAAATAAGCAAACTAGTTACAGTCAAACAATTCATGCTCTCTACAGTCTCACCGTCACCGTAAACAGCTTTAACTCACTCAAACCACGGAATCGCCGCACATTCAAAGCCATTTAAAGTAAAGTTTAATCTATTTAGAATAACTTAAAGCTTCATCAGAGCTTTATTCATCGATCATTCAAAAACGAACGCATTGTAAAAATTAACAACCACAGCCATCCTCACATCGAGATCGGGTGCGACCGATAGAGCAAAAGAAAAACGGCGAAAGCATATAGCTGGAGTCACTCATGTTGTGAGTGTGAGAACATTGTTATACTCAATTGTTGTATCGCAAACGTACCATGTCGCACCGAACAACGATGATACCGCGTGTGTTTGATAAACCAATCCCACAGACATAACAACGAGACACACACACAGACACACACACACATGGAGCCGCATGGCCGAGGAAACGAGTTTTATTTTCAATCCCTTTCCTACATACCCCCTAACCCCCATATCTTCTCCCTAAAACCCCTGTGTTTGGCGTTGTGTTAAGCCGTTAGTCCGTTGAATATACAACCTTACCTTTATACACAGATACGATCTTATTATGAGCAAAGGAGTTTATTCACTTTTTTAACACTTTTTTGAAGTAATAAAAACCGGAACAATACACACAAACGAAATGCGAATGGCACACCGAGAACGCATGAACTAAACATGTTGTAAGCATGATCGGGATTTCGTTGCTCTATTTACTTGAAAGAAAAGCGTTTTCGGCAGTTTTTACTCAGAATTCACGAATCTCTTGATGATAGCGATGAGCACATTAGCAACCATCAAAGTAAGATATCAAACCTCATCTCTATTTCGCCTTTCCCGATTTCTTCCCTAACATATCGCGTGATGCAACATCGTGTAACTTCCGATTTTCTCCTTATTAAAGCTTGTCGACCACCTGTCGGCTTTCATGTATGAAAAAAACGTCATCCAATCTGCTCCCTGTATTATCTAAGCAGCTCTCTCGCAGCGCTTTGTTGAACATGCCAAAAATTAATTTCTATTTATGACAGTATCTCCCCTAGTAAAGTATCCGGAAAAGGCAATCTTGGTGACAATTAGCTTCTCCTCTTACCCGATACACACACACACACACACACATACAACAGCGACACGAAAAAGAAATAGGCTCAGAATCAGATAAGGCATACCCAGGGGATGTTTGTCATTTCACTTGTTTCATAATTTGTCATTTGTTTCGCATACAAAAGACGCACAGTGGCTGAGGTTACCCGTGGATTGAATTGCACACAAATCGGCACATCATCATGCGGACGGGTGTGGATCTCATCTTTGGCGCCGGGGCTCGGTTACCGACCAAACGATGAAACGGAAATGGCAACGAGATCCGATGACATAACGGCCCTGGCCCTAATTGATCGGGTTGACTAGCTGGCGGTGTGCGACAGGGTGTAGTCGCAGCAATACCTTTCCTTTTTATGATTGTACGGAACGTGAACAAAGCTTCCATCAATTGGGTTGCTTTCAGGTGTTATTGCCTGCTCGTGATTGATTAATTAATCTCTATCAACCTGCTCTCTAACGTTTCGCGTTTCCGTTCCTTTGCGGATGGTCTATTGCGGGATGTGATTTTAATTAAACAGCGCCGGTTTAGCAAATCTGAAAGACAAACGGTCTCTCACAACAGGATGATCTGTATTCAAACGCAATCAACACCAATCAATCGTGTAAATAACATTGAAATAGTTCCCTTGCCCATCCCATGCCTAAACGATCGATCAACGTAATACGAGAAGGGGCCAAACGCTCGATATGCCCTTTCACATCGGGAAGCTCGTGCTGTTTGCCATCCGGAGACAGCGATTGGAAGCGATCCAAATGAAAGCGTGGAAATAAAACAAATAAGCAACATCACACCCTTTTGGATGCACCTGGCGTGAATAGTGACCAGCGGACCAACGGACGACCAGCGGACCAGCAGATGATCTAATAATAAATTGTTTTCGCTTTCAGCTCGACACACACCAGCCGAACGGCGCCTCTGTAAATAGCACGATAACAAGAAGCAACAACATGATTAAACATCCATTTGTTCGTGTGCAGCGCGCGAGCTATTATGCTGACCTGGCCGTCCAATTTAATCCAATCAAAAATCAATCGAAACGAGTGAATCGATTTGACATGCAAAAGCAGTGTAATGAAGCACTCTCGCTTGAAAAGAGAGCGAAAACAGAGCATCACACTGTTGCAGTGGAATTCATCCATTAAAATATGCTGATATATCCTTCAAACGCTGCAACTCAGCATCAAACCCTGCAGTGGTACGCGTACGCAGAAGTGAACAAAGAGCGTCCTATCTCATTATCCTCTTGCAACAGTAGCACGTGTTACATCGGCCATATGGGCACAAATTATCAGCACATTCGCGCCTCATTCTCCTGCAATGATAATAATGATAATAGTGGTTTTGAAATCGCTCCCAATTCTTCTCAATTCACTCAATTGGTTCGTTTGACCAGCACCAGCACATACACATACACACAGGCACGTAAGCATTTCACCATTTCAGCGCTTTGTGGGTCATTTGGTTCGTTCACATGCTTGTGCTGGAAAATGGGTTCGCTTTTTTGGGGTTTTAAATTCCCCAAACCATGCTCGTAACCGGGTAAACACTGGCCACCGATGATAATGCGGCAAAACCGACTTGTTTATTCAGTTCCTTGTCTGTGCACACTGCATCAAATTGTTTTAACTCGAGCACAGCGGGCAGAGAAAGAGTTTGCCATTGCGAAATTGCCAAAAGCAAGCGTTTGTAGGGTCGAGTGAAATGGACGCATTGCTTGGCGATTAGATGCACCAGTAACCTTTGCTCGCCTACCTACCTTCACGCATGCAAATGTAGGAAGACGATGCGATCTCTCTATATTACACAACGCACCAACAAGGCACATGAGAATGAGAATAGTTTCTCACAGCAAGCACCGCGACAGAGTCACTCGACAGGAACGATCGATTTATTTATGCTACGATACTAAGGTTTGTCTCACACTGCTTCACCACCGCAGCTGTCGTTGCATGTTGGTCGCGCTGCGCAGCGCTTGCTTTGCCCGCAAAACGGCACGCTCAGAGGCTGCATCGGTCCACTTTCATCCCGGCTGTCGTCAGTCGTCGTGATGCAATGATGCGCGTAAAATCCACCGCTGGCCACCGGGAGTAAAACAAAACCAGTGCGCTCAGTGAAGCGCACAGCGAGTGTGCAACAGCAGTAGCAACAGCAACAAACAAACATGCGCAACGTTGGCTGCGCTAAAGTGTGCCTCCAAAAACCGGTACACGCGACTGCCGGGCGGTTGAATCCGGAATTATGACCCGCTAACTGCACCGCTCCCGTATTTGACCGGCATCGGTACATAATGGTCCGGTTTATGCACCCGCGGGATTGCCATCAGTAACGTTCCCACCACCACGAGGGTCCATATCACGGGTCAATGTGTACAGTGAGCACACAGTGACCGATTGATTTACTTTATTAGATTAGTTTTATTACAGCGAGATTCATTTACAGTGCATGGCGAATATTTTAATTGAGTTAGGTAAGGTAAAACTCATCGATTTATCGAATACATTGGATTTTGTTTTTTCGGACAAATTTATTCACATGCACACATTCACACCTTTAAGATTTGAGAAAATGAAACTCTTCAGTCACAGTACTTTCACGTACATAACTCTATTATTCAATTATCGCGCGCTGCCATCGCAGCTACCATTCTCAGCACACAAAAACCAATACGCAATACGATTATGATGATTTATGTTTGTCCACTTCGTCATGTTCCCTGCATTCAAGCACGCGGCAATCTCTCACTTTCTCTCACTCATCTCACAACCGTGATCGTAGAAATCCATCAACCAAAAAAAATCCCTCATCACACGAGACGCGCACGGGAAACGCACATCAGTCCCTTCATGTCTGCATATCAACCTGGCGCTGGCTCATGTTGCCTCCTCTTGCGTGTTTTGTTTTTTGCTACGCACCGAACGATTGGAAAGAAATTCAATCATGAAAAATGACACCCATATCTGTCGCCGAGAAATTCCGTTCCCTTGCTTGCCCGAACTTAAATGATAATAAAAAAAAACCTACAACACTATGAGGTGGCGGCGGCTTTCTTTACTCTTTCCTGGGCAACCAACCCGGCACATTTACGTAACACACCCGGAGAGGTCGTGGTCATGTCACCCAGGGTTCACACACCGTTCTCGCATCGTTTCCGGTAACGGCCTCCGGGGAAAACGACTTGGTTGAAATAAATAAATTCAATATTGACATGAGAGGTAAACGCAAAACATGATTTACTTACCACCCCTGCGCGGTAGGAAAGGAAGCAATTACATTGGGAGGGAGTGGGGGATGAGTCGAATGGAAAGGTCACAAGCAAAAGGTAGTAAATGCCAAACCGAAATTGCGTTGCACACTTTCGAAAAATACTACTTGAATTTGTCCAGGAGATGAGTAACATGCTACAACCCTCTGGAGCGAGAAGGTGCAAAACCAATTTTAAACGCTGCTGCTACTGCTGATCCTCTCTTTTCACTGTTTCGGAATGCAGCAAACGGTAACCTCTTTTTCCTCTTCAGATCGATCAGTGGTACAGTAACGTGGAAAGGAAATTAAAAACTGGGAGAGTTCAGATACACTCAATCCTCTAAGGATGCCAGCGAGAAGAAAGAAAGGAGTCACCCTTTTACGCAACCTTCATACTGCTTCTTCCCTTTCCCTTGCACTGTTTACTGCTTTGGATCGTATTCGATCATACCACACACAACAACCTGGCGCGCAAATTCGGAGGAGAGTGAAAGTGTTTCGAAAGAGACATGCCACGACCCCTCTTTCTCCGGCTTCCGTACACCCGCACTGTGTCCAAATATTGCGCCATCCATCCGTCATCTCTTAATGTTATTGCGTTATTATTTGGACACGACAACAACGTATTGAATAATAGAGCCGCATTCGCTATGGAAATAAATGTGTTTTCCCTTCGTAAACGCACACAAGCAAAGAAGGAAAAAAGAAAATAAAGTTTCAAAAAAATTGTAGCTCTCACTAATGATATTTGATGAAATATTTTCTTTCGCTTGAACATTTTTACCTCAAGTTGGTCGGAAATTTCTTTCCTTCTTCTACTCCACCGCCTTGGAACAGCTTCTTGCTTTCGATCATAATTAAATCTTGGCGCCGCGTCTCACGCATGCACGCGATGCGATGGAAAACTGCATTTTTTGTTTGTGCTTTCTGCTGAAGGCTTTGTGTCGATGGGCGCAAATAATGACGCGCGGTGTTGCTAACGTGCGACAGCAGGAAAAATCAATTAATTGGTGTGCACGATTCCATAGCGTTAATCATCCATTGTGCGACCGATGGTGTGGCTATCTGCGCTTTCAAAGCACTCATTTTAATCACCTCCACACGATCCCGCCCCGCCAGAATATCTGCATACTAATCGCTACGACGATCCAGCCTCCGACCGAGGGCTGCAAATAGCTGCAACTCTCTTTCATTCATCTTTGCTTGTGTGCTCCGTTTGCTGCCGGATTTGCTTTAGGCAGTGTGATGCATTTTTCAATCGGAGATAAACACTGTGGGTTTACCACGGACGGTTTATCGTTGGCTCATTACTACATGCTACCCACACCCACAGACACACAAACACACACAGCCCTGTTTGCGTGTAGAAGCGTACCAAAATCATTGATCTTGCAGCAATGGCGTGGATGGTGCACCTAGACCGAAGAAAAGCGTGCATATTATTTTCCAGCCTAGTAAAATTAACGAATGGAAATTTATTTCACTCGGTGGCAACAAAATACGGCTCACACCACGCGTTCATTGACTTTTCTACGCAGAGCCGCCTCGTCAAAGCGAAAGAGACGGAAAGGGAAAGGAAAAAGACATCCACCTTAATTCGCTGCAATAAAATCTGTCAACATAAAGCATACCCGCTAGGTCCACCCGGCAACTCTCGAATGAGGAAATATGGCTAATGAATTGACCCCACGTTGGCCGGTGTTTAGCCTCTTCACCCTCGCGATACAATCCCTTTTCACGTGGGATCCAATTTTATGGCTGATCCGATTTAGTGTTTCACCTTATCATAATTGAGCTCATAAAATTATTTCCAAACTCGCGTAACAATTTATGCCCGGTGGCCGTGACAGTCGCACCGTGCCGGCCGGGCCTTAAGAAAGGCTTATTTTTCCCACAGTGTTTTTGTGTGTTGTGTATCTTGTTCTCTTGTTTCTTGCTCTTATCGCAAGAGTCGTGTCAGCTCGGTGTGAAATGGGCGAAATTTCTCGTTGACAATTGACCGTTGTTTTGCTTCAGGTTTCAGTTTCATCTGATGTCTTTATGTACCGACGGGGCCGGCTGGGCTGACGCGAGTTGCATCCCACAAAAAGGTAGAATTTTAAATCGCTCGAAAATTAAAACATTAAATCGGTATTGCACCTCCAGCTGGAGCAGTTTCCCGTACGCTTTCTTGCATCATTTGTTGCAATTCATCAGACAATTACTCTTAGAGTCATGCCTCCACTAGATTAACGTTTTCGCATTTATTAATACTAGTAAGCCTTATCAGTGGGAACCAACAGTGTTTGGTTGCCAATCACTGCTGCCCACTGGGACTGAATATCTCTATCAAAGCAACTCCGTTGTCACTCACTAGTGCTCCCTGGGAAGCATATTACACGTATTTTCCACTTGAACGCTCGGCAACATGTAGCACCGCCACTCTACCACCACCCCTTCATCCAAACGATTCTTCGCGATTATCCCCCTTCGAAAGATTCCTTCCTTTACGAGTTTGTGATCCAATAAAAACACTTTTCTTCCCTGCGCCGCTGCACCGCATCAAAGTGACGGAAGGGTAAACTATATAATATCGCTACCATCCAAACAACCAGCTACAACGAGCGACCTGCTGAAGGCAATGTGCGCAGGTGGTGATGTAATGTAACAAACCCAACGACACCAACAGGAAGTGCGCAGTGGCTGATCGAGGGTAACTAAGCCAACTTTACGACAGACCTCCTCCGATGGCATGTGATCGGATCGGTTTCACGCACGGGCAAGCGTCCCATGGAATGCCTTTCCCCCGCCTAAAAGATCCCCTGGCCGATTGCTTCATCCCAATTCGCATATCACAGGCTTGTAAGGATATTTCGACCAATCGACTACTTTTACTTTCTTTCACCTTAGTGTGCTCGGGGAACGAACGCGTTCAAGCGAACCAAACACGAGAGAATATATTTTGGCGCAAAAACGATCCCCGAGGTTCACCGTCGAAGGAGAAAGTAATGGGTGAACCTTGGTGCGACTGCACCGCCAGCAGCAACCGGAAAATGAATGGCTTCGAACCGAGCTGGCCGCGCACCGGGGTGACTGTTTGACCGTGTCACTAGCACCGCCTTGAACGACACACTACAGCCGGTAACAATATCTATTTCCCTTTACGGTGAACGCCGCCGCCGCCCAACGGAAGCAATTGTTTTCTAATCGACCTTTCGAGTGTAATGCGGGCGGACGAAAAGGGTGAAGCGAGACGGAGTCAGCACAGCAACCTCTAGATGGCTCAATAAAACGTTCGACTTCCGTATGGGTTTTCTTCTTTCCTGCAAACACAAGAGATAGTTGCAATTTGTAGCTGGACAAACAAACATTACTGATACTGATACATTTTTACAGCAATGTCGAAGTGCAATAGACTCATAAACGTGTAGTGCTTTCCACGTGAACGTAACGCGATCGATCTTGATCCATAGAGATGTTGCTTTCCTATTTCCAGTTCATTTGCAAGCTCCCCTTTAGCCACCGTCTAGCATCGCTCTAGAGGGTATTGTTTGGCCGGCCTAATAGACAACAATTGACCCCTTTTGGCGCTCCTTCTTTGCACACGTCACACGATGAAGCAAAAACCTTCAGAACCTTGAGCGCAAGAAGCAACACAGATAAATGGTTCGTGACAATCCCCTCCCCAAACGGCGAGCCACGGGCAGGAGAAACGGAAAAAAGATCTCTCGAAAAAGAATCGCTTTCAACCATGCCCGCCTTCTCGCCCTCCGCATGTCCGCAACGTTTCAACTAAATCAAGGCGCAAGCGCAAACAAGCGAACGTGAACAAAAGACTTCAATGTCAAGCGCATCGCTGCAATCAAGCGACGAACCTCCCACCGTCGCTTCGTCTAACAAGTGCCCATCGAAACAGTTAGCTCGCGTTCCATCTCCAACACGCCTATGGCCATCCTCTCTTGCACGTGCAAGGGCAAATATATTATCTGTTTTGGGGAAGGCTTCGATTTCTAGCCAGAGAGAAAAAAAAACAATAAATCCAGTGGATAATTTGAACTTGACCCTTAACCTCCGGCGGGGTACTATGGTACCCGTGGTTCGGTTATCCATCATATCTACAATTGTGACGGGTACGGTGGACTACACTTCAAGCAATAAATAAAAAGCGCCATAAAATGTGACCCGCTGCGCGTTAGCATTTGCCATCGTTATTGAAAGTGAATTTTCACTCAACCTAATAACAGCTTAAGGGCAAGCGATTTGCACTGGCTCATTGTGCTGCGAGAGGAAAAACGTCTCAGGGAATCCGGTCCTAGAAGAAGCAAAAACTGGCCCAACATTGTCGCTTTCCGTGCTGTGTTATTGGCATTTTATAATAGAACAGCTAATTGAGTGATAAAATCGGCCATAAGCTCTCCACAATCAGTCCCACAAGCACATCTTGTTGTCGTGTTTGATTGAGTATCGTTGCAGGAGATTTAGATTGCCTCCACTGCTACTACTTCGCCACACGTACAGACGTGTAGATGAAAGAGGAAAAGTGATTGTTGATCAATCAAAATTAGCTGAAATTGGATTCGCAGCTTTCACAACGTCAAGAGTGGCAAGTATTCGATAATTCAGCATATACCGACCGGAGCTTATTGTGCAAGCTAATGATTTGTAATGAAAATGTTTCATTTGTCGTCTGCAAACGTCTAGAACTGTTCTCACTGGGCTATTTGGTGTCGAAAAATGTCGAAACGAACCTCATTCTACGGGCAAGAAGTACTATTCCAGCCAACCTTCGGTAAGCTCCAACAGCCTCCCACTCCACGGCTGCAAATGGAAGCACATACCAAGCAGCAGAATCATGGTGATAATTGGTGACTCTACTGACACGCACCCGGCGGCAACGACGACGGCACAGATATTGGGAGCGTCATTAGGCCGCAGCATGTGCGCTCGCGCGTCATGCTTAAAATGACCATATTACATCACGCCCGCTCAATATCCGCGTGCAGACGACAAACCAACGAAGCAACCAGACGTCGTATCACCCGTCAACCAGCCAAGAGACATACACACAATCCGGTTTGATACCCCTGTCCCCCCGGAATCGATTAGCCCTCCGCTAGCTGGCGTCTTTGAAACCGGGTCCCCGGCGTTTAGTGCACATTCCGCGATGCGATAAGCGTCGTGTTTTGCAGAGCACCGTTTTATCCTCGGGATACACTGCGCCCTCTACACCCTCGCCACGCCACCTCATGCGCAAGGATCTCGCACTGCGTGCTTATGCAACTGTGCGTGTGCGTGCGGTTTTTACGCGTGCCACAAGCTTCCTGGAATGCGTGCGCAAACACTCCCTTACGAGGCGAAGAAACGCCTCCTTCCACTCGCTTTGGCCGAGATCGCGTAATCCACACTATAGCGTCATGGGTCCAGTGTTTCACAGTTTCATCACATTGCGCATCTCCAATCGTAAAGCACTGCTCCAGAATATCCTTTCCAAGTTTGATGTCTGGCATGGAGAAGAATTCCAAGCCCAAGGTGACGAGTTCCATCTTAAATCATCCTGCACATCAGCTGGATCAGCTTCAACCGTCTTCCATCAGAGTATCGGAGTGAGATGATTTCGTAATGTCGTTCCGCCCAGAAAAGGGAGTGCTGTCCCAATAGCCTACACGCACACAGAGGTAACACACAAAAGGATTGGTGGAGCGAACCCACGAACTTTCTCTCCTTACAACGCCCTCGAGAACAGGTTTTTTCGGAAGCGAAGTGAAACAGCACCAACTGAAGAAAGAGGTTAGTCAACACACCACAGCTTCCCTTTTCGTCACTTCGCAAGGATGTCCGGAGAAGGAGAGAGAGAGGAAGAGCTACACTCGGTCATTAGTGTATTTGATCACGCTGCACCGTCGAAAGAGAAGGTTTGCATGGCCTGATGCTGATGCCGCTCTGGGCTGCTTTCTTTCGAACTGCACGAAAAAGGAAGAAAGAAATGCTCCATCACGAGCAAGAAAGACAGAACGACAACAACAACCAATGCGAATGGGCAGGCAAAAACAAAGAAAGTTAAGGCTGCTGAAACACGCCAAAAGAAGAAAGGTACGGTAGAAGGCTAACAAACCTAGCAGCCTGGTACCGTCGCCCTCCAGAGATTGCACCACATCTTGCGACTCGCATTTCTCCTGCACACGCAGGGCCGGCCGCAGCATACAAGCACGGGGGCTGCAAGCAATGTGCTTTTACCTTTTCGTTTAGGGCCAACTGCGATCCCGATCTAGGCAGCGTGTGGGGCAAAGATAATAGTACAGATCGCAAACGACTGCAGATCACCGGTTCGGCTTCACTGCGTCGACGAGCGCAGGCACGCAAAGGCCTGCGCCGCCGGCGGAGTAGTGGGCGCTGTCCACCCCACATAGCGTAGCGGACGGCCCATGCCCATCGCGCCCAAGCACCTGTATCACCGTAGAAGCATAAATCATATGTTATTTTTCTCCCACAAAGCACCGAGGCCCACGGGAAAGCTCAGCACCGGTTAGCCAGCCGCCGGCCAGGTTAATTTGCGGCTTTTGCGCGGTTTCGTTACAGTTCGTTCCGGTTTTCTTTTGTCTTTCCGTTTTACCTGCCCCTATGTGTGTATGTGTTTGTGTGTTTGTGTGTGTGTTTGCTGTACCTTTTCTCACTCTCTCCCAAGGGTAGAAGGGTTTTTCTTTCTTCCGAGCGGTCGATTACAAAGATTATGAGAGCGGTTCCCAATTTCCTGCCGGATCCTCGGTTGGGCACGGTGCAAGTGCTTTCGAATTTTTAAACCGCATGGGATGCGGCAAATGCGCTTAACATTACACCAAGGGTGTTTTTTTCACGGGACGGAAATATTATTACAACCACAAACAAAGCGATCATTCGTATTTTACTTTAGATCTAAATATCATCGGCAACGCTACAGGAATTTTACATTTTTTCAAGAAAGCCATGCCAAGTTTAAACAAACAAATGGAAAGATTGTCGCAAATTAAACTTCATTCAATCCACCACCCCACCCTTTCATGTACAACGCTTACGCCTATAAAATGAAACGCGTTGCCATGTATGGACGATTACAGCAACTACCACACACTCTACATTCGGTACGAACGCAGGTCTGGGCGGGACATAAAACAAGCCCAAAACATTGCACCATCGTACATCGTTCCGGTTTCCGACAATTAGACCATTTCGCTTGTCTGTCCGGCAGTTTGAAGCTGTCGAACAGATGTTTGTCGTTTTTTGTATGTTGCGCCAACTTCTTACGACCATTTTATTTAACACCTTGTGTAATGGTCTGCACACTGAAGTCTAGACGTTATAGTAGTTAGATTTGGCTTGTCTTGCCACCGCACCTGAACAGTTACTCACGTACGCTACGTTACTTAAAAGGCAGGGTTCGTAATAGAACACATTTCCTGGGCGTTGTATTATTTTTACGTAAAATGCCAGTCAATGAGCAGGAAGTCTAGAACAAGTGTCCAATATTCGTTAGCTAATTAAATGAAGCATTAAATCGCATTTTTGCACAAATTGCACAAATTACGCTTGGAGTTCACAAATTTACGTGGTAATAATTTCAATCCAACAGACTCAACTCTAGGCACGCGACTTTGCTTAATCTCATCGCTATCGATAAACCTCTTCCTTATGTTCTCGCGTTTCGGGACGTTCTATTGTGTTTTGTGTTTTGCGATGGCATAAGCCCGCATGGCAAAGCATCCAGCAACCGAAACACAACGCAAAACAAAACCACCAAACACCACACACCCACCGAAACCTCAAAATATTGAACTCAGTTTCACATAGGCTACAACAGCACAACACAACCATTCCGTCGCACGGTAGCTTGGCGCCCGCGCCGGGGTAACGGTGTGAAACGAGGGTGGATTGAAATTGAGCATCTTCTTTTTACACCTCTGCAGCGCACGCCCGAGGGATGATCCTCCCCTGCCATCGGCATTGCTTAACGCCAGCAAAGTGCGCTAAAGAAGACCTCCCACAAAACGCCTTCTCCTGCCAACATCGGAAAGCACACGCCGCCAAAAGATAGAGAGACGATCAACAATGATGCCCCCGAATTACACCCCACAACCCCAGCGGTTGCAATCGAATTATGCGGTTCGTGGGTGGAAAAACAGGTGGAAAACAGGTGGGACAGCACTGGTGAGGAGCGTGTTGCGAAATGTGAGTACGCGCGCTGCTATGAATGAATGGATATTTGCATGTTTGCCTTTTTGGAGTTATCTCAATCAACCATCAGGTCTTGTGAAGTGATGAAGATCCAACGCCTTATGATGCACACCGGTGTGCTACAAGTGTCGCAATACATTACCGATCATCTGATCGCTTCATTTGTTGTTTGATCTCAATCTCTTCGGTTATCTGCTGCGGTTACAGGGAGTTGATTGCAAAAAGCAACCCGGGAGAGGAAACAGGGTCAATGTGCTTTCATAAACTAGTTCTCTCTAGAGAGTGGAAGGTGCATGGAGCTTTACTTGGCCTTACAGAGCACCAATCGAAGATTTGGACCAACATTCAGTTACGATTTGGAGTTGCGAATTGATAACGTATAATTATTACCAACACATTCTCTTTCTACACCTCTAAGGGACTTGAACAAATGGATCTCAAAATGGTAGTAACTTTGATTACATTCGCAGTAAGTTCTGATCTTTCCATGTTTTAGATGTTTGCCAACCAATTTCCATATACAGGCACAGTTTGTGACGTCGATCTTACACTGAGGCCTTACCGAATGGCGAAACAATAATCTCGCAATCCGTGCTCCGTGCCTTCTTCGGTATGTCTGGGATAATGATAATGATTGAGCATCTTCATCTGGTGATAAAAAAATACCCGCTGCAGCATACGCATGTACAGCAGCTTTAAAAAAAACCGGTAATTTTAGCGCCCCAAAAAAGGAGCACTGGGTCATCACATTTCTTCTTTACTGTCACCTCCAATCAGATCCAAAGGGCATTTGCAGATGAACATGCTTACGCCACACATGTTTATCTTTCGGCCCAAACAACTCTTTTCAATTATTTCAAGTTATTCAATCACTAATAAACAACATTTCGCTCATTGTGTAAGTAGATTGTGATGTACTGTGTTTTCCCTGGAACGAGTAAACTCTACTACGACTACACGTGCGACTAAACTGAAATTATGTACTTTAAAATCTCTCTTTTTACATTCGTTCGTCTTCTTCGACTACACACACCTATCATCATTTCCTCTTCCAGCTGTGACGCCACCCACCACCATCCGGGTTTAAATAAAATCTCATAATCGAATTTTAAAAGCCAATCCCGGTTACAACGCCAGAGGGAGAAAGTTCCAATATGTACGATCTCCGGCGTACTTCGCACGGCGCTCAACAAATTGAACGCTGCTAGCAAGTAGTGAAGAAAAATCACTAACATATGAGGTGAGATAAATCTTTACCTTACCAGACAAATTGTCTTGATGCTAAAGTGACTCTCAATGACAGTCCTATTAACTTTGATGACTTCTCTCGCGCATGATAGGATCAACACTGCACTAAACAAAATGCTAGCTAAATCCGCCGATCGCATGATAACACGATTTGTAGCGACATTTTTGAACATATAACCCCTAATATTCTGCCTAATGATCCATTAAGTAAGAAACCCGCTCTAAAACCGTGAGTATCCATGCCTATCCATGCCTCTAGTGCGACCTCCCCACCGAAAGGTACAGCCCATTTTACCGACATTCCTGCCAACGGACCTTAAATCGAGTGGAAAAATGTCGACGGCCTTGAGAGACGGTCCGTGTTTGCCGATCTCTGCCGCTAAACGCCCATTTCGAACAGCGCCGATAGCAGTGTCCCTCAAGCCTTTCGTACTAATCCAGGTATGTGTCAATCGGTTATGTCATCGTCCGTATAGTTTGCGATTCAATTCTCCGTGCTACTGATCCTGACGCATGCCTAACATCATTTCTGCAACACCTTACGGGTATTGTCCCGCAGGGCTCCGGATAAATGGAGTGTCTTTGCTGTCTCTCAACGGTCTGTAATGGAAATAACGAATCACTGGCCAGCCGAAAAGCCCGTTTTCTATACTGATCCTGGATGTAGATTAAATCTTCCTGCGAAATTGTATATCCAGTTACATCCATTCGTACAGTGACCACACACATCCCATAACTCCAAAGATATAGCAGCAGATCTACTGCTGAAATCTGCTCGTAACGCAACGCAGTACGCCAGAAGCCGCGAGGGACTGGGGAAATGTCTCGGGAGTCTCCCAAGAAGTCGTCCAAAAGCTCCAAACCATCTCCCTCCAGCGTCACTCAAAGAAAAAAAAACCTTCCAAGCACGGTTTCCCACTCGAAGCGCCCGACTCCAGCCCGCCAAGCACGAACGACTCCCCGGCCGGGTTCGGGGTGGGTGCCTCAAGCTGCAAGCTGCCTCTGCGCGACGAAGGCTGTGCGCGCAAATGCCTTTCTATCTACCGGCGTCGATCGCAGTCAGTCTGCGCTTGGACACGCTGGAAGCAACACACGCAACGCCTTCGACAGTGCACTGCGAGGCGTACAATTTCGCTGTAGATCGTTGTTGCTCCCGATCAAGGCACAACGATCTTGGGGCAAGCGGTTTTACTTTCATTACATTTTGGTAGCTCCTTCAGACATTTGTGCAGTGTTTTGTTGGGTGAATATTTTCAAGTGATAACGCCTTAACACCAGTGCCTTAACAGTGACTCGGAACTCGCAAACCAACCGCGGGAGATTGCAACGAAAGCGAAAGTTGCACACTCTTCGTCATCTTCGTGTTGCTGATGAAGCAGATGAAAAATAAAACCGGCTAGTGAAGTGTGCGAAAAGTTGGTTCTCCTTTCGGATTGTTTTTTTTTTTGTTTTTGTGGAGAAACTTCGTTAATCGGTCTCGAATGAAGGTGCAAGTGTTTGGCAGCTGCTAGGAGCCGCGAGTTAAGAGCAGTGCGCCCAAAATTGTGCTAAAGCTGTTGGCTTTACTGTCCTTTACACAGAACAAATTGACCTCACTTTTAAGAAGCTTTTTGATGCACTAATTGATAACCGACTGTTTGTGTCCACTCAGTGTCAAGTGTAACGACATTTCGCTCTGACAGAGACCGGTGAGAAAATACTCTTGCAAATTGAATCTCAAAAGTGGTAAGTATCGGTTATGCACGAACAACATTTCTTTTCTTTTGTCACACAACCCTCGCAAACAAACGGAAATGACAAAAATGTGAGCGGAACCGGATAGAAAACTCTTCCGAAAGTACAGGCGAAAGTGCAAGAAAGCATGACTGTTCGGTTGACAGTTTTTTTGGGAGGGCGGAAAACGCGTGAATAATAAGACAACAAACCCAAACCCCTTCAAAACGGTACGGTGTAGCCTCGAAAGAGAGCGAAAGGCAGCAGAGCCGTTTCTGTCATTTTTACGCTGCACCAAAAATCATTGTTACGACTGGTGTGACATTTTAACAATTTCTTTACTGCGACCGACGATTATACACCACGGCCGATTTGGTTGTGCTGATTGCCTTAAAACTTGCCTCCAGCTGGCGAAAGGCTTTTTCTTTCTCCTTTGTCACTAAAGCGATGAGACAGAAAACACTCCGGGATTAGGGGAACACTACTTTCTTCCCCAATGGAAAATGAAATGGCCACAAAATGTCTTTTGAGAAACGGCCGCTACAACCACGGTATATAGTGAGATGTGCGCAAATGTGCTGATTGTATTTTTTGCGTGAAAACATTTCCATTTTCTCCGCTTAGCAGATGGAAAATTCCGGTGGTCAGTGCAGCGTGTAAAAATCTCGCCACTAACTTCGACGGTACAGATGCGTTTTTCCCTCTCTCGCTCTCTATTACATCCTTTTGCCCGCTTGTTGGCGCCATCGTTAAAACGCTTATGGACGCATTTGATGATTGATTAGCTTTCTAAAAAAGAACTGCCAGTGAGCGCGAGATGGACACAGAAACCAATACCCCCACACGCCAAGTCCCAAAGCGCTTTCCAGTGCTGCTGCGGCCCTTGAGCATGGTTTGAACGGGCGATGCACACACGCGAGCAAAAAAAAACTGCAATATGCGAATTCGTTTTCACCGAAAGATGGACTACCGATGAAGTTCATCAGCGCCGGGACGGATGCAGTAAATTGTTTTTCGTGCGTTAAGGAAATTATGTATTGCATATCTTCTGCTTGCACAAAATTGGGCATGCTTCTCGCGATTGATGATTGAAGTTGATATAATGATCATCTAACGGCTAAAGTAATGCATTAAACATTTGCTTTCCTTTTAGAGCAATTGCTTACTTCCTGCGATTTTTGTATTCGCCCTGGAACATTTGTAACGCTCAACACACCATCCTTACATGAATTTAGAAGCGAAGATCGTGCTACACTACATCAACGCTTCAGTAGAAGAACACAAAGAACCAATAGCCGGTCAATGCCAGTGAGTGGCATTAAAAGAATCAAACCCGGTATTTAATACATTACACGCCAACCTTGTAAGTGTTGTTAGTGCCCTAAGCATACGCTCATCATTAAAAGAAATCACCATGAACACGATAAACAGCTCCGGTTTTTTTTCGCTATCCGTCAGTGCCAAGGTGAGAGCGTTACTGCTGTGCGTACCTGACACACAGCACAAAGTCTGTAAGGTGTTGCTAAAAATGCCATACTTCGTATCTTTCTACAGTACGCATCTCACCTAGTGTAGCAGTAATGTGGCTCTACCGTAACATTTTTTCTGCATCCCCTTAATGTGCACCATGTGCAAGCCATGCATGACGTTGCGTACTGCGCGATTGCTATTAGTGAAACTATCGTCAAACCCCACCTCCTCCCCCCCCCCCCAACCCCTGTGAACAAAAGCAGCTTTAGAAAAGCGGCACATGACAGCATCCTTCCAAAATCCTTTAGCTGTCGTCACGCGAACGGGCTGCTGGCACAATCATCGGTCTGAGTATGGGCTGAAGAGGCTAGAGAGAACGCAACATAAAAACGCAAACGACGAGCCCAACCGCAGTAGTAACACAGCATCAATCACGCTCGGCAGCACTCCCGAGGGCAATCTGTAGCACGGGCCAAACGAGCGAAGACAACGCGCGTTGATGAAACGTTAACAAACGGTTGCTAACATGGCGCAACAATGCGCGATTCAAAGAGCTAAGAAAGAACTCCATGCACACTTTAAAAAAAAACCGCCTAACCAAGCTCTGTAGTTGGTCTGTTGTACTGCAGATTGAAACATTAATGTCTGGCGCGTCGCTGCCGTTGACGTTGCTGTAGTACAATTGCCTGCCAGGGGTTTGCAACAATTGCTTCATCTTTTAATCTCCTCCCCATGTGGTTATGTTGATCTATTGATCGATGTCACCGATCCGGTTCGAGGGCAAACGTGTGCAGAGGAACAACCGCGTACTAGATCGTAATCATGTAAAGATGTTGCGGTTCGCCGTGGACATAACATGGAGCCAACATAAAGTAACAGACAACTGGTGATCAGATAGCAATCGAATCGGGTAAAAACGACTTCACTCCGTCGCCTTTCTTGTTCGGTAAGACAGTTTGGAACAGATCACGAAATAAATGAAACATTAAATTTTTACACCGGCCTGTCACGTACCGGGAAGCAAAACATAACCCTCGATGACGATCTGCGTATGTACCACGTTCGCTCGCCGTAGTCTCATCGAATGTGATCTCGATCGATGAACGGAGGATTTCACATGACCACCGCACACAACCATTACATCACGAGCTCGTGCAGCCCGAACGAGAATGCGACACTTTCTCCCACCGGAACCGGATTTCTTTTACAGATTTGCTCTCTCTACCTCACGTTCGTACGAAAATCCGAAATCGTGCGTACCCCGCACACACATCACATCAAATTCACGGCTCTTGCGCAACCAAAGCTTCCAATCAATTCCGCCACTGCGACACTCTCAAGGACGCACCCAAATGCGGAGGGAAGCTTGCTTAGGGACGTGTTGAATAACTAAAGCGCCTTCGTCAATTGTTTGTGTGTGTCTCCCGGTATGCGACCGTAAACGGTTGGTGACAATACACAGTCAGCCACAGTTTCAATGACTTAACCTGACTCCAGCCTCCGGCTATCCTAAAACTCGACTCCGCTTCTTCGGAGAAGCGGGAAATTTGGAGCACCACATGACACAACACACACGACGACCCGTCAAACGTCTCGCTTATGCAAATCCTGATCTACGTTTATGGGAGTGTACAATTGCACAGCGTTATTGTTTGTTTCGAATGAATATGATTCGATCGTATCAGTCACCGAGTGGGAAACACTGCTGTTTGAAATTACCTTTGCCAGCTTCAAATAAACCTGTCCAAACAGTGCAATTTGAATATCTTTGCCGCACCAGAAACAGTGGTGGATTTGCACCACCGATGAGTTTATTGCTGCAGACCAAATTACTTTCAATTACATTATTACCGAACCAGCATTGCTGCCACCTTTGGCGGATGCTCTTCTCTCACAACAACCTTCACAGCGACATTGAAGGTTTTCCATTGTTTTCCAAAAACACCGCCGCCGCCGGTACATTAGCTTCGCTTGATTGAAGAAGACGACGCACCTGGACGGTTGTCACACATTGCTTGTGTATGTTAGGTGAATTGGCGGAAGTGGTATTACTTCCCTGTCAACGATATTGAATTGTTGAAATTTTTAATTCATCCACGATCCGGCTAATTGTTGCTGCCACTGCTAACACGTGCTGCTGTCGCATTACATTAATCGCACAGTTGCGTCCGACTTAAACAATTCAACTTCTTCATCCGTCCATCACAGACCGGAACCGTTTCATTTACCAAAAACCGCATAAA